>OY365810.1:22586905-22969405 GCA_959347315.1 Bimastos eiseni
TGAATCATTAGCATAATTGAACATTCACCTCCTGCGGCCGATATTCTTGCGTCCTACTCGTGGGTCCAAGCCAATCTGTTGTCTTCGGATTGAAGCGACAAACAAGTCTTTCTGCATTCAGTAGAAAAAACAAAATATTTTAATATAAGAGATATAATTGCTGTGCTTAGAAGTCACCGAATCCCGATAGCTTAATTAGCCTACTCATATACTCAAATAAAGAATTTATTTGATATAAACAATAATTATAAGAAATTAAATAAATTAACTTAAATTTCAAAATATAGAAATACTTTAAAAAACTTATTCAAGTAAACGTAAATAATAAATTAAATTTAAAAATCAGATAGATATATAAAAACCTGGTCTATAAAATGTATCTTGGCGTATGCAGAAGTCCCTGAGTCTCAAAGCTTACTCAAATAAAACTCAAGTAGGTCCTATAGGCCAATACAATACATTTAACTTGTGGCGCTACAGAGGTTGGTGTAGTCCTAAGAAATGAAGTGGGGGAACGCCTGGAAATTGAAGTAGCAACTGTAGCATAAAGTGCAATCTTGCAAGAATTTTGCATAGTGTGAGCGCTGCTATTTTTGAAAATGTTGAATGTATAAAAATAACAAAAAAATTAATAAATGTAATTATGTAAATTTATACATAGAAATTTGTTATTCAAAGTATTCAAACAGTTTCCATACCTGTACAGATAGTACAGGCTTAATGCTAAAGTACAGTGACTGTCATCAGTCTGTCAGTGAGTCAGTAACTACAGTTAGAGGAATTGCCACAGTGGATCTTCAGTCTTGTCTTCTGATGGATTCAGTGAAGCCACTCTTGTTTGTGTATCCATCGCAGACCGATGTTTCCGCAGCCACATTTTTGCGTACCTGGTTGGATTACAGGACCTCAGTGGCGGACCATGCAACTTGATAAACATCAACGACGACACGTGAGAGACAAGAAGCTTACTGCGTGTGTCACTGACAATGATGTTCATGTGGCTGAAGCCTCGTTCACATTCAGCTGTGCTGCAGGGAATAATACGCGTACAGTTCACCAGAGGCTTTAAGTCAGCAGGCATTCTCCGGCCACCGTCATCAACATAATCGCATTCACTGTTAAGACACGCGGCAAAGAAAATCTTGTGCACAGTTCTGTCACTTCGTCTTCACCAAAGCCAGGGGGTATCTCTGAAGGCCATGTTGTTTCATCTAGCACACCAAACTGTCGCATTAAGTCTTCGTACTGCTACTTACATGTGTTCGATTTTTTGTCAATCTCACTGCTTACTTGTGATGACTGTGTTGTAAACAACCTTGCTTGCATATTGTTCACCAGACTGGTAAAAAACTGTTTGTGATTTATGGTGAGTAACTTGTTATTTTTGGCAAGAGTTATACCACGAAATATTAAATTTTCGGCAGCGTCCATTGCCTCTCGAGTCTTAATGCCATGTTTCTCTCTCATCGTTTCCAAAACTCTAATGCTGCGATGAATCAGCTTGTCAGCATATAATACTGACGTTCCACGTTCCTGCCACAGAAGCGATAAACTCGACAGCTCATGTAATGCGTCATGCATAAGCCCGAGGTCGACAAATTCTGAGGATCGAATACGTTTCAACAGTCCAAGAAATGATGCTCGATCTTGAGAATTTCTGTGTGTGTCACAGGAAGCATTCTCAAAATGCATGCACAACGACTGGTAATTCTTCCATACAGCTGACAAAGTTCGATAAGAGCTCGAGACCCATCGCACGCCAAAAATTCTTCCAATTTTCCTCGGCTGTTGACCAATTTCGTCAGCACAACCGTCAAGTTCGTGTTGATTTTTTGGCGAACGGCTATAAATCGAATACAGTTTATCAAAAAAACGCCTGGAAGTGATTTATTACTGTAACTTCCTTGATAGCATTTGACACCGCTAGTTCTAACCGATGATTCAAGCAGTGCCAGACTATAACAATAGGATATTTATCCACAATCATATTAGCGACGCCAGACTTTCTGCCGAGCATAACACTGGCCCCATCACTTGCGAATGCAGCGAAATGATTTCTCAGGTAATCGTCGTCAAATCCATGAAAAGCAAGGCATCTGAGAAGAGACTCAAATATTGTCATGGCACATTGGTCTTCCAGTTCAATTAAGTCAAGAAACATAAGTGAGGTTCCCCATTCATAGTCGACTGACATTTCAAATACACAATCAGTGTAGACTTATTACTGAGAGTGGTTGATTCATCAATCAGTGGATATGGATATATTGCCTTCCACCCTTTGTATTTGGTCACACGCACATTTGCGCATATCTCTCGCGATGTGATCTACCATGTTCGTGGCTGTAAACCGTGAACGTAAACCAATTCCAAGATGAACCCCATTCACTTTCTGTAATTCTAAGAGATGCGGATGATCTGAGAATGGTCTGTCTTCCTTTGCCAGAAAATAAGCGGTTCGCAAAACTGTCTCCGTTTTTGCAATGTCTGCCTCGTTCATTGTATCCACCTGTTTCTCAATTGTTTGCTTCTCAGCCGTTGGACAAATCTTGGATGCGGTAATATGTGACATGGATTCTTTGTGCCTGCTAATTTTCTTTCGCAGTGATGTTAGCTTTGACTGCAAGCTATCACCATAGTATGACACAGTATACTCCTTCCATTCCACTGCAATAGAAACCCCTTGCTGCGTGTGGATAGACAGAAACACTTTTTTACATATCTTGCATCCAAGTTTTCCATCACGGCAGTCCAACCAAGGATAATCCTTCTTTTTTTGAGCCCACTGGTCGGTAGTCCTGAAATCTGGGAAAGTATTCTCTGTAGTTGGCGTTGAATCAGTTAATGTAACAAAAGGTTCAAGAGAATAAAAATGTTTGGTTACTTTGGTTTCCAGTGCCACGGCTGTAGACTGCTGATCTGTAGATTGTTCGGTGAGAACAGATGGTGACTGTGCCTTTGACTTCTTGCTGAAGAAGCTTGTAAGTTTATTTTCCTGTGGCAGCTGTTTCCGCTTCATATTAGGCTCACAAATTTTTTTCTCAATTATTAATTTATTGTTGTTACTTGTTAACTTGTTATATTAATTACAGTACTACTGTACTATTTTTATTTATCATTATCTTTTATTTACAAAATTACAACAGACACACGCTGAGTCGCCATTTACATAGAATATTTAGTATAAAGCCAACACAGATATAAATATATCTGCGAAAGACTCCAGTAAGCAGTTGAAACTGTGAGTCTTCTTTGTTCATTTATTTCAGCAAAAATTCTGCAAAATAGTGAGGGATCGCGTTCCCTCCCCGGAAAAAAGTGCGGGAACGGCGTTCCCGCCCCACTACACTAATGGTTATAAGGCGTTTGATCGAAAAAGGCGTTACTTCGAAAATTTTAGCCTAGTCGTACAAATCGTTGCATCGTAAATTTCGATAAAAAAAATCGTTATTTTGTAATAATTTAGGTTTATCTGATGCCCTTCGACGAAGATTCGATCGAAACATCAGTCAGCGCAGCAGAAATATAAAGAATTTCGATAAATATAGTAGGGAGTAGTTTGAAATTTGTATCTTTGCTCTAACAAAATTCCGTTCCTACTTCAAATTGGCAACATGGAAAGTATTTTTTTAATAACAAGACATTCATCTGAGCATGTAAAAAAAATTCCATCAAAAAAACATTAATTTTTTATAACACATCATATACAAGCCTCAAAACAGACATTCAGAATATCATCAAACATGTCATTAACCTTGAAATTTACTTTGCAGTGAGATAATTACATGATGTTTATGAGTGCCAGTCAGGCCAAGAACTCAGATGAAATCAGAAGAAACAAGAATTAAACATTTTAGGAGTACATGACATTGAGTATGTAGGACAAAGTTCAATATTTGATATAATTGATACTCTATGTCGCTAACTATTATTGAACATGAAATTTAACATTCTTCATCAGTGTTCATGAGTTCCAGTCATGTCAAGAAATCAGAGGAAACAAGAATTAAACATTATATAATATATGACATTGAATATCTAGGACAAAGTTCAATATTTTATTTAATATAAGGATTCTCTATGTCGATAACTATCATTGAACAATGAACATGAAATTTAATATTCATCATCAGAATCATCTTCAGATTCGTTACCAACTCCCAGTTCTTCACAAATGTCAAGATTATTGCAGCAGTCTATGCAACCACAGAGATCAGTGCATTGCAGCTCTGCATTCTTGTATGAACAAGTTTTTCTGCTACATTTTGTCTTTTTGCAAGAACAATGAACAGTTTTTAGTACATTCTCAGGAGCTGGCACATCTTCCATCCAGTTAATAAGTAGTTCATTTTCACCTTTTAGCTTCCAGCCATGTCCATCTGGACTTGGCATTGACATAATTTGGTGAAGTGATCGACGATATATTGCACACTGAAAGTTAGCACGCAGGACGTGTTGTTTCAAACAGTCTCGGCTCGGTGGCAATCCAGCATCATTGCTACATTTCAGTGTGAAAATAATATACCTGGTTTTATTTACACTAGAACATCTCTTTTGTCCATACAAACTACAAACGAACTTTTCTAGGATGCTTAGCACTTCTTCTGTAATGTCCCAAGTCTAGCCAAGTTTGTTGAAAGAGTCACAAAATTCTTCAGACTCGAACATAATCTTGATGGCCTTTACTTTTCCTTTGCCTCTGAATGCAGAAACACTATCACAACCAGTGAACACATGTACGCTTAGTAATGCTTGGCTCTTTATGATCCCATAACTTTGTGATAGGCTGGTCATGTTAACAATTCTTGCATTGTTCCCAGTACCAGTGAAACAAAAAATTGAACTGGTTATTTCATGAGCAAAATAAAGTGAAAGCAGCATGACATATGTGTCTGGACTTGTAGTCAAGATTGTAGAGTATGTTTGGGAAGCATGTTTTGCATGAAGAATTAGTCTTGTATCAGCTTCTTCATGGTCACTTTCTAGTTCTTTGACTTCTTCGACAACCAAAACATTATTCACACGATGAAAAAAATGACACAAATTTTTGTGACAAACAAATAAATCTATGTCAACAATTTCTGTATCATATTTTTTCCATTCACAAAAGAGAAATTCATTGAGTTCTTCCTTGTTATGACCACTTGAAAGAAATTCTTTAAATTGTTTTGGTGTCTTTTGCTCTGGACGAGTTATCTGCACAATTTGTAACCCTGTTGCTGCACGTCGCCGATCTCTCGCAACTTTTAATGCTAATCTGTGAATACCTGTCAACAACAAAGTCTATTCTGCCACATTTGTAATATTTTCCAAGAGAAATAAGAGTTCCCAGCAACTGCTGAGCAAGAGCACAAAATGTACTTGGTACAGTACCAATCATCTGAACAAATGCCGTGCCATCGATCATTAAAGCTGAATTTCGAGGAACATCTTTCAATTCAACTTCCTGGACAACACGCTCCACCTCATGCATTATTTTTGACTTAACTGTTTTAACCAGCTGTCCATCACGTGTACCCAATGATGCCGGAACAGTTGTAAGAGCATATGTCAGTAAATGATGCAGATCAATGTTCCTTGTCTGACCAATAACCAACAGTCGAGCAAACAATTTTTCACTGCATTTCAGACTGTTGTTGAAGTAAGTTTTGTTGTTGTCCTACTTGCCATGGTTCCAAATGTTTTTAGCTTGTTGGTTTTTAAAGGTCTATAAAAATCTACACTTCCATTATCCTAATTCTGTCCTCCACAAACTTCTCTGCATAAGACTTTCCAATCTCAAAGGCACATTGAAGATCATTTCTGACATCAAAAGGAGCTACAACGCCTGATGAAATATTTATCAAGTCTTCTCCTTCGTAACTGAATGGATCTACCATTGATTCCATTGTGCTAACTATTGCTTGAATTTGAAGTTCTTCTCTTTCAATTGAAGCTTTATCAAGTTCCCTTCTAGTTTTGGTTTCTGAATCTTGCCCAACCATTGCCCTGCATTCTTTAGCAATTGCAACTCGGTGATGGTGTGATAAAATCCACCGATTGACGGCCCATTTTTTCAAGGTAATGCCAGTCATTCCACCATGAGTTTTGGAATCTTTGTTTAGTGTTTGTTCAATTAACTGGTCACATGCAATCAAACTAAATCCATGATGGTCCTGACGTTGAACAACAAAATCTCCATTATGAAATGATTCATTAATGGACCATGTAGCGAGAGTAAAATAATTCGCATGGTTAAACTTTGTGATATCTTCAACAATATGTTAAAAGAAACAGATTCTCCTTTTGTGGGAGTGAAAACTTTCAATTTGAAGAAAAAGCTGAAATCAAAATATCCTCAGTTGGAGTTTTCTTGGCCATTGCTACGTAACCTTAGTGAGATTGTGTATGTTAGCTACATCCCTAATTGATCAGTGGAATTCTCAAGAATCAGATGGATCAGAGGAAAGTGAATTTGAAGGCCATACTACTGCTGATTTTCTGAGTGCAATGACGACAGATGTAACTTCCATAATCCTTCTCTGGTTGCTCTAATGAACAGTATCAGTGTTTCAATGAGGTCTATGTATGAACTTCAAAAATCAAATGTTGGATTCTGTTTTCTCTCTTTCAGCAAATTCATTGTTGCTGTCAAGAATTTCGGTAATATTTTCATTTAAATCATCTCTGAATGTTCCAGAATGTCCACTAGAGTTTAAGTGCAGAGCGACTTCAAGTATTTCAGTTTGTCTATCAGCACTGACTGATTTTAAGAAAGCTGCCCACCTTAATCTGTGCAGAGCCTCAAACATAAGTTGATGAGCTCTCATACTTCTGTTGTAGTGATGTCCAGAAATTACTCCATTCATTGATCCAGCAGCAACAATTTCTGACTCGATGAGGATATCCAGTAATCCTGAGTCTTGAAATCGTTTTCCAATGATTGCTAAAAATGACATAGTGGTGTGAAAGTCACCAAGTCTTACAACCAATCGTTTGGAAAATACTTCATTCTGCCATCGGATCTGTTGAGCCTTGGCATAAATCGCTTGGTCAAAGACGACAACAATGCTTTCCAATCCGAGTTTGTCTGCTATATCCAAACTGCGTACCAATATGGTATAAACAGTCGACAATTCTGTTGGACTTGCATCAATTACTGATAGGTATCCGATTTTAGCCACATTCGGAATAATGGACACAAGTTTTGTGTTGAAACCAGTCCAACCAGGTAATGTGATGCTGTTTGGCTGAAGTAACTTTGAAAAACAGAATGCATCATCAAGCCAAATACATTCTTTTTGAAGAGGCATTTGGATATTTCGAATGGTCTCCTGATTGAACTGAAAATTACTTCGAGCAGGCCCAGTTTTCTGCTTGGAATAATAAGCTAACAGGTTCTTAAGGGTGGATCAATGGAATGCTTCCCAGTTTTCTTCATTTTCATTGACCATTCAACTACACATGGAATATCTTTGGATATTTGCTGAACAATGATGCCATTTGTATTGTGAGTTGTTCCAGCTCCAGATACTGTTTCTTCCATGAAATCATTGTTGTCCCAAACAATTGTGGTATGGACTTTTGGATAAAAACCAACTGGCACAATGCTGTTCTTGCTGAGCTCCATACTAGCCAAAGCTGAATCATGCTGAAGAACGGTTGAATGAGAAACGCAATGTCCAAATCCATGTAATAAGGAAATTAGGTTAGATGACCCAGTCCAATGACGAATCGTCAGTCCTAGAGCTAGATGCTTTGGAGTTGCAATTCGACCCTTAGATGACAAATACAATATATCCTGTGCAATTGACACCAGTTTTCTGTCATTTTCACATGAAGACTCAACAAAACCATCATGTAAAACTTCATCTGAGGAACCAGTAATCCATGCTAAAAAATTATAAAGAGCTGCTGGTATTTCTTGCTTGGTTGATTGCAAATTCAGATCAGCGGCTGTTGGAGGCTACATCCTCGATAATTCGATATCAATCCCTTCAAATGAACAGCAGTCATGTACATATTCCTTATCGATTCATGGCAATACACATCTGTCTGCTTTCTCTTTAAATCAGCAGTAGTATGGCCTTCAAATTCACTTTCCTCTGATCCATCTGATTCTTGAGAATTCCACTGATCAATTAGGGATGTAGCTTTGTACGAAACATACACAATCTCACTAAGGTTACGTAGCAATGGCCGAGAAAACTCCAACTGAGGATATTTTGATTTCAGCTTTTTCTTCAAATTGAAAGTTTTCACTCCCACAAAAGAAGAATCTGTTTCTTTTAACATATTGTTAAAGATATCACAAAGTTTAACCATGCGAATTATTTCACCCTCATGCAGTATTTTTTCCTCAATAAGTACACACAATTTCTGGAAACACCCTCTGCCATATACTGTCCTTTCGTGTGAGGAATCGAATGGCTTGCTTTCATTCATTAAAACAGAACTTGTGTAGGTTTTGTGACATGATCTATGGTATCTCACTTCAATTGCTACACAGTCCTTTCCGCGAATCTGGAGAAGTAAAGGCTCATCATTGCGTTTCAAGGCAGCTTCTAGAAGTAATCCACCTGAAACATAAGTGAAAATGAATTCTTTTGATAGTTCTGCTAACAATAAATCTTTAAAGCAAATACAAAAATAATATATTCATTTCATGGCAAAAGCAGACGATGCACGTCAACTGCATACAGCAAAATTGGACTGCAACAGAGTCATATTTGGCAAAAAGATTGCAGGCCAGATTTTTCTGATTGTTGATACAGTGTTGGTGGGATAAATTTATGGTTATAATTTGCTGGCAGAGTAAAAGTCAGGCAGCCTCTGATAAAGGCTGTAGCTGCGCTAAGCCATTAGGAGTAAAATATGTAGAATGTGGGTGTCATTTGTCTTTACCTCAGAAAATAGGGCCTTGTCTGCCTTGACAGCCTATCTTCAGAACTAGGCGTTCTTTCAAGCAGGATCTCCATTTACCATAAGAGAAGTTCAACATTACATTGAATGCTAACGGAGGTTCTTTTCTTTGACAAATAACGGTATCCTCCACTTAAAAGAATTACCGCTTGGAATCAATATGCACTTAACTCAAATCATGCCCAAGAATTACGGAATTTATTTACAAGCTTTGTAGTAACAAGTAAGGAAGGCTGTCATTTTAAAACATAGGCATAAAAATATATACAATGTATGGAGTAAGCCTACCTGATGGTAGTTCACAATTTGACAACTTTTCTTTCACACGTTTTTGTGAAATTCTTTCTTTGATATATTTTTACTGCTTGCATATAATGCATTCTTCTGGTAAAACAATTTCATTGCGTCTAACACGAGCAAGCGTCAATGTTGATGTCACAGACTGGCGTGTTATTTTCATGGCTGGAATATAACTGGCTGTTGCATCTATTCCATCGGAACTTTGCAAATATATTTTCGATTTTGATATGCATTTTTCAGCCTTCTCAATGAGTAGCTTATCTGTAAATCTTTTGTAGCAGTTAAAGTGATACCGTAAGCCTTGTTTCCGATTCGAGCTATCTGTCAAGGTTGAAAAGTCGACAGCTATATCTTTACATATACCGTCCAATTTCTTCCATTCAACGCATTCTAAACAACACTTCCAACATCTATCTGAAAATTCTATAAATTCACCGTGTTCTGAGTTAATAACATGTAAACAACACTTTTGTGAGAAATCCATGTTAACAAACAGAAGTCGGAAAGCATCTGGATACGGTTTTAACGTAAACTCAGTTCGAAAATTGCAATAAATCAGTAAGTACATATCAGTAAGGCATCATTTAACTTTAAAAATAAATTTTTCCAAAATGTGCAACTTTTCGTTGATGGAAAATGAAATGTAAATAGTTCAATAATATACACATGTATTTAAAAAATTCCACTTTGCCAAGTAGAAGTATGAACGAAAAGTAACATTTTTGATGCTCAAACTACTGTTTACTAGTCAAACGGAGCCAGCGCAACATAGTTTGATACAGCTAAGCATCATTAGGGGCCTACGCGTACGTAGAACATGCGCACATAATATGTCGTAATAGTATCCAAGACAGTATAGCACTACCTAAATCAGAGTAGCTCGAGCTCCCTTTTTCACTGACAATTTTAAGAGGCAAGCTTTTAGGCGCTTGCGGGTCAAAAGGCAAATAGCTAGACTCACGGTGAGTGTAATGACTGTGTATCGTTAAGAGTGGCAGGAAGTAAATAGCCTTTTGTTTTAATTCAATTCTGCTGTCAAAAAAATACGTTCTACAATACGTTACCTATGCATTTTATTATACTTAATCCTCACTCACATGAATAGAAATTCACCACACACAAAAGAGTAATAAGTGTTTTCAATCGTTCAAACACATTGCAAATGACTACGAATAAACGAATTTCAATACGTCTGCTACTAAATTCTTGAGCACAGAATATATATAAAAGCAAAAATTGTAAATTTGTAAATTCTCAAACTGGTTGATACAACAGGTATCAGAGATATAATTATTTCCACCAAAAGAATCTGAAGTTCTACCAGAAAAAAGTAAGCTGTTGAACAATGCAGTTTAAACAGCTACAATGGATGATAATGACAACTTAGCCAATCTCATACTGCATCACATAGCAAATTGCTAGAGAGTAATAAGTATTTACCCCACAGCAAAGTTATTCTAAACACTCGATCAATGATATACAGAATTGCCACTCTTCGCCATGCAGCTGGCTAATAGCCAACTGCATGCCCAGAAGCCACCACGTGGAGGTGGTGGCAAAAGGCTTCCGCAGTTCGCTCAGCCTTGAAACCCCCACAGAAATTTCCAATTTCATGAAATAGCAAATTTTTATTTTGTATTTCCGGCTACTGCAACAGACAAGGACAAAGAGTGAAAGGAAGAAGAAAATATAACAATACCGGAAGAAAGGAAGAAAATTCAAATGTCAAGAGAGACATATATCACAATACAGAAAGAAAGGAAGAAAATCCAAATGTCAAGAGAGACATATATAACAATAAAGAAAGAAAGGAAGAAAATTCAAATGTCTAGAGAGACATATATAACAATACAAAAAGAAAGGAAGAAAATTCAAATGTCAAGAGAGACATATATAACAATAAAGAAAGAAAGGAAGAAAATTCAAATGTCAAGAGAGACATATATAACAATACAAAAAGAAAGGAAGAAAATTCAAATGTCAAGAGAGACATATATCACAATACAGAAAGAAAGGAAGAAAATCCAAATGTCAAGAGAGACATATATCACAATACAGAAAGAAAGGAAGAAAATCCAAATGTCAAGAGAGACATATATAACAATACAAAAAGAAAGGAAGAAAATTCAAATGTCAAGAGAGACATATATAACAATACAAAAAGAAAGGAAGAAAATTCAAATGTCAAGAGAGACATATATCACAATACAGAAAGAAAGGAAGAAAATCCAAATGTCAAGAGAGACATATATAACAATACAAAAAGAAAGGAAGAAAATCCAAATGTCAAGAGAGACATATATAACAATACAAAAAGAAAGGAAGAAAATTCAAATGTCAAGAGAAACATATATAACAATACAAAAAGAAAGGAAGAAAATTCAAATGTCAAGAGAGACATATATAACAATAAAGAAATAAAGGAAGAAAATTCAAATGTCAAGAGAGACATATATAACAATACCGAAAGAAAGGAAGAAAATTCAAATGTCAAGAGAGACATATATAACAATACAAAAAGAAAGGAAGAAAATTCAAATGTCAAGAGAGACATATATAACAATACAGAAATAAAGGAAGAAAATTCAAATGTCAAGAGAGACATATATAACAATACAGAAATAAAGGAAGAAAATTCAAATGTCAAGAGAGACATATATAACAATACAAAAAGAAAGGAAGAAAATTCAAATGTCAAGAGAGACATATATAACAATACCGAAAGAAAGGAAGAAAATTCAAATGTCAAGAGAGACATATATAACAATACAAAAAGAAAGAAAGAAAATTCAAATGTCAAGAGAGACATATATAACAATACAAAAAGAAAGAAAGAAAATTCAAATGTCAAGGGAGACATATATCACAATACAGAAAGAAAGGAAGAAAATGCAAATGTCAAGAGAGACATATATAACAATACAGAAAGAAAGGAAGAAAATTCAAATGTCAAGAGAGACATATATAACAATACAAAAAGAAAGGAAGAAAATTCAAATGTCAAGAGAGACATATATCACAATACAGAAAGAAAGGAAGAAAATCCAAATGTCAAGAGAGACATATATAACAATACAAAAAGAAAGGAAGAATATTCAAATGTCAAGAGAGACATATATAACAATACAAAAAGAAAGAAAATTCAAATGTCAAGGGAGACATATATCACAATACAGAAAGAACGGAAGAAAATGCAAATGTCAAGAGAGACATATATAACAATACAAAAAGAAAGGAAGAAAATTCAAATGTCAAGAGAGACATATATCACAATAAAGAAAGAAAGGAAGAAAATTCAAATGTCAAGAGAGACATATATAACAATACAGAAATAAAGGAAGAAAATTCAAATGTCAAGAGAGACATATATAACAATACAAAAAGAAAGGAAGAAAATTCAAATGTCAAGAGAGACATATATAACAATACCGAAAGAAAGGAAGAAAATTCAAATGTCAAGAGAGACATATATAACAATACAAAAAGAAAGAAAATTCAAATGTCAAGGGAGACATATATCACAATACAGAAAGAAAGGAAGAAAATGCAAATGTCAAGGGAGACATATATCACAATACAGAAAGAAAGGAAGAAAATGCAAATGTCAAGAGAGACATATATAACAATACAGAAAGAAAGGAAGAAAATTCAAATGTCAAGAGAGACATATATAACAATACAGAAATAAAGGAAGAAAATTCAAATGTCAAGAGAGACATATATAACAATACAAAAAGAAAGGAAGAAAATTCAAATGTCAAGAGAGACATATATAACAATACCGAAAGAAAGGAAGAAAATTCAAATGTCAAGAGAGACATATATAACAATACAAAAAGAAAGGAAGAAAATTCAAATGTCAAGAGAGACATATATAACAATACAAAAAGAAAGGAAGAAAAAATAAAGGTCAAGAGAGACATATATAACAATACCGAAAGAAAGGAAGAAAATTCAAATGTCAAGAGAGACATATATAACAATACCGAAAGAAAGGAAGAAAATTCAAATGTCAAGAGAGACATATATAACAATACAAAAAGAAAGGAAGAAAATTCAAATGTCAAGAGAGACATATATAACAATAAAGAAATAAAGGAAGAAAATTCAAATGTCAAGAGAGACATATATAACAATACAAAAAGAAAGAAAGAAAATTCAAATGTCAAGGGAGACATATATCACAATACAGAAAGAAAGGAAGAAAATGCAAATGTCAAGAGAGACATATATAACAATACAGAAAGAAAGGAAGAATATTCAAATGTCAAGAGAGACATATATAACAATACAAAAAGAAAGAAAGAAAATTCAAATGTCAAGGGAGACATATATCACAATACAGAAAGAAAGGAAGAAAATGCAAATGTCAAGAGAGACATATATAACAATACAGAAAGAAAGGAAGAAAATTCAAATGTCAAGAGAGACATATATAACAATACAAAAAGAAAGGAAGAAAATTCAAATGTCAAGAGAGACATATATAACAATAAAGAAATAAAGGAAGAAAATTCAAATGTCAAGAGAGACATATATAACAATACCGAAAGAAAGGAAGAAAATTCAAATTTCAAGAGAGACATATATAACAATACAAAAAGAAAGGAAGAAAATTCAAATGTCAAGAGAGACATATATAACAATAAAGAAATAAAGGAAGAAAATTCAAATGTCAAGAGAGACATATATAACAATACAAAAAGAAAGAAAGAAAATTCAAATGTCAAGGGAGACATATATCACAATACAGAAAGAAAGGAAGAAAATGCAAATGTCAAGAGAGACATATATAACAATACAGAAAGAAAGGAAGAATATTCAAATGTCAAGAGAGACATATATAACAATACAAAAAGAAAGAAAGAAAATTCAAATGTCAAGGGAGACATATATCACAATACAGAAAGAAAGGAAGAAAATGCAAATGTCAAGAGAGACATATATAACAATACAGAAAGAAAGGAAGAAAATTCAAATGTCAAGAGAGACATATATAACAATACAAAAAGAAAGAAAGAAAATTCAAATGTCAAGGGAGACATATATCACAATACAGAAAGAAAGGAAGAAAATGCAAATGTCAAGAGAGACATATATAACAATACAGAAAGAAAGGAAGAATATTCAAATGTCAAGAGAGACATATATAACAATACAAAAAGAAAGAAAGAAAATTCAAATGTCAAGGGAGACATATATCACAATACAGAAAGAAAGGAAGAAAATGCAAATGTCAAGAGAGACATATATAACAATACAGAAAGAAAGGAAGAAAATTCAAATGTCAAGAGAGACATATATAACAATACAAAAAGAAAGGAAGAAAATTCAAATGTCAAGAGAGACATATATAACAATACCGAAAGAAAGGAAGAAAATTCAAATGTCAAGAGAGACATATATAACAATACAAAAAGAAACGAAGAAAATTCAAATGTCAAGAGAGACATATATAACAATAAAGAAATAAAGGAAGAAAATTCAAATGTCAAGAGAGACATATATAACAATACAAAAAGAAAGGAAGAAAATTCAAATGTCAAGAGAGACATATATAACAATACCGAAAGAAAGGAAGAAAATTCAAATGTCAAGAGAGACATATATAACAATACCGAAAGAAAGGAAGAAAATTCAAATGTCAAGAGAGACATATATAACAATACCGAAAGAAAGGAAGAAAATTCAAATGTCAAGAGAGACATATATAACAATAAAGAAATAAAGGAAGAAAATTCAAATGTCAAGAGAGACATATATAACAATACAAAAAGAAAGAAAGAAAATTCAAATGTCAAGGGAGACATATATCACAATACAGAAAGAAAGGAAGAAAATGCAAATGTCAAGAGAGACATATATAACAATACAGAAAGAAAGGAAGAAAATTCAAATGTCAAGAGAGACATATATAACAATACAAAAAGAAAGGAAGAAAATTCAAATGTCAAGAGAGACATATATCACAATACAGAAAGAAAGGAAGAAAATCCAAATGTCAAGAGAGACATATATAACAATAAAGAAATAAAGGAAGAAAATTCAAATGTCAAGAGAGACATATATAACAATACAAAAAGAAAGGAAGAAAATTCAAATGTCAAGAGAGACATATATAACAATACCGAAAGAAAGGAAGAAAATTCAAATGTCAAGAGAGACATATATAACAATACCGAAAGAAAGGAAGAAAATTCAAATGTCAAGAGAGACATATATAACAATACCGAAAGAAAGGAAGAAAATTCAAATGTCAAGAGAGACATATATAACAATAAAGAAATAAAGGAAGAAAATTCAAATGTCAAGAGAGACATATATAACAATACAAAAAGAAAGAAAGAAAATTCAAATGTCAAGGGAGACATATATCACAATACAGAAAGAAAGGAAGAAAATGCAAATGTCAAGAGAGACATATATAACAATACAGAAAGAAAGGAAGAAAATTCAAATGTCAAGAGAGACATATATAACAATACAAAAAGAAAGGAAGAAAATTCAAATGTCAAGAGAGACATATATCACAATACAGAAAGAAAGGAAGAAAATCCAAATGTCAAGAGAGACATATATAACAATACAAAAAGAAAGGAAGAATATTCAAATGTCAAGAGAGACATATATAACAATACAAAAAGAAAGAAAGAAAATTCAAATGTCAAGGGAGACATATATCACAATACAGAAAGAAAGGAAGAAAATGCAAATGTCAAGAGAGACATATATAACAATACAGAAAGAAAGGAAGAAAATTCAAATGTCAAGAGAGACATATATAACAATACAAAAAGAAAGGAAGAAAATTCAAATGTCAAGAGAGACATATATCACAATACAGAAAGAAAGGAAGAAAATCCAAATGTCAAGAGAGACATATATAACAATACAAAAAGAAAGGAAGAATATTCAAATGTCAAGAGAGACATATATAACAATATAAAAAGAAAGGAAGAAAATTCAAATGTCAAGAGAGACTTATAACAATATGGAACTAGTAAAACAAGGAAGCAGATATGGAGAAACAACAAGAAAACAGAAGATCAGAACAAAACAGAGTAACCACCCCTTGAAATCAGAAGTAATGTAAAATTTATATGAAATGGTCTCAAGCTGTAGACAAAGGAACTACCCAATTGCAATACAATAAGACAAGGCTCTGCAATTGGTCATCACCTTGCTGACAAAAGAAAAAGCACTTAACTAGTTAACTACAGATTCAACATCTCAAGTGAGTCTCTAATTATTGCGACAGTCTCTGAAAGAAAACTCTAAGCTATTGCGACAGTCTGTGGAAAAAAGCAAGCAAAACATACAAACGCTTAATAATAAACTCACTGGCTAGACACAGTCCACAAATCAAAAAAGACTTACCAAATGCTTAACTAAACTCCTACACACCCGACCAACTGACTGTACTCTCTCAAAAACCTGTACCAGGGCAAGAGCAACCAAAAAGCGAAGGGGCTACACAAGTCGACAGCTACTACATAGACACAGATTCGAACCCAATTGGTAACAACACCTGGTGGCCGTGGGAAACACGAGAACCCGCATTAGCCAGACAGAAAAACATAAGAGGAAAGGAGATAGCCAGAGGTATGGCAAGACAAAGAGAAGGACAAAAGTAAGCAAAAGTCATGACAGAAGTCAATGGAAGCAGAGAAATCAGTGTATGTATGTATATAAGTATGTATGTATGTATATAAGTATGTAAATAGGTATGTTTTTATGTACATCTGTTTCTATGCATATATGTATGTAAACTTATTAGAACATCTAACAAAAATCATTTTAAGTTTAGTGTGTAACAAGTCCTTAACGCAATAGAACCAAGGCGATGTTGGTGCTATAAATCTAAACCTAAAAGCACCATTAGCTGATAATATAAGTCATAACAATGGCACAATAGAAGTTAAAGGACTACCAAAGCACAATCAGATAAATGTAAACTCAGTTCACAGATAAATCTATCAAACAAGAAATCACACAAAAACCCAATACAGAAACCAGTAAAACTTAAACTCAGCTCACAGATAAATCTATCATAGTGGCAAAACTACAGGGGACACGAACACCCACAAACAAAAACCAATTAAACATAAACTCAGCTCACAGCCAAGTCTATCATAGTGTTAAAATAGAACCTACAGGAATATCAAAAACAATAACTCTCCCTATACACAAAAATAATAAATCTATAAAAATTGCAGAATACCAGTCACAGGACTACCAAAATCAAAATCACTCCCTTCACACAAAACAATAAATCTATCAAAATTGTAAAATACCATCCACAAGGACTATCAAACACTAAAACCAATAACTTTCCTTTCACACAAAACAACAAATCTACCAAAATGGCAGAATAGAAGCCACAGGACACCAAAAAAACTAAACCCAAAAATTCTTCCTTCACACATAATCATAAATCTATAAAACTGGCAAAAACACAACCAGCCAAACTTAACTCTTTCACACAGTCTAGCTGTGTGAAAGAGAAATAAGACAAAGAGAAGACAGTTTGGAAAGTCAAGAAGAGGTCAGAAATCAAGTGAAAATAAAAGAAATGGAATGTGTGAAACAGAAAGAAGACGAACAAGAAACAGTTTGGAAAGTGAAGAAGAGGTCAGAAATCAAGTGAAAATAAAAGAAATGGAATGTGTGAAACAGAAAGAAGACGAACAAGAAACAGTTTGGAAAGTGAAGAAGAGGTCAGAAATCAAGTGAAAATACAAGAAATGGAATGTGTGAAACAGAAAGGAGATGAATAAGAAACAGCCTGTCAGAAATGAAAGAGATTGGAAATCATGTGAAAAATGAGAAAATAAAATGCATGAAATGGAAATAAGTGAAAAAGATACAATTGGAAAAGGCAGAATAGATGAGAAGAGCAGAGTGTGTGAGAGACAATGAAGATGTAGGGAAGAGACCTGGAAATGGAAGAAACGAGACACAAAATCATAAAATGAATCAAATGGACAGTGTAAAAGAGAATGAAGATGAGGGTAAATATTTGGAAGTGGGAAAAAAGATAAGAAATCACAAGAAAGAATTAGGTTGCATGAAGATCATTGAGCCCTCCTCCGTTATCCAGGCTTGGAATTGGCACTGTCAGGGTGCAAAAAGTGCATAATACACATATTCATACACATATTCGAAGTACGCAAATGCACAATTCTTATGGTCATTCAAACAAAAAAAAGACAAATCTGACACAAATGCACTGCAGATGGTCAAGTCCCCTTCTTGTGGAATGCACCGCTCGTTGACCAATGTTGATCGTTTTGACCAATGTTGATCGTTTTGATAAATGATGATCGTTTCGATCAATGTTGATCTTGATCTTTGCAGAACTCGCAGTTGTTCACGGTTGCCAAGAGTTCCACGATCGATCAACGAAGCGGGAACCCAAACAAACAAAAAGACAGACAAATGGAGATTAAGAAGTGGTCTCGCTTTTCTCCTTGAATTCTCTTAGGACAAAAGAACAGCCAAGGGAAAGAATAAAGAGAGGAGACTGAATAGAAAGAGACTCAGAACATACAGTGTACTAGTAACAAGTGCTAAATACTAATGCCCAGAGTACTAATATCTAATGCTAAATACCAAATACTAATGACAAGAAGACTAGTGCAAAAAGCCAAATACTAACTACTAAAGCTAAAGTACTAATGCCAAGTGCAAAATAGAAAATACTAATGTCCAGAGTAATAGTGCCCAAGGCTAAATACTAAATACTAATGCCTGGAGTGTTAGTACCTAACGCCAAATACCAAACAATAATGACCAGAGACTAGTACCTAATGCCAAATACTAATGCCCAGAGTACTAGTGCCTAATTCTAAATACTAAAGACCAAAGTACTAGTATCACATGGTAATTAATAGTGATGTATTGCATTGTAATGTATCGTAATGTAAATGTCATGTATTGCAAAGAAAGAGATATAGAGTGCAAAGAATGAAGGAAAGAAAGAGTCAGAAAGATGGCAGCAGGATTTCGGCTCCACCCAAAAGAAGGCGAGTCACCGCTCAGCAAGGAATCTGGTCCACAGTCCGTCAGAAGGCAGAGTGCAGAGCGCTCGCCAAGCCAACAGTCGACGACCGATATTGCATGTGTAGGGCCCCCTAAGACCTAATGGCTGGTGGTCCACATGCCAGGTCCTCAGAGCACAAAGCAGTTTGTACATACCCATCTACAAACATCAATCAGTCAATCTCAACACCAGCAAAAGAAGCGCCCGATCGTCTTACGTTGTCTCTCTGGCCGCTCGGAGGGCAGGAAGTCCTGCAGCTCAGGCCAAAGAGAGCACGTCGTCGCTCGAGAGGCTTGTCCGGTACACCGCGGGATCTCCTTCGCCTCCTCCGTCTCTTCTTCGGCTTCGGATGGACTCCTCCGTCGGAAGGACCGACTCCAACATCCCGATCGCCAACGGTAGAGGCCGATGCAGTGGCAAACTCTACAGGGTCCAGGATCTACAGCGTAGGCACCTCCGTGAAGATGACACTGGAGGCCACCAGGCGCCCGACCGGTGGAGGCAAGACGCTGGTCTTGCTCCTTACAAACATCAATCAGTCAATCTCAACACCAACAAAAGAAGCGCCCGATCGTCTTACGTTGTCTCTCTGGCCGCCCGGAGGGAAGGAAGTCCTGCAGCTCAGGTCCAGAGAGACCGTCCTCGCTCGACCGCTCGGCAGACTTGTCCGGAACACCGCGGGATCTCCTTCGCCTCCTTCGTCTCTTCTTCGGATGGACTCCTCCGTCGGAAGGACCGACTCCAGCATCCCGTTCGCCAACGGTAGAGGCCGATGCGGTGGCAAACTCTACTGGGTCCAGGATCTCCAGCGCAGGCACCTCCATGAAGATGACACTGGAGGCCACCAAGTGCACGACCGGCGGAGGCAAGACGCTGGTCTTGCTCCTTACAAACATCAATCAGTCAATCTCAACACCAGCAAAAGAAGCGCCCGATCGTCTTACGTTGTCTCTCTGGCCGCTCGGAGGGCAGGAAGTCCTGCAGCTCAGGTCCAGAGAGCACGTCCTCGCTCGACCGCTCGGCAGGCTTGTCCCGAACACCGCGGGATCTCCTTCGCCTCCTTCGTCTCTTCTTCGGCTTCGGATGGACTCCTCCGTCGGAAGGACCGACTCCAGCATCCCGTTCGCCAACGGTAGAGGCCGATGCGGTGGCAAACTCTACCGGGTCCAGGATCTCAAGCGCAGGCACCTCCATGAAGATGACACTGGAGGCCACCAGGTGCACGACCGGCGGAGGCAAGACGCTGGTCTTGCTCCTTACAAACATCAATCAGTCAATCTCAACACCAGCAAAAGAAACGCCTGATCGTCTTACGTTGTCTCTCTGGCCGCTCGGAGGGCAGGAAGTCCTGCAGCTCAGGCCAAAGAGATCACGTCCTCGCTCGACCGCTCGGCAGACTTGTCCGGAACACCGCGGGATCTCCTTCGCCTCCTTCGTCTCTTCTTCGGATGGACTCCTCCGTCGGAAGGACCGACTCCAGCATCCCGTTCGCCAACGGTAGAGGCCGATGCGGTGGCAAACTCTACTGGGTCCAGGATCTCCAGCGCAGGCACCTCCATGAAGATGACACTGGAGGCCACCAAGTGCACGACCGGCGGAGGCAAGACGCTGGTCTTGCTCCTTACAAACATCAATCAGTCAATCTCAACACCAGCAAAAGAAGCGCCCGATCGCCTTACGTTGTCTCTCTGGCCGCTCGGAGGGCAGGAAGTCCTGCAGCTCAGGTCCAGAGAGCATGTCCTCGCTCGACCGCTCGGCAGACTCGGCAGGCTTGTCCGGAACACCGCGGGATCTCCTTCGCCTCCTCCGTCTCTTCTTCGGATGGACTCCTCCGTCGGAAGGACCGACTCCAGCATCCCGTTCGCCAACGGTAGAGGCCGATGCAGTGGCAAACTCTACAGGGTCCAGGATCTCCAGCGCAGGCACCTCCGTGAAGATGACACTGGAGGTCACCCGGTGCACGACCGGCGGAGGCAAGACGCTGGTCTTGCTCCTTTTCAAAGCGGGAGCGACAAGAGCGTGATCGAAGTTCTTCGTGGCAACGCGAAGACGGGCGCTGGTTGCCCGAAAGTTATCGCGGGCCGTGGCCATCCTAGCATCCCAGTCGATGACGTCCACCTCCATGAGAACGGCCGGACTGTGTCGTGGTCAGGTGAGTCGGAGAGCACGGGCACCACTTCCGGCGCAGTCTCCTCCTCCTCCACAGTCTCCAAGGCTCCTCTCTTGCCTGGTGGACACTTGGATGAACTGCAATGACAGACAATCATATCACATTAGAATTCTGGCACGTTATGACAGGTTCGACTGCTTCGAAAAAAGCGGTCTGCAATTTATAGCACAGTCTAGTTTTATAAGAATGCATATTATGGACAGTGAGACATTAAACAAAATCAAAGAATATTAACTTAAGATGCTGCTGACATAATATAGCAAAATACAATGAGACACGAAGAAGCTCTTATACCACATATAAAATGAAGTGGCCTGATTTACATATGGTTTAACATAACCATGAAATTACTTGCATCTGCCTTTGAATGGCCAGGAACAAACAAACTTCTCATAGATCCATCTATCTAATTACTCGCTTCTATGTTAAACCATATGCAAATCATCCCACTCAAGTTGTCCCTTCCATTGCATCAAGCATACTAAAGGAACATGGATTGGCTGGATGGCAATCATTCTTCATTAAATTCAAATGTCCACTTTGTGCATTTAGATCGACCTTCCTTAGGATGAGGCAACATTTATTAAATACTATCAAGTGATACGAGTTCATCAGATATCAGATCACTTGCATAAGTGACCTCTTAGGAATGCACAAGATAACTAACTGGGTGACATGACCTAATATTTTGCCTGCAAAATGTAAGGTCATTGTTTTTAATGCAGCTGGGATTAATGTCACTTAACCTACCCTCAAAGCATTATAGTTGCAGTTCTCCTTCCTTCAACTGTGAAGTCACAAATTAGATGTATTAGCTTATCCAAAACTCACTAGCCTAGGCTGTCACTAGAATGCCCAAACATCATCACATCACACCCTTCTCAAATCACTCCTAAACAAACTCAGAAGAGAATCGACATCAAACCTACAACTCCGTACAATAGTCCCAGTATCCCCACAAACTCTTCAGCATCCAACCATTCTCGACCTAAACTACCTCCATTTTGGCAACTGGTCAGCCTCCTCTATTGACTTGGACCCTCTAGACACCAAATTAGAACCCCCTCTGAAATACCCCTCTTACTTAGACCCAGTGCTCATGAATGAGCTGGCATTATGCATTGCTTTTAAGTTTAGCTTTCTATGATTATAGGGCTGCTAAATAATTATTTTGCAAATCCTGGATGCCCACATAATCAATAGCAATGACTTTACCAATCAACCCTGGTCTGGTGGTCACATCACTTGATAGCATGTATAATAAATGTTGCCTCAATCTAAGGAGGATCAACAGCCTACTGAATTAGGCTTTAAAAAATTAATCAAAAGACAAGTGGCCTGTACAATGTCTACACAATATTAGAATCAACTTTTAGAGCAAAATGCGTATTAAATTCCAGTAACACAGGTTATCAGGCATATGGACCACGCATTAGCAGAGTTCACTGAATACATTCGTGCAGATGGTATTTATAAATAATTGGGTTTGTAATGCAAAGCGCAAATGTGCAACAACTTGAACTTCTACTGAGATGATGATGATTAAATTTTAATCAGTCAGGACGTTTGCTTAAAATTCCAGGACAATTTTGGATCAATCCTAGACATTGGACACACAAGTTCAATTCTTGTCTACCAAGTTAACCCTGGACGGTTGGTTGGCAGCTCTAGAAGTTTGGAGTTTACGATTATGATTAGCAGAACAAGAATAACAATCATCTTTGGATGTTTGGAATGCAAGAAATGTACAAACCAAGTTAATCAGTTCTTAAAATACAAACAATCGCAATCATAACTGTTTTAAATGAATTAAATACCCTATAACAAAATGGTTTGCACAAATACTCTTTTTTGTTACACTGCACAAAATACTCATTACTTAGTCAGACACAGACTACATATTTGGCTGCAAGTTCCACAATCCCAATGCCATTTAGAACGGTGAATGCACAGCAGCGAGTCATCACGCATGCGAATGCTGCGTGAACTGGTTGACGAGTCTCATCATGCTCAAAATCATTTCAATCAATCAATCAGTATTCGCTTATTCAGTCAAGCCAACATACAGATGCAACTTCTTATCCCGATCAGTCGGTCCAGCTTAATCAATCAATCAATCAATCAATTTGTTTATTTATAGCCACAAAGAACAGTTTGCTCAAGGCAAAAAATAAAGAATGCTTTAAAGACCACAAAGCGAATGACCAGTCACCTGTCGTCGCGAAGGGGTTCCGCAGGTTGGTAACCAGTCTCCGCGACCTTCATCCTCCGCCGACTCCTCGAGCAACACGTCATCAACTACAACCCATCATCATCATCTCCAGTCGTCACCAGCTCCGGAACGACACTCCCTCGTTCTCTCTGCAGAGAATAACCACACAGACAATAAACCAGCAAGCCTATAGACCTCCACAGTTGTAATTAACAAAATGCATCGAATAGACACACAAGGCTTATTATGTGCCCAGCACAAGCTCATTTCAGAGGTTTCATTAAAGTGTGATACTCCAACAGATTACATTTTAGTTACAGACTTACAGTCAATGGTTTTCCATTTTTAGTTATAGTTACAGCTACAGTCAGTTTCAGTTATAGTTACAGGATTACAGCCATACAGTTAGCATTAGTTTTGGTTATAGTTACAGCCAGTTATAGTTAACATTAATTTTAATCAGAAGTACACAGTTAGCATTAATTTTAATCAGAAGTATACAGTTAGCATTAATTTTAATCAGAAGTATACAGTTAGCATTAATTTTAATCAGAAGTATACATTAGCACTAATTTTAGTTATAGCTATAGCAGCAGTTAGCATTAATTTTAGTCATAGTCACTGGACTTTTATTTTAGTTACTACTTACTTACAATAAGGTTAAGCGAAATTGCCTACAGATGCAGCAACTGTGCATATTTGAAATGTATTATATGATTTGCTTAAAGCTTCAAAATGCGCTGAAGAATGCGCGCATTCAGCTTCATCAATACACTTAACTTCGATGCTAAATATTCAACAATTCTGCTGATAAAGAGTAGCCATTCGAACGCCATCTGCTCAAATGTTGTGAATTATTGTGAATAAAGGATAAATTAATCTTATAGTTACATTAGCTGTAACAGCACTCGATCTTTTAAATATATTATTCCTCAGTCTCGCCAAAACAAATATGAAATATTGCATCACCATCATGGCTATCTGAAGAATTCCTATTAAAATAAACAGGGCATAGAGAAATATTTCTATATCATGACACCTAGAAACAAAGGTAGACGCTGTAAAGCCTGCAAAAATCACCCAACACATTGAAAAACAGCCATTGGCACAATTGAATCTGTAAATTTTACTGCACAGTGCACATTAATATCTCCCCAGCTTTTAATGTCATCGACGGATTTCTACAATAAACCTTTCAATCAATCTCTGAAGCGAAGACTTCTTTGTATTTAGGTGGATAAATGACACTTGAGATAATTGAGCTGATTGGTCGTATTATACCGGTCATGAGCGTGGTCACGTAACTTGAACCATCCCTCATTAGCAACAACATTGCTGATGATAGGCCTACACACGCTTTTATGTGCGACTATTTGTACTTTAAATAACTCCAATCAAAATTTTCGATGCCTGCAGTCGCTCAAAATCAGGCCCTACACAATCTTTGATAACAAGATTATTATACTATGCAATTTATAAATGTTACTGATTAGCGCTACACAACTTTGACTCTATAGAAATATTCACCAAATAAATTAGTTTAAGACAAGGCGCCACATGTTCGTGGGCTAATTCCCAAATACAAAATCTGGGGCGAACATGGGCTAATAGTTGTAGCGCATTTCTTACGTTCTCATATTGTTTGTCGATATCGTACTTTTATCTTGTTTTTTAGTTAAAATAATTTTACTTGATGTAATTTTCGTCACAATCATGGTTAATAATACATTAAAGCTACAATTATTGTTTTGGTTATGGAAATCAGTCCATTTTGCTTACGAACATTTTCGTTACCGTTAGGCCTATCGTTAACATGAATCACGCTGGTGCATTTGATAAAGTTTGTTTTATGAAGTTTAAAAAAGAACGATGCACTGATAACCTAAATGGGGCGATTTCGCTATTTGCCTGCAAGGACAATGGAAGTGTGGAGGCCTAAATTCGATGCAAAAATGTAGATAACTGTCTAATTTTAACTCACCGCAACGTCCCGCGTATCCGGCTGGGAACGAGACCCAAACCAGGACAGAAGGGAACGAGGCATCTTCTCTTCAAATCGAAATGTAGTAGGAAAATAGCAAGACTTTTAAAAATCGACCATCGACAGCAATACACAAAACCGCAAGGGAAGATTTGGAACGTTATGACAATTGGGCCTGCAATTATCAGATGACGTCATCCATTAACAGACGTCATCAACAATAATTAGCTAAAGCTTGCGCTCAAGCTTATTTAGGCCTACTCGCTACATATGGAGGTCCGTGTAGGACTGTGGGACTATTAATAATAATATCGCTTCTTATCGCAGCTTTGGATTTACATAGCGCCTCTCGAAAATAACTATTCATCATATTGGCCCACATATATAATAATGATGAACATTAATCGTGACTGAGTCTAGTGACATCTTACAGTATAGTAGGCCTGTTCAAGAGTTTCTCGGATCTAAGTATGTAAGTAAGTAATTATATTTCTTTTCTAACCAACTACTTATCCGCACTTTGGTGCACGATAAATTTAAATGTGCAGCATGTTATAATTGAAAAGCAACTTCGCACTTTAGATATTTTATTAGCTGCCTATCGAGTAACACAATCTTATGTGGGCGTCTGTACAGTCTGTTTGCTTGAATGTTTTATTTTTCATGCACACACACATCGGAACACACACAGTTACACACACATCGGACCATACGCGTATAGGGCTGCGCGGGTACCTGGGTACTAGCGATACCGAGTTCCCGACTCGTGCCGTACTCAAGCACCCGCATACTTTCACTTTCGGTCGGTCAATTGTAATTTCCTGTTACAGTCTATCTTGCACACAGTGTCCTCTTGCTTGATGGAAAACAAATTCAATTAATTAACATCCTCGCCCCACTTACGCTTAAGCACCTCTGCATACCTAGCTCGTCAATTGATACCTTCTGAGCGCACGTTTACTTTTGCAGGCCTAACTCTAAAGTCTAAACCGCTTACGGTCATCGTTGTCACCCGAACACGTTGACATGTTGGTTGTACGGCACGCCAACAGGCAACAGCGACATGTTGCAGTAACATTTGTTGTTCCGCCAGAAACTTGGCCTAGTAACACTAACTGTCTGTCATGTACTGATTACTGACATCATGACATCTGATATCATATATTGATGACACTCAACTTTACATAAAACTCCTGGGAAAAACATCTGCAATGTTAAACTAAAATCGCCTCCTTGTGTCCAGTATATTCAACGTGGTATATCCATGCGCCTCAATTAAATACCACCAAAACCGAACTTATCTGGTTTGATCGGCGAAACACTTCGGAAGCTGACGACACAATCACACCCACCGACGAAGTCCGACCTCGGTGTATTTTATATATATGTGGCGTACACCGTTCGGACGCTACCAGGTCGCGCAACGGTGCCGGCTCCAACCCTCTTCTGTGTCTGGAGCCACTCGAGTCACTTCTAAGTCGATTTTTAGCATAGCCTGACCGTTCTCCATCTATGCCTTTCGTAGCAGTGACTGTCAGAGGAGAATCGGGGTTGACCGTTTCTCTAAAAGAGGCAACAGTATATGACTCTGTCTCGGGATCAGACTCTATCACTTCCGCGGTCGCCGGATGGGCAACGTCCTGAGGATGGCCTTTATTCAGAACAGGGTTCGCTCTTTTACCGACCGGAGTCTTCCCTTTCTTGTTTACTCGCTTAGAGACGGTTTTCCTCTTTCTCTCTACCTGACCTGAGCTTCGTCGTATCATTCTACATCTCGTGACTCTCAAACAATCGCCAACAGGGGGCATCAAACGTTCTCCCTGTTCCGGAGAGCAGAAATATTTGTAACAAGTTCCTTCGTCACTTTGCCGTAGGCAATACTGGCCACTGATCTTAACGTCGCCTTTTCCCAGACACTTATCCACCGGAAATCGCACCTTCCACTCTTCATGTACCTCTCGCTCCATGCCCGTGTGTGGCATACCGGCCTCACACGTATAAATTATCATGCACCACGATTGACCGTCCTCTGCGTTTTGCAGTTGTCCACCAACACCGTAATATATACTGAGACTTCGGGAAAACCCGGGGAGTATCTATGACCACGTTAGGTAGCCAAGAAGAATATGTATCGAAAAACCGTAATACAATCAAGAAGAGATATCGCGGGAAAACCGCTATTAAAGATACTGCGTTCAGATACACAAGTAAAGATATCGCGGGGAAACCGCGAGTAAAGATATTGTTGCGATCAGATACGCAAGTCAAGAAACCACGGAAGACCGCAGGAGTAAGTATGACCACGTCAGGTAGCCAACAAGAATATTTATCGAAAGACCGTAAGACAATCAAGAAGAGGTATCACGGGGAAACCGCGAATACAGATATTTCGAATCAGACGCGCAAGTAAAGATATCGCGGGGAAACCGCGAGTAAAAATATTGCGATTAGACACGCAAATAAAGATATCGCGGAAGACCGCGGGATTAGGTATGACCACGTTAGGTAGCCAAGTATATATATTACAGGGAAAAGAAGATGAGGAAACAGCCGCAATTATTGAGGTCTTCGCACCAGTCACGACCGTTTCTTGTAATCGTCGTAAGCACCAATGGGGTCACCCTCCCCGTATTTATCGAACGTATTCAATGGGAAACTTTCCCTGTATTTATCGAACGTATTCAATGGGAAACTTTCCCCGTATTTATCGAACGTATTCAATGGGAAACTTTCCCCGTATTTATCGAACGTTTAACCGGCCTCTCTTTCGGTCTGTACGGTTGCTACTACGGGAATCTAGCCGGCTTGTATTTCTAGCGGCCACCCTAATTTTCTCAGTCTCGGCCACCCGGAACTTTTGCGTATCCGACAACCTGCCGGAAACGCGAGGATTAACTATGACCGTTCTAGGTAGCCAACATTTGTATTTCTTGGTTACCAAAACTTTCTCAGACTCGGCCACCCGAAACTTTTGCGTATCCGACAACCTGCTGGAAAACGCGAAGATTAACTATGACCAATCTAGGTAGCCAACATTTATATTTCTTGGTTACCAAAACTTTCTCAGACTCGGCCACCCGAAACTTGTTCGTATCCGACAACCTGCTGGGAAACGCGAGGATTAACTATGACCAATCTAGGTAGCCAACATTTATATTTCTTGGTTACCAAAACTTTCTCACGGTCTGCGCGGTCGGGGATATTTCCCAGTCTATCTATCTGTCGGCCGCCGATGCCTCTCTCGGTATATGCGGTCGGTCCCTTCTGGGACTCACCCAGTCTGTCTCACTGTCGGCCGCCGAGGCCTCTCTCGGTATATGCGAACGGCTAACCCGGGCTTTACCCGGTCTTTACACAGACCTGTAATTTATTTATTTCACTGTCGGACCTTCCCGAGGAAGCAACCTCACGATCGGCTGCAGACTTTCTCGCGATCGATAACCGGGTGGGGCCCCAGCTCTATCAGATCGGCAGAGTCGGTCTCAACACCAGACGCTTGGCTGTAGCTCGGACTAGTTTTTGGACGCCCTCTCGTCCGCAACTATATTTTTTCGCAACTTGCCGTGAACCAGGCTTTGAACGAACGCTCACCGACCACACGGGTGTGCGGTATTAATCGCTAACCAAAGAATTCAATGCACCGTATATGCAGAGCAGTCGTCACCACTCTACAATATAAGCGACGCACCGCATGTCAGGCTATACTCAACCCGATTCATGCGTCTGCACGCTATGCACAGAACTACAAACCGCCGATCGGTCTTCCCTCCAATACCAACACTGTAAGAAAATGTACGTAAATTAAGCGCTATGGCGAGCCGATTAATTACGAACCAATTCTTTAATCCAAGCCTTGTGGCCTGTCCGCCACATATATATATATATATATATATATATATATATGTATATATATATATCAGAGGTGTAACAAGCGGGGGGGCAGAGGGCACCGGCCCCCTCAGCTTTGAAACTGGGGGGGGGCTAAGCCCCCCCAGTTTTAGTGCTCAGTGCCCCCCATGTGCCCCCCAAATCGGTTCTTTTTTATGTTTATCCAATGGATTTTTAAGAATACTTTTGTTAAGATAATTTGTGCCCACAATTTTTCAAATTTCTGGGCGGAGCAAAATTCAAAAAGTGGCAGTGCAAAAAAAAATTTTGGCGCTTCGCGCAATATTTTTTAAATGATGCCCCCACTTTTCAAAACCTTGTTACACCTCTGATATATATATATATTATATATATGTATTTATATTCACCACCTCTAAAGCATGTTTCTACCACCTCCGCCGGATTCGACAGGTGAAACGCTGCCTGAATGAAATCTGCCTCCGTATCCTCGTTCAGGTCATCGTCATTTCTTGCCAGGATTAATGCAACTCCGTCCTACCAGGGCTTCCCACATTGACACTACAGCCCCTATAATCTGTCCTCCACTCGGCTGATCGCCTAATAAATGGCCTAGGTTCTTGAGATCACATCACATCTTCTCTTCAACAATTACACTGGCTTCCCATCCATGCCCGAATTTCCCTCATAGTTTCCCTCCTTATGTACCACATTTACACGAGAACCTCCACCTTGTGCATGATATCTATGGTTGCGCCATGTTCTAGCACCAACTCAAGAGGACTCCGCTCAGCTACTCGGGAGGATTTCATCACACCCCGTACCAATAAGTTTGGAAATCGTGCCTTTCAGTTGCAGAATCCATGGAATAGAACGGCCTACCAACCACCGTCCGCCACGCAACATCTGACCTTAAACGCAGGGGCGTCTTTGCCCCCTAAGTCTTTGGAGCAACTTCCCCCTAAACTCCGCTTCCACTCTCCTACCCACCTAGTATTTAACGGAGCCCGGGAACACAACCTCCAAAAAAGTCTTTTGAAATTGCAGATACATGTAGGCGAGCTTTGGCACCTTACGAATAAAAAATCGGCTCTGACCCACCAGACTTTCTTCTTACCCGGAATTTTATAATTATCATGCAGGTCTAGTCTCTCCATATTCTTTTGGATGGCAATAACCTTCAACCCTCACAAATGGCATATCGTGATAAGCAATAAAATGCATATCTAAGCGATATATGATTCGTTTATTTATGCGCATGTAGTTAGAGACAGAGGCCGCTCAGTTCACAATCAGTCGAGCAGCCGAGCAAAAAACCTGGTCTAGTCGGCAAGAGAAAGGACAACGAGGACCAAGCAGCGATAGACTACACAAAAACCACAAGTGCGTCACGAGAAAGAGCGAGAAACCACTCGAGGCTGGCGAAACCTATTATAACTGTATTGGGTGTCGATACTTCCCACCGCTCCCAATTCAACCATCGCCCAGAGCAGTGAAGGACCGAGTCATCCTTTCAACTCAGACCTGCCTTTTTGGGGAACGGACATTTGCCCCCGGACAATTGCCCTCGGACACGTGCCCCTCCGGACAATTGCCCCTCCCAACTAGGACAATTGCCCCTCAGTTAGATCATCAGCTCGCCCAAAGCATATGCATATGTATGTATGTATGTATGTATGTATGCATGCATGCATGTATGTATGTATGAATGTCTGTATGTATGTATGTATGTATATCATTATACATGTTATGTATATATGTATGAATGCATTTTTTTTATTATTTAGTCGAACAGTCATGTTGCACCAATTTAAGACAATAGCCTTGAAATATGATGATATGAGTAAGAGTACAACACATCGTAAAATAAACATAAAGATTTGAACATTTGATTAATTGGTCTCGGACAGCAAATTGTCCTTTGCGTTGCACTTGGTCGTAATGTGGCATTTACGCAAAGGTATTTGAGAAGTTGGCCAATGGCCATAGCACATTGGCCGTTACTGACATCCGTCGAACCGTCCTAGGTATTTCTAACATCACAATATGTGTGTTATTTTCTTTCTATGTATGTCTGTATGCCCGTGTCTCTCACTCTCCATCTGTCTATCGCGCAAAGCACCTGCGACCGCAAAGGGTAGGGAGTGTATATGACAGTGTTCAGTATAAATAGTCCTTTCTGTCATTGTCAGACAGTTCAGTCTGCTTTCGTTTCGAAGCTAAGTAGTCATCTGCCGCATACAGAACAAGTGTGATGATGAAGGTCCTGTTGGTTTTACTCGTTGCCACCGTGGCTGCTGTCTTCGCTGGATACGACAAAGCTGCATCATACGGTCACTACGAACCCGGACTCAGACACGTGTAAGCTCAACTCATTTAGCAATAATAAAATATTCTATGGACTTCGGATTCAATTAATATTGCGATAAATATAGAAGAATTAAGTAATCTAATGTGGAATCTGTTTCATGTATATATTGCAAGTCTTGAGGCAGTTGACCTATACTTCTGGCCTACATCATCATCATCATGGTCCATGGGTTAAGGTGGGTGAAGGATCCGTAGGTGTCCAATGCAACCTTGATCGCCTATTTCCAAAGTTCTCTGTTTTGCTCTGTAGGCCGGGGTTGGGTCGGCGCACCTGAGTCGTGACCTTGAATGGGCGATATGTAAATGTTCGTAATGAATGAATGAATTCTCAGGTTTTGAAGGTCCCTCTTGCACCATTCGATAACATCGTTCATCCGCTCTCTTTTTGGTCCTTCTCGTTGCCCTTTTCCTTCCCTAACTCCCATTGTTTTAAATCATTAATTGTACATGTTATATGTTTAAAGAGGTTTAGTTTCCTCCTCATTATTTTTTGCATTAGATCCTCCTCTCATCTATTTCCAATCTTCTGCGAACCTCTTTGTTTCTCACTTTTCATTGTCCGTCTCAAATTTAGCATTCTTCTATAGCAGCACATATCGAATGCCAGTATTTTTGTCCCGATCCGATTGTCTAATTGTCAAAGTCATGCAGGCGCACTTCGCTGTACTAAATACACATGTTTCAAGATGTTAAGTTTAGTCTACCAACAATTCATACAAGGCACATAGTGTATCTATGCCTATGCCATGAAATTTAGTCTTCTCCCCCTCAAGAATGTTGGATTTCGTCACAACAGCGCATTGCCTTAACGAATTTGTGCTTATTCCTGATAATAAAAAAAAACGTCGTCTGCAGTCAATGAGCATCAGTACTCAAAGTCTGGTTCTAAATACAAAATAGCTAAAATGACAGAATATCAACAGACACCTATATCTATCAAGGGTATCTGGGGATAACAGATTTTTGATAAGTCTGGCAGTGGGGTCTTAAAACTGCGGTCCATGGCTGCTCGCATAGTTCACTCTGTGTAACGAGCATCTCTTGACTAAGCAAGCTAAGTTACGATTAGTTAGGTAATTACACATGCAATGTTATAACAAGACATTCACTTAATCGGCTGAAATGTGAGATAATTGCTAATTTTATTTGACTTAACAGGCCAAATGGTGTTGCTTCGAACTACCAAAATGCTGCACGTCAACTGTACGTCAATCACGTGGCTGAACACGTCGGTTCTGGAACCGGAACTGCTCGGTGGGAAGGCGTACCAGGAACTGGCGGAAATTACGGTTACCATGGATATGGTGGCCATGGACGCAATCACGGATACGGATATGCTGGATACTAAGTTTTTTGAAACGACGACGAATAAAAATAAACATGAAGCTAAAAACAGTATCTTTTCACAAAACCGCATTACTGTGTATGCATATTAGTTTTGTAAAAACTTTGGCTTAAAAGTCAGTGTCAGTGTTGGAGTCCTTGCAAATTTAAATGAGGTACAGCTAGGTGAGATAGTAAAGTAGATACAACTCTGTAGTTGTAAAATATCTAATAGATGTAGCTACTTGACGGAAGGGATATCGAAGATGACGAGTAGACAGTGCCATCTTTTTAATGTTTACAGCATAATGTTTGCATTACATTACACGGTTTTTAGGTTATAAGTATCTTCACACTCAACTACACCAGTGGTTTCCAACTTCATTTTTTAATTATACCCCAAACTAAAAAAAATATTGGTGTGAGTACCCCAACAGAAAAAACCTGTCAGACACGTTCTTTGGCAATTTATTTAATTAGAATAGACAATGTATTATTACAATTAGAATATCGGTCAAAAAAATATTGCTGAATTTTGCTGAATTTATTATATTAAAATATTATTGTGGTGCAATGTACACAATAGAAGTTATTTATTTAAAAATTCTCTTATTTTATTTTTCATTTTTCGATTAACATGCAGATATGCTAATGGTCTCTAATTAATCAAGTCAACATGGAAGTTTGATAAAAATCTTAACGTGAGCACGGCGCTAGCTTAGTTTGCCCAATTCTGCAATATCAGGCAATATTAATGTCAATTTAGGACGTAAGTCTGACTCAAGTTCAAGTTTCGATCTGTAGGTCCCATTTGTTTCTTTTATTGCAAGCATCGCAAAGAATCCAGTTTCACGGAGATATGACGTAGGCTGAAGGGAATCAAAAACTTCACAGCTATGTCATAAATTAATCCATATTCTGCTCTTCTTTGAGCCAAAAATCACTAAGCAAGTCCCTGTTGAATTCACTCTCGCCACTCTTTCTTCTTGAAGACGAGAGTATCCGCTGGTTCTTTCCTTTATCACCAAGCTCAGCAACACGACACGCTTGATGGTTTTGATATGCATATTTAATTATATATATACACACCACTCATCCTATCTACACTTACTGGAGTTATTAGTGTCTATTAGAAATGGTTCCCTGGTTTACGTCTTAGACGGGATTCCAACTACGTTGATTACCCTTATCGTCAGAACGACCTAGCGTCTCCCCAAGTTCCGAAACAAGTCCCAGTTCATTTGCTTGCTACGCTATATGAATCCTTCTAGAAGCGATTTCCTTCGCCATCCAAAACGCAAAACTTGTATCTCTATTGGATGACAGGTCACCTGCAGAAACAATTACTAAACCCTGGATGGTCGGGTCTTAGCATCCCTAGCGTAACGTCAGATTCCTAGGGGCGTCCAGTTACTGTTTGACTAGCGGCTGTTATATAATAAGGCTGGGCCTTATTAGCGTCATTGAATTCCATTACTACAGTTATACCGCCTAACAGATTGCGCCGTTCGTATCGGAATTGTCCCCTATTCATGATCCGTGTCAACCAGCCGGTCCAGGCCAAATCTTCAACTGATTCATGAGTTTCTTGTCTGTGGGTCGTAGAGATGGAAGGAGTAGGCGTTCGCCTCGAGGTGTCGGGTTTCGCTGCTTGACACTCCGTTGATATTTGCATATTCCTTGGTGTCTGTATTGAGGCCTTCTGCTTCAGGCGAAGCCCATTGATGTCTCCCATCTCATGTGTCAGGTAGACATTCTCATCTGTAGTCCTCCTACGCTTCTGCTGTCGAACGATGACTTTTATATTGCGCCATCGTCGAGAATGTCGTCGCGCGCCACAATTACATTATAGCTCAATAAATTGATCTCTTTCGTCGGCAGAAAATTCAGCTGGTTATGCAACCTCGGACAATGGATTTCTTATCTTTTCTTGTGTACCCCTTGGCAATAGCTGGTGTACCCCTAGGGGTACGCGTACCATCGTTTGAGAACGGCAGAACTTCACGACCATCATGTGCGCGGATGGGAAATAGTCACTTAACTCTAGATATCCTGTTCCCCAAGCTTTTTCCCGCCTCCATCACACAGTAACTGAATGTGGTTGACCCAATCTCTCAACGGATGTAATTCAATCTGCTTTGCCTCAATCCTCCCAAAAGAGAATTCATTTTCATAGTCTTTCCTGATCAAATCTGGAAACTCTCTTGCCCTTCAATATATCTATCCAATAACTCATCTAACTCGTCATCCCTTCTGCCCGTATTCGCAATCTTGGTGTCACTTTTTATCCCCACCTCCTTTTCACAGTCTATTCACCAGTCTCACCATTCACTAGCTTCACTCACATTCGTGACCTCCACCGCATCCGGCCCATGCTCAACTTCAAAACTGTCTCCATTGTTGGCACCTCCTCCATCCAATACATCTCTATTACTGCGATTCCCTTTTCCTCAATCTTGTATCCACACAATTCAAGCGTCTGAAACTTATCCAAAACTAACCAGCCAGAGCTGTCACTAGAACGCCCAAGAATCATCAGAATTACTGTCAATTAATCACTCCACTGGCTCAAAATCTCAGAACGAATTCACTTCTATCGCCAACCTACAACTCCTTACAGTACTACGAGCCCACGTAACCTCGCGAACTCGTCACCATTCAACCAAATCGCTCTATGCCCTTATTCGACCCCTGATCACTTATCCCTATAAGTTCTCTCACCATGCCACATTCAGCACTGCAACTGTGAACCTCGTCTCTGAAACAATCTGGTTCCTGAATTCTTTACTTTCTGGATTTCACCATCATTTCCTACCACCCACCGTCAAGTATCTCATGATCCTCCATCAACATGCGGGCTTTCCATTGAAACCTAAGAGTCACCTTTTCAAGAACTCTTGCTCAGATTCAGCCTCCAATTCTCGCTTAAAACAGCACCCGCCTAACCGCTACTCTGCCTCCTATGACTCTAAGGAGACCGGACTCTGACCTTCCTTTGATTAATTTTGGTATCAGTTCATGCAAGATGAACGGTAAGATACACAAAAGCCAGAGCTGTATGGTCTCGAGACAGTGTCTCGGCCTCGAGACATCTCGAGACAGTATTTTTAATGTCTCGGTCTCGGTCTTGAAAGCCTGTTGTCTCGGTCTCGCGGTACTGTCTCGAATTTTTAGAAACTGTCTTGAAGTGAAAGTCTTGTTCTGTCTTGAACAAGTGGTCTCGATAAGTTTCGCGGTAACTCTCTTGCAATCTTGCGCTAGAAACTGAAACCGGAATCTACGAGAAACGGTAATTCTGGTTAACGCGCGAGTCGCATGACACTGAAATCAATTCAATTATTTTAAAGTGGAAAAATATCTGAGAGAGAACCTGAAATTGTGAAGTTTGCGTTTACGCAATTTGAAGTTATTGGCACCAACAGTAGCTATATGGCGTGCCGTTGGTCGTTGATGCAAAACCACCATAACCGAAACGATCGGAACAACTTTGAATTTATCCTTATAAATATGCGCAAATTTATAATTTTGTTTTGGTATCTGATATCGAAATTGCTTGCTTAAAATCGTCTAGAAGATTTCAGACGCATCGTTAAAGGCTTTCTTTATACTATTCAGGCCGACGAAGAGGTATCGAGAAAGATAAAACGAGGCAATATAAAAACTGTTTTCGGGAATTGGTTCTATGCACATTATAAGTTTCAAATTAAAATTAAAAGTGAATCTTATTCCTGAAAACCGAAGCATTAACATTTTACAGCTTTTACATAGATCACTGTCTTTTATTGTCTCGTACTGTCTTGAACCTAGTGTCTAGGTCTCGGTCTTGGTACCTCACTGTCTCGGTCTCGACACCTCACTGTCTCGGCCTCGTCTTGGTCTTGAAGTTTCAAGTCTTGCATACGACACTGACAAAAGCCGAAATTGTGGGTTTATTTAACCATTTAACGACGGGCTGCATTGACTACTTTTATGGTAAAATCAAGTTTCAATGTTCTTTACGGTTGCTGGATTGGCCTGAGACAGTGATCTATGTAAAAGCTGGATTGGCATGACTTGTGCCGTTTTCATATGATACATTATATCGATGTAAACACCAAATTTTATTATGGCGATTAATGAACATCTGCTATGCTAGCAAATCATACTAGGATCCAAGGTCCATGGAATGAAACGTGTACTGTATAATGCAATTGGGGCGATATTCTTCAGCTGAATAATGAATCATCATTTTTTGATAACCAAAACATAAGAAAATGACAAAGTTACGATTTCAGAAAAGAACAGTCGGATTACAACACAGAGGAGCCTAAAATGGTCATAGACCCCGCCAACCAGAGGATACATTAATAGAATTTATGACCTCGCGATAAGCTACCAGTACTAATAACATTCGCACACTATAGGAACTCATAATTAGTGTCATGACTATGAGCTCAGTGTAACATCCACTGAACAGAACCGCACCACAAGCATTCAATGTTCAAAGGTATCTTCAAGCAAATTTATTATGATTTATTATGATTTTATGCTATAACACACACATACAAAGAAGTATATAATCTGTGAGCTTCTGAGCAAAAAATATTGGAAGAAGGGCGGTATCAAATTTCGGTAATAAATAAATAAATAATCATTACGTTTGAATTAATATTCCTGATAAGTGATTTAAAAAAACTATTACTTTGTCATTACCTACTTCATTTACCAGTTGTGGTCAGCTACCTTGTTTATGCAATCCCTATTAACTTATAATTTACCTTCACACGCTTAATATTAGCATATTCGTTAATTAAGATTAGTTCAGCTTTGCTCCTTCAAGTTATTTTCAAACGCTCTACTCACAGTTTGGCCTCTATACCCAACTACTTTGTACCTAATTTATTGGTGGCCCTAACCTGCGAGACCCTTCGTCCTTAATTGGGTCTCCTGTGTAATCATAAATATTTTTGTTATACCGATCTCATATAACTTGTTACTTTGGTTTGCCAAATAAACTTGAATTGAATTGAATTCTTTAAATAATTTGAAAGGCTCTAAATTACTACTTATATCATTTTTACTATCGAATAATTTAGTAGCTCTTTATAAGGACAATGCAAAAATCGCATTTGCAAGTAATAGTTGCTGTGTCGGGCAATGCCAATAATTGTCGGGCAGTTGTTAACAGCTACTATGATCGCGTCAAGCGATCGAATAGATGGAAGAAAGATGATGAGTTCATCGGTGAGTGATGCTGTAAAGGTGATAAATTAGAAGCAGACCCGATGTTTACCCGATGTAAGACTTAGGAAATAGCACACCCTACTACAGTGGAGATCATATTGGTGATCCTGGGACGGAGAACAGCAGCAGATTTGATAGTTTGCAATTTCGGTTTACGCTATTGAGTGAAATTCTGCAATTGATCGGGCAAGTGGGAAAGTGCTAACATTGGCAAGCCAAAACACGAGGAGAATCATATTGTTGGTAGCATAAAGCATAAAGTCATCTAAATGATATTAGAGTAATTATCTTGCTCCATTTGAATGTGAATAATGTAATAAAGCAGACTTATTAATTACAATCTAATGTTTATTCAAAGAGTTGTTTCAAAACTCTGTGTTTAATTGATCAACTCTCAACTGTTAATATCTAGAATTGTTCCGAGGTAACTGTTACAATCATTGTCGAAGGAAAATATCAGAATAAATCAAGAATCAAAATCCATATCCATAGCCATTATGGCCATGACCAGCATATCCATGGTAGCCGTAATTTCCGCCAGTCCCAGGCACGCCTTCCCAACGAGCAGTTCCGGTTCCAGAACCCACGTGATCAGCCACGTGATTAACGTACAGCTGTCGTTCAGCATTTCGATAGTTGGTGGCAACGCCATCTGGCCTGTTAATACAAAAGGACGAATACATATAAACCGGATATCTGGATTGATGCATCAAATCCTAATCTGAGTTCTCATTTCATTAATAATAATTTTTTTATAACTGTAGACTTGGCAGTATCGCATTGAAAACCCCAGGAAGATTGTTCCCTCGCAATAATGTCATATATGTATATATATACATTATGCATGTATTTCTGCAATACACTTTTTGGTAAGCAATGAAATACTAAATTAATGTTCCTTCAAACAGTATTTTCTATATTATAATGTCAGTGCAATATAACTATCGTAACAAATCCGCTGTAAATATGTAGCTATCAGTGGACTGGGCTGTAAAATTATTACTTGTAAAGCAGGCCTCATCAAGATAAGCACGAACAGTGTTCTTGCAGAGAGGTTCGATCATTTGCAGTCAGACGTTTAATAAGAGAAAGACACCGCTTAGCTGTAAAACATTCGTAAAGTCATGGCAGACTAGTGAATATTTGACTTACATCTGACTGCTGTGTTAAATCGAATAGAAGAATTCAGTTAGACACCGCATAGCCCACTAATCAAAATCACCTATCATGAATTTAATTAGAAAGCCAGTTTCGGAGGAGGACCGCTTTCCATGGCGCTTAACATGCAGCTTTGCTAAGCAACGACATTAGCACGCACTTAGATATAATTCTGTTTCTTAAAATACTCTTATTTCAAGTGTTTGTTGTCTACCTTGTTGTGTCTTCTGTTCGGGGAACTGACTGGAGGGAATTATCTTATATGGGAATGCGCCAGAGGTCTCATTCTCAATGATTACACCAACTTTATTCTAAGATTTAAACGCTAAATTGTCAAAATTATACACTTGGATTGTATAAAATGAGCGGTCAAAGTTACATAGTCTGAAATATGATTTGATTTTAAATCGAAATAGTTTATTAAAGTGCGGTTTCCTTTCTCGAACACGTGGTTATTTCCCCATAATAATAAAACAATATAATAGTAATTTTAAATGCTTACTATGATCGCACACTTCTCAAGCGCCACTTGAGTGGGTACTAGCTTACGTATACCGGCGATAATGTTATGCCGTCGCGTAGCTAATTACACTGGCTGAGAACGATGCAAGTTGAGCTTACACGTGTCTCAATCCGGGTTCGTAGTGACCGTATGATGCTTTGTCGTACCCAGCGAATACAGTAGCCACGGTTGCAACGACTAAAACCAGAAGGACCTTCATCTTGTTCTGTAGACGGCAGATGACCAGTTAGCTTCCAAACAGAGGAAGAGTGAACATTGACAACTGACCACAATAGAGCAGACCTTTTATACTGAATCACCTCAGCTGTTAGACTATTCGCTCTCACATGCACGTGCTTCGTATGCAGGAGGTAGTAGAGCCAGAGACTCCAGCCAGACAGAGGCCTTGAATTGCCACAATTTGCCAGCATTTGGACCGACTTCATATGCATTGTTGAAAACGTGCCATCCTCTAAACAATTAAAAAAATCTACATGAGACGATGTTTCCATTGCCTGTAAACCACCGATATCACAAAAGGCTCATACTAATTATCATATATTAAACTTTGTTATAGAGGTGTAATGCACTGATTTCTCTCTATCTTTCTCTTTGCATAAATGGTCGGATGTACCTGTATATTATAGCTGTTGATTACATGTTACATAATACTAAACATTGATACAAATGCACATAAAAATGAGTTTGTTTTGAGAGTGTGCCAACTGCTGGAACTGCTGGCATAAGTTGTTGTTGTAGTAAATAATATGTGCTGTGCTCCACTGGAATCCGTGTGTCACTCTGCTCCTGCTTGTGTCTCTGTTTGTCCTTCTCTGTTTCTCTCATGAGTTGCATGTGGGAATGCAAAGCATTGAACAGATGTTGCTGTCCAGTGGCCCTATAAAAGGTCCGATATGTTGTGGTCAGTTATCACAGTTCAGTTTGCTTTCGTTTCGAAGACAAGTGGTAACTTAACCGTCTACATAACAAGGCATGATGAAGGTCCTGGTGGTTTTACTCGTTGCCACAGTGGCTGCTGTCTTCGCTGGATACGACAACACTGCATCATACGGTCACTACGAACCAGGACTCAGACACGTGTAAGTCCAATTTAAGCTTATTCAGTTGCTTTTAACGCATTCAGTGGAGTCCGCGTATTAACTTATGATTAAGAAATAAGAATTATGTTGACCGCAAGTAAATTTTGGTTTGGTTCTCTATATGTATTGCACACAATGGTGTATTATTTTGATTTTGGCTTTACCAATAATTTATACAACACAAATAACTGTGTTTATGCTGAATACTATCTAGGCTTATATTAATTAGATTGGCTAAGTTTCAATAGAAAGAATTATCACGAGTATGAATCTGGATTCTACAGAAATTTGATCATGCCTGCCAAATATTATTTAATAAGTTAATAAGTAGTAGTTTGTTTAATGTGAAATTGACAAACCACATTAGGATCAACAGCGAATGATGACAAGCAGTGCGTCGCCAGAGTTTTGAAGCTGGGAGGGGCGCCAAAAAGTCCCTAACGACTAGGTCTTAAGTTCCCCAGCGGGTGTGTGGGGCGGAGCTCCAGAAGCTTGCGAAATGTTGATCATCTGATACAAACTGGAGTGCATTTTGAGCTCTTGTTTACCTCAAATGTTTCAATTATAATTTCGAAGTAAAAGTGCCTAAATCATCTCGATTATGACAAAGCTTGACTATATTATATGCAGCGGACCTTAATTGCGAAATTTAAAATAACAAATAATGTAGGGTACCCCACCCTATAAAAACCCTTCGGATCTGCACGAATTCCAAGACCCAACCTGGGTTAGGATCCGGGGCAGCTGCCTCCCCTTGCCTCCCCCGTGGCGACGCTAATGATGACAAGCAATTGATGATGACAAGTTACATCACTTACCAAATTTAAATGTAGGCAGATAAGCAAGTCGCGCATCAAGCCATTTATCAAATTGAACTAGCGCCATCACCTAGCGAAAGAAGGACTTGTCGACCTTATGGGTAGCAATGATCTACCTCGCTTCCTCTGCTCTGCACGCCAGGATCTATCCATTACTACGATTAGTCCTATTCTACAAGCAAACTCAATTTTAATGTAAGATAAAATCAAGTTGCAGCTCTATAGTGGACGTTAAACCAACGCTCGACTGGTCGCCTGATTTGAACTGTGTTACGAGCTAGTCTTGAGTTAAAAACGAACAGTGATGGGCACCAACTACTTGACTAGTAGTTAAAACTACTTTCTAACTACTTTCAAAATATGTGGTTATAACCACTATTTAACTAATTTAGATGACAAGTAGTTATAACTACTTTTGCAACTACCACATAAGTAGCTAACTATTTTTTTTAACACTACATTGCTAATGTTATGTCATGGTGCATTGATAGTCACAAAGCAGCATGCACATTTATTGCCAGTATTAATTGCTGATATCCAACGTAAGTAATAAAAATGATCAGAAACACAATGACATATCTAATTGTAAACTAACAAGGACAAGAACTACTAGCACGTGCTACAAAGCACCCTGATCAAAACATAGTTTTAGCAGTAACATATGTCAACTTGTTACAACTACAAAAATGTCTATCCTACAAAGTCTAGAATGATCCAGTGGTAGAATGAGAGAGACTGCTAAAGTGGTGCCACGTTTGATGGCACTCTATCTTTTTATAATAGGCCTAAATACAATTAAATGCAAACTAATGGATAGTATTTATCTATCTACTCTTTTAGTGAAAAATACAAGCATATTAATGCCAGAGAGAATTCTAACTGCTTTTAGTTAGAGCACCAGAAACCACCCGGGCCACTTAAACGACTTTGAAGCTACCATTTTCCTCATATCAAACGAAGTGGACATTTTATAATATTGGCTCCCTATGCTCTATAAAATATTTTTTATCTCACCTTTTGCTCTCTGCATCAACCGTGCTTCTTCAATTCCTCGTCCGTCCTCGTATGTTGCCAATCGCTGCTCAGATCTGAGACAACTGCATGGTCTATCCAGTCAGTAACGGAATGCCCACTCTCTTACCGTTGTTTCTCTGTCTGTCTGTCTGTCTCTGTTTCTGTCTATGTCTCTCTCTCCCCCTGTCATTTATGACTCGACAGTCACCTCTCTCCGACCCACTTGTAACCCAGCCGAATACTTGTGGTCATCCAGCTGCGTACTGGCTGTTTTTCTCAATATGGATCATAAGCTCCAACCCCTCTAGGACCGCTTTACTCTAGTTCTTATCGCCCAACAATTTCCAGGTATCCCATTAAACAAGCATAAACGCATGAGGCTTTCTCTATAGTCCTGAGAGAAACCCACTTCCTCACAATAGTAGGCATATGGGCAAATTTTAAAGAAACAATTACACAGCAAATTTACTCATGAGACTATTTGGACAACGTCCATGTTTGTTGTGAAATAACGAAATTTCTGTAAAATGGAAATAGCAAATAGGAAAAATGTAGCTAATGTGAAATATTGTAGTTAACTTAATACTACTTGATAAATGTAGTTATAGCCATTTTTTAAACTACTTCTTAAAAACTAGTTATAACTACTAGGCAACTACTTCTAGTAGTTATAATTACTAGTTAATAACTGCTGTAATTAAAAATGCCCATCATTGCAAACGAAACATATTAATAGTTAAGCACCCTTATAGACCGTGGTTTCTAAGAGACGCAAATGCAGTATTATAATTATTTTTTATCTTTTGACTCAACAGGCCAGAAGGCGTTGCTTCCAACTACCAAAATGCTGCACGCCAACTGTACGTTAATCACGTGGCTGAACACGTCGGTTCTGGAACCGGAACTGCTCGGTGGGAAGGTGTGCCTGGAACTGGTGGAAATTATGGTTACCTTGGATATGGTGACCACGGACGCAATCACGGATACGGATATGCTGGATACTAAGCTTCTGATATGACGATGGAGGGATATGAAAAATAGGATGATATCCTGTTTTTACTCACAACTACTTTTCTGTGCACATTTGGTCTTTTAGCTGTGATTTAATAAATCAGTGTTCAGTTTTTTCTATATTTAATTCTCATGTTGTAATGTAACAAAATGCTGAGTGGCGGGTGAAAATAAGGAAAGCGACAGACAACTTATCACCAACACTATCCGCAGCAACGTCATTGTTACAGTGCGCCACTTTTGTACACAGGCTATATAACGTTATTTTATATAAATACGTATAATATATATACGCTGTGTCCGGAAATAAAGTAGCCCCCTCATGATAATATAAAAATAAATAATAAATATTCATCGATTTTTGCAATTCTAAAACATTTTTATTCCTGACATATTTCTCCACAAATTTGCAACTTGTAAACATCCTGGTTGAAAAAGTACACAATAGTGACGTTTTAAATTACGAAGTTATTGTGAGTGAGATATTTGATCAGCTGGTCATTGTTGCTGCTATTGACCAATGGCGTACGCGTCTTAAAGCTTGTGCCGAGGCCGAAAACGGACACTTTGAACACACCTTATAGTCTAATATTATTCAACTCCACTAATAAATTTGAACTAAATGTATGGCATTTAAAACATTTAAAAACAGTTAAATATTCAGTTCATGAATTTTAGTCAGTTAAGTAGACTCGAAAATCGATGCAATTCGCGTCATTGTGGCGTCATTACTGGTTGACAGGAGCTATCATATTTTATACAGAACTAGATAAATATGTCAGGATCAAAACGGTTTTGGAATTTCAAAAATCGACGAATATTTACTATTTATTTTGATGTTATTATTATGAGTCCCTTTATTTTCGGACACAGTGTATATATGGTGAGTCGTTGAGAAGCATGCCGCACATATTTTTTTTGACATCGTCATTTATCGGATTACGTCAAGGAAATTTTGATTACAGATTGAAGAGTTACTACTGAGCATTACGAATGTGAACAGTCTCCCTACCTTATGGACAGGAAAATTTCCTGCTGGAAGATGAACTAGGCTACTTCGTTTACTGACAAATGTCAGGCAATTGGCCCTTTATTAGTAAAAAATCATCGCAATATAGTACTAATATTGTTCATTGACCTTTAGACGCGGTTAGATGAAATGGACTTTCTTACGACCGAACGCAGACACCCCGATAACTAACGTGCTTCCATTTGTCGGGGGTGTTGTGACGCAATTGTATTGCAGACTAGCATTTTTTTATAAGAAATAATTTACATACATAGCCCTTGGCGAGATCATCAATAATGGGCTAAATTATGTTGGCATACGTTTTTTGAATGACCCATCGACCCACCATGTACATCGATCGTCTTATAATTATTGTAGGCCTATGCATATAAAACTGAACAACAAACCGTATCAACTATAGTGATAAAAACTGCCACAATATAAACCAAGCAGGCCGTGTGATGTGAACTTTGCTGCAGAATTAAAACAGCAAGATGCGAAGTTCAAGGACTAAAGACAAGTGGTCTCTTGCTAAAGTAAATTTATGTTCCGCTGAACTGCGAGTCGATATATAGCGCCTACACTAAATCTCTCAACCATTTAGCAGTATAGCCTATACATCCCAGCCGTACATAAGGGTTGGTGTCAATTAGCCAGTGAATGTTATTTTCTCAGTCTTGTAGTGGCGAGGTTAGTTTATAGACATAAGAAACCATGATGTCACCGTTTATAATCGCTCCAGATCGTTGGTGATGCACTTTAGGGTATAGCCGGCTGGCTGTAAGGCCTATACGTGCGACAGTAAAGAAGTTGAAGAATACTTGTTCAGTCATTGTTTCATTCGACGCATTTGTTCGGAAACAATTCTTCGTTCGCTCATAGACTTGATTCCCGTGATCGTACTGCAGGCTGATTAAGAATTATGTCTGGAAACCTTACCTTAGAAACTATCGGCGAAGAATATCTAGATATCTTTGACGAAAATTACGATCGTCCAGCGCACGTTGCTTATTTCATGCTCATACATTATTTCGACAGATTTTACTTTATACTGATAATCGTCATTGGAGTTCCGAGCAACATTCTGGCCTTACTGCTTCTGATTCGAAGTCGTCTATGGCATCGCAATGAAATATACGTCTACCTGGGAGCAATCCTAATCATCAACACCGTAAGATTGCTATTTTTCAACGGCGAGTTTTGGCTGCAGCAATTGGACCGACGCTTCCAAACACTTTCTGTCACCGCCGAAATTTTATGCAAATTCTTGTCTTGGGTTTATATTGTGATAAGATGCAGCAATTGGTTGCATGTTCTGATGTTGTTAAGCGTTTATTTGCGCCAGCAACTTATGACGTCCAGAGACAGACGAAGAGGGTGTTATATGAGTCTTGCTGCAAAATATTGCACTCTGCTCGGAGCGAAGGTCGTCATCAGTTCATTCTTCACCGTTTTTGTTCTTGCGAATTTCTGGAATTTTTCGATCTCAGGAGTGCGTAATTACTATGGTATAGTGTTCTGCACTTTTTCAGACCATTACCATAAGCAATTCCAAATTCTGCATAAAGCTTCTTGGTGGGTGATGACTAATATATCGTTGATCGTCATTATCGCGCTGCTGTCGCTTGTTGTGTGGAAGAGAAAGAGAAGCTCCGCATTCACTTTTAGCCAGATGGATAGCGTTTCTCGTGATAATGACAGCGTGAACGAGAATAGTCGTCTGCTGTGCCGTCGCCCTGACTATCATTTGTTTACCGTACTTTTTATGCTATGAGTTAGAGGGGTACCTACCATTCAGCCCGAGCATGCGAATAATTGTAGACTTAATGATACTTGTATCTTACGCTGAGCCTCTATCAACGCCAATGACATGCTTCGTGGTGAAATGCACATTCCGAGAGGAGCTAAGAGCGATGGTACTGAGATGCTGTTCTGCAGCGAAGTGGCACAAAACGCTGCCTTCAGAACCTGACAGTAATGGCAGCGTAGTTCTGCAAATGGTTCCTATCAAAGAAGACTCGTAAAAAGAGAAGAAAACTCTACAGCATTAATCATCATATAATAACTCGTTAACCACAAAATATTAAGGACATTCTGTGCAAGATTTTCAAGGCGTCATAATTAACAAACAGACATACGTGGCTGATTCTTTGTCTTTAAATTTGAGGCCATTCGCTCAAAGAATTTAGTTTCACTGAGGATCGGAGAGCATGTTTCATAATTATGTGACAGTTGGAAAAATATTACCATACACAATTCCGCATTATCTGCATTTGCCTTGAAAATTGTCTGTCTCAACATTTTTTTATAGAACTAGATTGCTTTGCGTTTTTTTGGACCGTAGACTCATAATATAAGTCTACGGTCACAAACGAAGTCATTCCTCACCGGCGTATTAGGCTAATGTAAGAACGAGCGATTTGCCTGTCACAGATTATTCAAATGTTCACGTGGAAACATATGCAGCTTGTGTGTCGTTCTTGCCACTTTAACCTCTAGGCCGACTGTTAGTGCAAATATGCATCAGTACATTTAAATCAATCAATCAATAAATAATGATTAATAATAGATCAATCTTGCTTATCTGTAGCTGTAGCAAACAGTTTAATCAACGCACACAGGCTACAGATGGAGACAAAAGAGGGATCGAATCACGAGTAGCACAATTATTACCAGAATAAAATATAACCGTAATTGTTCATCCAAATACTATCGCATCGAGAAAGTACTCTCTCTATGCGACGTTCTTTTCAAATGTAGCTACGTAACAATTTTTATTAATTTTTGGACTACATTTGATCAGTTCCCCAACCTTTTTTGAAAGAAGCAGAGCACTGATGTAAACATGGTGCAAACTCATTTAAAGCTGTGTGAATGAGTCGTGTTGTGTAACATTGAGCCTACTCGTCATCGAAGCAAAATTTGAGACTGGCCGGATTCTTATCAGATATGTTTCATATAATCTTTATACTAAGTCGTGCGTCCTTTTGCTTTGAGGTTTATTAAAGTGAAGGACGTTGGCAAAACCAATAGTTGTTTGACAGCGTTAAAAATTCCACATTAATTTTTATGTGTACACAACAAGAACTTCAATGACTCTGGAGCAATAATATTGCCCACATACAATAGGGAAGTTTAAGATCACATACATGTATTATATGATCTTAAACTTCGCTATATGAATGCCATTATGGAGAAAAATGTGATGTTTATTGACGAACAGGCATCGGTATTGGGGTGCTGGTAAAGTAAGGTAATTAACTAATTAAGCTAAGCGACAGCTAACCAATGGTAGAATTCACTCAGGTAGACCTACATTGAGACCTTCCCAGCAATCTAAACTGCATGCCTTTGCATGGCAGCCAGCTACTTCGCGCCGTGTGACATAATTATATGACCTTTGATCCCTAAACCTTGAACTCAGAGTCTATCAGGGCCTACAAAGCTAACAAGCAACCATTCACGTCAGGTTATAAAAATGAACGCATAAAAATCTGCGACTCTGTCCAATGTAAGTTACGGACCGAACCTAAGGTAAAAAAAAATTCAATTGATTCACTGTATAAATTTTATAGCACAAAGTAGAGCAGCTTGGAAAGTGTATCGCGCGTGTACAAGTAGCAATGAAACAGACCAACGATTCACGAGCGACGACAACGTTCCTGTTATTTATTCCTGTGTCATAAAAAAATATAACAACCTACAATAGAATCTACAACATAAGGCTATTCACGCAGTCAATGAAATTTATGTAGACTCAATAACGGCGACCAATGAGTAATCGTGGCCATGCTAAAAGATTGGTTAAGTGGAATGAATGAAACAATCATTGCAAGGCGTTTAGTTATGTTTTTTGCAATATTATATGCATAAACTTTATTTAACTTCACTTGTTATACAGCCTGATTTTCCGCCTTCCAATTCTTGACACAGTGTTGTATTTTGTAGAGGGTAGGTCACAGGTTCTACCCCCAGGCAGCTTCTTTTTAGACCTTCGTGCTTCTACCCTTTGGTAGAACTCTCAAATTCGAGGTGCTTCACACATTTCCAAATACAATACATGATGGAATCTTGACGTACTACTTAAGTTCACTATCTTCATTTACAAAAAGCTAAACTTTGAAGTACTGGCTTATGTATGTGCTGTCTGTGTTTGAATCAAAACATCCAAGTTGCTAACTCCGATAAATTGTATCCTGCGGGAAAGTAATCGCTAAAAATTCCGACGATTGCACCCGTAAAACTACCACTAAAATACACGTCGATGTGACCACTACATAATTATAGGCCATGTCTGCGATTTAACTTCTTTGCGAAAAGCTTGAACAAACACTCAGAACATCGCGAAACATGAATGTTTTAATCACGAGATTTTATTCAATATTTAATGTGCTAGTACTTGGCTAATTCTGAAATGCAGCTTCATCAAGTTCATCCTACTGTCATTTCGTCATTTCTTAATAACTTTCATTACAAGCAACGTTGAATAAACAGTCTGATGAACTCAGGTCAAGCGTAATCGTCGAAGACTGTTGTTGTGCATGGCGCCGTCATCCGGAGTAGGTAGTCGTCTGGAGCAATGACGGTTGAGTTCGACTTCAGTCTTGTCGAAATGTTCATCGATGTCTATCGGATTAATCAACTACGCTTAATCCAACCTCTTTCTCCGACGACGGTTTGAGTGAGAACGTGGAGCGGAGTATTTCCATGTCCATCTCCATTCCACTGCTACCACCTCTTCCTCCTAATCTTGTCTTCAATCCTCCTCCTTCTCATCCCCGGCTCATTGCAGGACAACGACAAAAAAGACAACATAGAACTATCGACAAACTGAGCTTACGGGATTTTAAGCCACTCCTGGGGCCCAGCAGGACAACTACTAAAACAATAAACCAATACACAGAGCCACAGTGCAACCGAATACCAGCCATCACAATCCATCCCATCACCATACATCCCATTCCCTCCCGCCGAAGACAGAATCGTAGCCGCCAACCACAGACCTGTTCCTGTAGAAACACAGTATAACCACACAGGTTATTATCACACATTACGACATATAACATTATGTAGTATCCTTATAAGAAAGAATAGCGTACTAGATTCTCGGTATCGCGTCAATTGATCCCCGTCAGTTGATCCCCGTCAATTTATCCTCTAGTCAATTGATCCCCTCAAATTTCCAGGCTGCGCGTCACTGACTTGTAGCTGAGGCTGTTAGTAAACTAAAGATTTATTTCACTGATTTACAAAATAACAAATTAATGTCTAGGCTTCGTGTCACTCTGCGTTGTAACCGCTTACGGCTATTCGTAGATTCTTTTATATCTCAGAGCAATGACTCATTTATCCCATGCATAGACGCGTATGCTTAGGACTTTATGCTGTTAAACAAATCATATCATGTCTCTATTATAACACTTTTGTATTTTTTATCATTTTAACATTTCGTGCTCATTCACATCGTTCTTTTGATAAATGGAGAAAGTCGCAAGTGGAACATTAATTAATGTTGTAGCAATAGGAGTAGGAAAGAAGAAGAAGAAGAAGAAGAGAGAAAGGAAGAGAAGAGTGGTCTCTTAGGCTAATTTGAGAGGCAGTCCCATATGGATATGAGGTGTTAGCATTCGCCTTTATAAAAACGGTTTGCATTGAGAGCAGATGGCCAATCCTCTCCCTCGCAGTCTCCTCCTCCCAGTGTACTGCAAGTGTGACCATTATATAGCCGTGATGGAAGCTGAAGTGAGAGAAAGTTTTAGACTGTAGTGTGGATAACCTAGAATAACCTAGAATAAGGCAAGGAACACTAACTGTGTCATCAAGCATAATTGTGCGATAATGAATTTCAAATTAATATCCTACTTTGCGAGCAATAATTTCTTACTCACCTCGAAGGTCGAATGCGCTCGGCATTTTCATCGAAATCTTTCGTCGTCTTTTGCATCTTTTGTCATATTTTTCGACATATTTTGTCGTCTTTTACATCTTTTGTCGGATTTTCGATATCTATCGTCGTCGGTTGCTTCCTTTGTCGTATTTTCGACGTCTTTCGTCGTCTTTGCACCTATTATCTTTCTTTGTTGAAACACGTTGTCACAAATGAAACGACCTCCATCAAATATGACGTCACGAAGCTCTGATCCCTAGATAAACCTGATGTTCAGAATGTTACATGTGAGTTTACTTAGAAATATAGATAAAGTAATGATAACGTAAAAATATTTAACACTATATACTAGAACGAAGAAAAACGGAGAAAGTATAACTATTACACTCATTATGCATTCCACGACATGAAAAGCTCTGGTAGAATCATTGCATTTAAAATATTGTTTAATGAAAATAACTTGAAACAATCCAAACTTCTCCCACGTTGAAGCAAAATGTTCCTTCATGGAACACATGTAAATAGGGAGGGCTTGGATCTCATCATCATGTGCAATTGATATTTAATTCACATCCAGCCCTTCTTCGTCTGTCCAATCAGCACTCTCTCCATTTTCTTCATTTGCGCCTAGTACCCCGCATACAACCATTAGTTCATGTTGCCGACGTGCAGTGAATTTTTGAGGCTGTGCGTTTTGGCGGTATATCTGATTCTTGATTGTATGTTACAGAATGGCTGTCTCACTTCCAAAACCCCAAAAATGACACCAACCGCAAAAGTAGACAATCTAAAAATGAAGAATACAATTACAATAAATTAATGTTGTTAAATTGCGGCAACAGTTACTGCTAATTAAGTGGATCTTGTTTAATTGAGTGACTGTTTCAATAAAATTACGCGTTTTGATGTTGATGTGACGTCACATTTCGTCGTCTCTTCCCTCGTCACAAATGGGTGACCCCTAGGCGAGTGTCGTCATTTATTGACGGATGCTATTAACTAGTCTGAGAGGCAACCATACGTATGAAGTGTGAGCTACATATACTTCAGTTTCCCAGCCTTGTATTACTAGGGTAGGTCCAGAATTATTGATCATGAGCTTTGTGCTCATTGTCAATCGTCTGATGTCTTTCAGAATTAATCTTCCTAAACTTGTCATCTTCATTGTACATTGGTTTCGCTATTTTACGTAGTTTCTCCGAATTGTGATTCGATTAATAAATTAATAATATTATTATTATTATTATAGCTGGAAACTCTGTGTCAGTTCTGGGCACCTCAGACTCTGAATGGAACTTTAGTGAGACAGAAACTGATTGACTCTAGCGTATTTAATAACGAACTAATGAGTCTGTGTCCATGTCCGTTGGTTTACGAATATATACGATAAAAAAATTAAGAAAAATAATGATGGTAATAAAATAATATATTTGTTTAATTTTGAAACTGACAATCCGCAGTAGGATTGCAATTGTACCATGAGCGAATAATGACAAATGATGGAAACGTGAAGCGATTTGTAGGCCATAGGCTATGTATTATCTCAAAATCACTGTAGACCTACTGTAATAGGACCTAGATTTGCCTTTGAAACTTTGATTTTAGAAATCAGTATCAGTGTTCGTGTTTTGACTATTTCAGTCGAAGCAGATCAGACGTAGATTAAAATGAATGAAAGCAAGTATATCTCGATATTCGACAAACAGCCGACAGCAGCGGTGGCGGGATAAAACATCTCTATATATAAAGAGAAGATTATGTGTGTGTGTGTGTCAGTCTGTACGGCTATGCATTTGCACAGTTTAGCAGCTATTGACTCGAAACCTTCGCCATTGGCTCGGAGAATACATGGGACACGCAGTCGAGGGGTTGGTGAAACCCGCGGTCGCCGTCTTCCTGGTCCCCAGGGCAAAAAACCTGTCTCAGGACTACTACCCCAAGGAGTCCACATAAAAGCGAAGTTTCCTCCTCATTTGCCAACAGCGTGTCGACGAAACACCTGCTCCATATTGCCGAAATGTGCATGCGATATCTGTCTGCCACACCTGTTGTTCCTTTACACCGTCATGAATGAATGGACGGTTTGGGAGATAGGTACAGGTACCAGGCATGCAGTAGTTGGCCATCGTTTGCATAGTCGGTCAGGTGGGTATGTATTTTGTACGCATCAGTGTCTATACACAATTTCGTTTATGCATTTCCACACTTTTACAGCTATTCACTCGAAACTTTCACCGTTCGCTAGGGGAATACCTGGAACACCCAGTAGAGGTGAACCCGGGGCAGCCGTCTTCCTGCTCTCCAGGGCTAAAAATCTGTCTCGACCCGTACAACGCCTGGTTCCCCATCTTGTAGAAAATCAAAAGTAACTTAGCACCAACGCCATCTGCAGTTGCCTCATTATAATAAAACAATCACGCTGTTTGTAGGGCCTAGGTACCTTCACACTAAACTGGAATATTGTAAGAAGTTACTTAAATTTGGCTGAGAAAGGAACGGACTGCGGTCGTCGTTCATTGCGTTCAGTAGATGCTACCTTGCAATACTGCAGCTGCACTCTTTTAACGAATTTGCTGAACTACTGTTTTATGCATACTACACTGTTTGTCTATCACCACGCTGCAGTTGATACTCAGACAGCAATTAACAGCAATTATTGACCGCTTTTGGTACTCAATTCGCACATAAATTCGCACATCAGATTATCCGAAGAATGGCGAATTGGTTGGTAACCCAGTCACACTGCAGGAGTAATCGTAATACGAAGTAGCCTATAAGTATTGCCACCGATGTGAGACGACTCCTTGCTTAAAATTCTTAAAAACAGATGGTCAGTTGCTGCAATTTATATTATTGGGCTAGGCCTATTATGCGTATAATCCCGTGTGCGCGAATATTTGTCACAATGTATTTATTTGATCGTTGTTGCGTTTGTTAATATTGCATGAACAGAAAACTAAAATACGAAAGATACTGGAGCTTGAATGAACAGCAAAACCAGACAGCTTAAAAATGGGATATTTAAAAAAAATATCTAGGTATAAGCTAACTAGGGACATTGCTTAATACACTTTATGGCTGTAAATTAAGCGTTACATGAGACGTACCTCACCCGAGACTCGATCACTGTTCAAAATCACGAGAGGGGAATAACGTAAGTCTACGAAATATCTCAGCACAACACAAAAGCATCTGCGGAAGACCTGTCCAAACACTGGCGTTGTTTTCGGTAAAAACCATATCAATGAAGTTCTACTTCTATACCAGGTCGGGATCTGAGATCAAGCTACTGAAGACAGGGAAAAGTATTCGGTGTAACAAAGAAGATCGTTGATGCTCGGAACGGTGCAGGAACATAACCAGGATCAGATAGCGATGAAAGTTCTGCTTTCACTCTCGAGTGAAATGCTGCAGGATAGAGTGCAAAATATGAGTAATGAGATTGACAGACAATAACGAGGCAATCTTGCGTTAGATCTTTAAAGTATTAAAAATTATATTACAACAATTAATCTTGTTTAGTTTCGACTTGGAATCGTCAGCAGCACAGAATTATTGATTTTAATCTGTTGTTAAATCAATCAATCAAAGATTGGTTGACTGATTGATTGAAATCGACGAGTCGTTTCATGTTGTAATTACACTTCTAGAATTAGTCCGAGCTAACTGTTCCTATCATCAACTGATTTACGCTAGAATAAACTTAGTATCCATATCCGTGGTTGCGTCCATGGCCATCGAAGCCGTGTCCACCATATCCGTGGTAACCATAGTTTCCACTAGTTCCGGGCACGCCTTCCCAACGTGCAGTTCCGGTTCCGGAGCCCACGTGTTCAGCCACGTTATTAACGTGCAGTTGACGTGCGGCGTTCTGATAGTTGGAAGCAACACCATCTGGCCTGTAAACGAACGCAAAAGTGCGAAAGTTAAGTTTTCTGAACATCGAACAAATACTTGTATCAAATTCCTAATAATTAATAAGTTCACAATAATTATTCATAACTTCAGAATAGGCAGGATTGTATTGGAAACCCTGGACAAATTTAACGGGGTTTTTGACATTCGTGCCATAAGAGACTAATAAGGTACTTAAACGAGGCCTAAATCATTATCTTGAAACATTCATAATGATTTTTCAATGCCTGGCAAAGTGTTAGTTTCAAACTTTAAATCAAAACTGCCTGAAAATCGTTTTCATTTCGATTCAAAACAATTTTTAAAAATTTTGATTTCTTTCTCAATCAGGTGGTTTTTACCCCACCCCATCGAGAACAACAGATAAGGCCACTATCTATAGTGACCGACGCCAACTCCGTTCTGCTTTCCCTGGGGAGAATAAGTTGTCCCTTTCGCTCGTACCACAACGATGCAGCATCGAGCCTTTTCAGTGGTTGGCCAGACCATCTGGAATGGGCTCCACCGAGAGCTACGGCTCTTGCCGAGACATTCCTCGCCTGCATTGTACTGTTAATTGAAATCCGTTTTTTCAGCCGCAGTCTGAGTCGATACCTTGAAGAGGCGCTATATCAAATTGACATTGATTGATTAATTGATTGATTGATTAGAGAATATTTTAGAGGTATTAAATATTCTTGCTTTAAAATCATTTTTCACACATGAAGAATTATAGTTGCAATTGATGTAAAGCTGTGCTTACACGTGTCTGAGTCCTGGTTCGTAGTGATCGTACGAAGTGGGTTTGTCATACCCAGCGAAGACAACAGTCACAGTAGCAACAAATAAAACCAGAACGACCTTCATCTTGTTCTCTCAGCGGTTGATGACGACTTTGCTTCGAGCTGAACTCAGACTGAACTGTGACAGTGGACTTCATCGTAGCGGTTCTTTTATACTGGACGACGACAATTCGCTTTCACATACACAAGAGTTTTTTGTGTCAGAGTTATAGGGATAGTAAGAGAAGGCCAAGAAGACAGTAAACATACATACATGTACAGACCTACAGACAGACAGACATGCAGGCAGACAGACAGACAGAATCTACCTGGAACAATAGTTGAATGCAAGGCCATAGTATTTCGAGGCATGTTGCATGACATGCTAAACATTGGTGCAGAAGACACGTAGGCCTATTATACGTTTGTTGTGGCTGTGTGCCAACTGCAGCCATCAGTTGCTGACAATGGCGTGCAAACATGTGCGCTAACGACGCTCCAAGGTCTACTCCGCTTCTGTTTGTGTCTCTGTTTGTCCTTCTCTGTCTGGTTCGTATGCGATGGATGTGGGAATGCAAAGCATCGAACAGATGTTGCAGTTGCTAACCAGAGGCCGTATAAAAGGTCCGTTCTACTGTGGTCAGTTGTCACAGATCAGTCTGCTTTCGTATTGTAACCTACCGTCTACAGAACAAGTCATGATGAAGGTCCTGTTGGTTTTACTCGTTCCCACCGTTTCTCTTGTCTTCGCTGGATACGACAAATCTGCTTCATACGGTCACTACGAACCAGGACTCAGACACGTGTAGGGTCAATTGGTTCAATAGTATTAGATTTAATGTTTATGGACACCAGATTCAAATTAATTTACTATTAAGAATCAAGAATTAAGTTGACCGCAATAAAATATTGTTTTTATCAGCGCATACTTTGCTGCGTTGCTATGATTTTTTTACCAATAATTTTTAAATACAAATACATTATTTTTGTGCTGAATATTTTATATTCGTAATATCAGGTGTTATTTTCGGCCACAAATTGGTCATATGGCAAGGTGGCCGATTGGTTAGAGCGGTCTACCGGCAACGCTCAGTGTGCGCTGAGTGTGCGGGTTCGACCCTCGTCCTAGGAGTCACTGTGGAGGGACCTTGAGCAATTCCTTAGCGCACATTTGTTCGGCATTACAACTGCAGTTGTGTCGTTGAGGCGTGTGTGCACTTTTGAGCAAAAAATGTTGGAAGAAGGGCAATATCAAATTTCAGTTGTATTGTATTATTTCCGTAATACGTGCTCGTTCTTAAAGTAGTGAGCATCATTTGTAAAATCAGCTGAGTGTGACGACAACAATTGCAATGAAACGGCATCAATGGAAAGGATTATCACGCGAATGGATCTGGATGATAAGCAGTTTTGATCAGTCCCCCAAGTTATGTTATAATGGCTTTCTTCAATCTCAGGCTGAAAGATCGCAATATGATTATATGAACAGCGTAGACGGATGATGACAAGTTATTAGACCTAAGTTAATTCAAAAGTCGGTACTCGTGCATGCTAGGCACCCACCACGCTTACCAGCAAATTGAACCAGCGCCATCGAAAGAAGGACTAGTCAACAAGAGGGCTAATGAAACGTCGACCTCGCTGTCTATGCTCAGCACAACAGCATAGTATCCATTCGACTTTCTCTAAGAACCCAACCATTTTATTTAACAATAAATTTTAGTAGCTGCTTCAGATAGGCCTTAGACCACCGTTTTTCGATTGCTCGGTGAGCTTATTTATCTTTGTGACATGCTAGTCTTCACTTAAAAAATTTAAGATATTACTGGTTAAAAATTCATGAAAACTAAATCTGTACAAGATATTGTCTTAGTCAGTAGAAATATTGCATTATTGTCTATTTCCTTTTTCCTAAACAGGCCAGATGGCGTTGCTTCCAACTACCAAAATGCTGAACGTCAACTGTACGTCAATCACGTGGCTGAACACGTGGGTTCTGGAACCGGAACTGCTAGATGGGAAGGTGTGCCTGGAACTGGTGGAAATTACGGTTACCATGGATATGGTGGCCACGGATACAATCACGGATACGGACATGGCGACAATGGATATAGATACGCTGGATATTAAGTTTCCGATATGATGACAGATGGAAATGAAAAATAAAATGATATGTTGCATTTTCTCACAAAACTGCTAAACTGTATACAATTTGGATAATTAAAAAACCTTTGTTTAATCAGTCAGTTTCGGTGGTTGCGATTTAAACCTTTTTTCTAAATAAATCGCATCTAGGCGAATAATTAGACTAAATTCAACTCCATGTTTGTGAAATAGATAATGGTTAAGCTGGCGGGTGAGATATAAAAACCGAGAATCAATTGAGCACTAGCACCATCTTCAGCAGCTTCACTAATGCATTACATAACATTAATTGTAGGCCATAAGTCATGTATCTTCACACCATCTTTAGCTGCATCATTGCATGGCATTGTTTGTAAGCCACACGCATGTTCATATTAAGCTGCTTTCTTGTAAAAAGAGAGGCTTTGTCACGAATCACTGATTCGCTGGCTATTCGGTAGAATAAATTTTGGCTGCTTGCCAGTTCTCTAATGTCTTTCAGAACTAGTTGTATTAACACAGTCTCAGCAATCTACTTGAGTTTGCTCATACTCCATACTTTGACCTCCAATTTCTATGGAATCATTTGGAATTTAGACTCAATGATGAACATATACTCCGACTAAAGTTCTACCTAAAGCGATCATCGGTTGAGGCAATTCACCGTATTACAATTGCTTTATAGGAATCAGATGACCTGATAAGATTTTGAGCAACACAAGATAGCGACGATGAAGATGGTCAGATTTAATAGGACGCTTAAAGAAACCTAACATTACATCACGTCATGTGACAGCTTGGAATGGCGTCTTGCATTTATTTTATTCCCTGCAATTTATTGAAACTTCTATTTTTTAAATAGTAACATGACGGAAGACGCAGTATTGCACTAGTTTCAGATGGCAAAAAGGAACGAATGATAGGCTTCATATAGCCTCTCTACTCCTAAAACTCGAAAAACTGTTAACTGTCCCTAAGACAACGACACTTAGCACTAGTTCATAAATTTGACATAAACCATATTCCCCGAATACTTGTAGAAAATAGCTTAATTGATGAACACACATTCCGATTTCAACGGTTCAGTAACCAACCACTACACTTAATTTATTTCGATTTTACGTGTTAACGTTGCGGTGGTCAATTAAACGATGCACCGTTACACGTTACACTTATAAAAACCCACTCGATGCATCTATAAATAATTCCTTCCAGCTTCTGACATTAACTCCCAAAACACGAGATAAGTTACTGAATACAGTTCTAAGTGATTTTGATCGAGCGAACACTTGACAACTATCAACGGAAATGACAGGTTCATTTTTTGGAATGATCTTCCTTGGGATACTTCTGGAAACCTGACTGACCTTCGGAAAACTGTACTCTAACCTCCCACGAGCTCCCCTTTTGACAACCCCTCTGATTCGATGCAGCGCTCGTGAATAAGCCGGTGTCCTGGCTTGCTTCAAGTGATCTTTTAGAAGTTGGGATATTACGATTACGATTACGACTTATGGTCATTTCAATTCGTCCCATATTCAACAGCAGCTCAGACCCTTCTTGATAAAATATTAGACATACATGGTGGGCCATCATAGATGAACCACTTTGCTGGCAGATAACTCCGCCAATATATGTAAGTTATTTATACTTAATGCGTCAAATTAAAGCTATTTCACTCTAGTATATGCTTCGAAAAAGTCAAACTGGTAATAGCTTTAATTTTAAGTGAATGCGTTATAGTAGTCTCAGCTGCCATTTTTTGTCGTCGTTGGTGACGCAAACTGGCGCCATCGAAATACGATGATCGAGTTTTGATCCGAATGTTGGCTTCGCATAAGGGATTTAATTTATTTAGAATGATTAAGGAGTTCCCTAGCAGCGGATGGAATTAACAAACCAGAGCAGTTTTGCCCAACTTCGAAACCGTAACAGAAGCCGCGAGACTTTCACTCGAGAAATGAGATTCGCCCCATGTTGGGTGCGGCGTGTTAACTGCAAATTTATTGGACACATGACCAATGATAGCGGTCGTGAGCGCCATGCGTACCGATTCGCGTGGTTTACGACTCGGAGTTGCTGTTTCATCAATTTTTAGTATAAGACGATTCAAAGTATTTCGATTTCATCCTCTGTTAGGGAACTCATTAATCATTTTAGACAAATTAAATGCCTTATCAGTTCTCCAAATTCGGATCAAAACTCGATCATCATCTGTCAACGGCATCATTTTGCGTCACCAACGATAAAAAAATATGGCAGCCAGGGATGTTCAAAACATTCTCTGAAAATTAAAGCTAGCACCAGTTCGACTTTTTTGAGGCTACTACTAGAGTGAAATAGCTTTAATCAGAGGCATTACGGAGGCCCTATAAACCACTTACAAATGTCGGTTGCGTTATATATATGCAAAGTCGGTTCTTATAATTATGCTGGTCCAACCTATACTTCTAATTCAGCCCATTTTATTTGATACGGCTGTTTTCGCTGATACCGTAGTTTATTTCTGTTTGTTAAACTAAAATTAAAATTATGTGTGTCTGTGTATAGAAAAATATATGCATATATATGAGGCATAAAGTCATGTCACATCCTTCTGTTGACTGATTGTTGTGGTATACCTGTAGTGGTCCCTACGGGCTGACAAACTGACCCATCCTGCGACTGTGCCGATTTGATATTTTGAATTAAACAAGTATTGTGTTGTTTCAAAATCAAAAATGTGGCGTAATACACAATGAGGTGTATTCCGTCTAGAGTTGTTTAGTTTCTTCGTTGTTTTCAAGATGTTCGCTAGTACTGTTTTGCTATGCTATCTGAACTAATGACTTGGTACCTAACCTACATCTAGGCGACCCTGTCTAGTGACTCAGTGAGACCGCGGTCCTTCAGGGTTTCACTATTTGTATCCACTAGATCGATTCATGTATTTAGCTCTTTATCACTTTAGTGCTATTTCAAGTTTTAGTTCTCTGGTAATCAAGAAAATATATTGATTGGTTGATTGATGCTGGAATGCAATGCATTCGAAGAAATCTTATCTGAACAACGCCTTTAGTGTGATTTGTGGCTTATAAATGTAGCGTATTTCTCAATTGCTGGTTGAAAATTCATTGAGAAGCACGATTTTTAAAGAGGTCAAGTCAAAGCGTCCGCGCAAAAAGTAACACTGTGTTACCATCCTCCAACGACAAAATTAGGCTCAAACGTTGTTCGACATTCATTCATTCATTTCGATAATTTATATAGCGCCTCTTCAGGGAAACTACTCAGAGGTGCTCCCAGCCCAGCCACGGCCAAAAAAGAAATGACTTTAGCAGCTTACAAAAGATAGGTAGATCATTGTAAGGGGAAGACGGAGGGAAACCGGGAGCCCATTCCAGGTGGACCAACCACTGAGAAAGCTCGACATGTCCATGTTCTAGTGATAGATATCTCTCTGAAAACAGAGCATAGACGGTATTGCGTCAATTGATCCCCGTCAGTTGATCCCCGTCAATTGGTCCCCATGTCAAATGGTCCCCTCGTCAATTGATCCCCTCAAATCTCTAGGCTGCGCGTCACAGACTTGTAGCTGATATTGTTAGTAAGACAGATTTTACGGATTTGCAAAATAACATTGCAAAATAGCAAATTAATGCCCAGGTTTCGTGTCACTCCTTGTTGTAACTGCTTACGAGCGTTCGAATATTCTTTTATATCAGAGCAATGGCTCATTTATCCCATGCATAGACGCTTATGGTTATACTTTATGCTGATAAACTAATCATATCATGACTCACAATTACGCTTTTGTACTTTTTTTGATTTTTTTAATGTTTCGTGCTCTTTTATATCGTTCTTTCAATAAACGGAGTAGGTCGCAAGTGGAACATGAATGTTGAATAAATTGGGCTGGGTTCAATTGGCAGGCGATAAATTGACGATGGGATCAATTGACTAGGGAACCGATTGACGGGGGATCGACTGACGGAGTTCAACTGACGGGAGATCAACTGACGGGGAATCAAAAGACGCAGAACTGCATAAATAACATAGGTGGCATTTTACATCAACAAAGATGTGGGATCATTGCAAATTTTAAGGTCTTGGCACGGGTCAAGTATTGAGCTCGGTTCCAATTTAGATCTGCATGCGTAACTCTTGCCCCTGACATCTAAAGTTGATGCAAATCCGGAAATCTTAAAGTAAGACTTACTTGTATACTAAAACTTTTTATCACGTATTTTGTTCCGTTTCAACTTGAAATTGTCAGCAGCACAGAATTATTGATTTTAGTCTGTTGTTAAATCAACGAGTCCTTTCATGGTGTAATTATACTTCTAGAATTAGCCCGAGGTAACTGTTCCAATCATCGTCAAGTGATTAATGCTAAGATTGACTCTAGTATCCATATCCGTGGTTGCGTCCATGGCCATCGTAGCCATAGCCACCATATCCATGGTTACCGTAATTTCCGCCAGTTCCTGGCACGCCTTCCCAACGTGCAGTTCCGATTCCAGAACCGACGTGTTCAGCTACGTTGTTAACGTGCAGTTGACGTGCAGAATTTTGATAGTTGGAAGCAACACCATCTGGCCTGTTAATGCAAAAGTGCGAATAGTTAGGATTTTTTGATCTTTAGCAGATATTTGCATCAAATCCTGATTTGACCGATTATTCAGTACACACATTATTATTCAACCAATAGAATTGGCAGGATTGTATTGAAAACCCTGGACGAATTGCACAGGGTGTAGCGTGATCTCAGCAGGACAATTCCTCGAGACATTTCACCCATTGGCTTTTATACAAAACTAAATACTAAGCAATTTGTTCATTTAAACTGGATTCACAGGATTACACACTATTCTTATGTAGGCTACTACCTTCACGCCATCGCAGCAAATTGGCTGCATGACTATCAATAAGCAATCCGATATAAAACCAGCACTTTTATATGCACGTTTCATTGAAGATGAAATAGTGTGCTTTCAGACAAGTTAGATTGGCAGTCAGAAAGCAACAGCCTAGAGTAGGAACACTCTCGATGTACTCGTATGCTAGAAGAAATATTTGCATCAAATAATTTGAAAACTGTTTAGACGGAGTACATGTTCGTGGTTCATGTCTTATTATTGAATTAGAGTTAAGTGCCATGGCCTTGGGCACAGTTTACAGTTCCTCGAGTTTTATGAGGAGATAAGTCATACAAAGCAATGCCCAGAGGATTAACCGAGATGATTAGTATCTGAAACAATGTCCGGGTTCCAATTTTACAAAATAACTCAAACAAAGTCTTTAAAAGGGGTTTAAAAATGCAAAGAGCATTGGTGGTCTTTATACAAATTTAATGATAGATTTTATCAAGGCGCGGCGAAAATGTCGGTTTCAAACTTTGAATTTCAAGAAATTTTATTTGAATTGGATTCAGTACATTTATAAATGACGCTTTTTCAATAACATGGTTTATTACAGTATACTGGCAACAAATAATAAAATACAAAAAAGTAAAAATGTCCTTATTTAAAAATATTTTGCAGGCATCCTGAATTTTAGATGCAGAGGTTGTGATGTTGTGCTTACACGTGTCTGAGTCCGGGCTCATAGTGATCGTACGAAGTGGCTTTGTCATACCCAGCGAAGACAATAGTCACAGTAGCAACAAATAAAACCAGAACGACCTTCATCTTGTTCTCTCAGCGGTTGATGGTGACTTAGCTACGAAACGAAGTCGAACTGAACTATGACAATGGACATCACAACGGTCCTTTTGTACTTGACGATTCGCTTTCACATACACAAGCTTTGTATGACAGATAGTGAGAGAAACACATTCAGAAATACAGACAGACGGATAAGCAAACAGACAGAATCTACATGGAGCAATAGTCGAATATAGGGTCAAGCTCTCATTTTCATGTCAAAAACATTAATACAAAGGGCACATAGTTATACATTTGCCTCGGCAGTGGGCCAATTGCCGCCATCAGTTGCTGACAATGGCGTGATATTCTCCGCTTATGCTTATGTCTCTGTTTGTCCTTCTCTGTCTGTTTCGTATGCGATGCATGTGGGAATGCATAGCATTGAGCAGATGTTGCTGTCCAGTGGCCCTATAAAAGGTCCGTCTGCTGTGGTAAGTTATCACAGTTCAGTCTGCCTTCGTTTCGTCGACAAGTGGTAACTTACCGTCTACAGAACAAGTCATGATGAAGGTCCTGTTGGTATTACTCGCTGCCACCGTGGCTGCTGTCTTCGCTGGATACGACAACACTGCATCACACGGTCACTACGAACCAGGACTCAGACACGTGTAAGCTCAACTTTTTCAGGAATATAATTAAAAGGTTACCTATTCAGTGGACCTCGAATTCAAATTAACCTACAATTAAGAAACATGAATAAAGTCGTCCGTAATTAAATGTAATTTCTCTTCTATGTGTGTATTTCACACATAAATATATGATTGTGACTTTGGCTTTCAAAAATTTTTAATTCTGGTATACATATATCTATGTTTAATTTGTTTAATTGTTTATGCTAAATGTACTCTCCTTTCATAATTCCAGATGTTGAGGATGTTCGTTTCAGCAACGCACTGCTTTGTCAAAATCGATTTCTAATGCATAATTATTGCATCATGAGAAGATATAGTATCCATCATATTCGCATCCGTGATTGCGACCGTGTTCATCATATCCGTTCAGTTCGATAGCAACCATACGAATTTGGATTATATAAAGACTATTGATTCATTGTCGCAAAATATATACATATAAATCAAATTATAACTACAGGTTGGCCATTATCCTGCTCATTTTAACTGGTCGCTTAGTGCACTTTGTGTCTCGAGCTTGTCTTCAGTCTTGACTAGGCAAATAAACAATGGTAACTGTAAGGAACTCATAAGAAATTAAGTTTTTAAAAGACATTGACTCAGTCAATAGAAATACTGCCTAATTGCTTATTACTTTTTGAATAAACAGGCCAGATGGCGTTGCTTCCAACTATCGAAATGCTGAGCGTCAACTGTACGTTGATCACGTGGCTGAACACGTCGGTTCTGGAACCGGAACTGCTCGGTGGGAAGGCGTGCCTGGAACTGGTGGAAATTACGGTTACCATGGATATGGTGGCCACGGACACAATCACGGATACGGACATGGCGACAATGGATATGGATACGCTGGATACTAAATTTCTGATATGTTGACAGGTGGAAATGAAAAATAAAATGATATATTGGATTATCCCCGCAAAACTACTGAACTGTGTACAATTTGGTACATTGATAAACCTATGTTTAATCAGTCAGTTTCGGTGGTGGCGATTTAAAAAATTATGTTTGAATCACATTTAGACGAATAATGCAACTAAATACAGCCTCATGGTTGTGAAACAACTAACAGCTAAACTGGCTGGTGAGATATTATAGAAACTGACAAGCAACTTAGCACTAGCACCATCTTCAGCAGCTTCACCTTTGCATTACATTCCATTGATTATAAGCCTTGAGACTACTATATTCACACCATCTTTAATAGCCCGCATCACATGACATTGCTTGTAGGCCACAGATATCTTCACATTCAGCTGTTTTCTTATAAAAAAGGCTTTGTCATGAATCATTGATTCCTTGACCATTAGGTAGAATCAACTTTGGCTGCTTGCCAGTTATCTATTGTCTTTCTTGACAAGTTATATAAATAAACTGCCCAATAATGTACTTAAGTTTTCTCATACTCCATACTTTGACCTCCAACTTCTATGGAATCTTTATGGAATTAGACTCAATGATGAACAAACACTTAGACTAAAATTCTACCTAAAGCGATCATCGAATTGAGACAATTTGCTGCGTTATAATTCCTTTATAGGAGTCACCTGATCTGATAAGATAAATAAACAGCTCAAGCTAATGATGACGAAGAGTGTCAGATATATATATATATATATATATATATATATTGCACCTGTTTCAGATGGCAAAAAGGAACGAAAGACATACTTTGTATGACTTCTTTCCCATAAAGCTCGAGGAACTGTAAACTGTGCCCAAGGCCATGGCACTTAACTCTAATTCAATAATAAGACATGAACAACGAACATGTATTCCGTCTAAACAGTTTTCAAATTATATCAAATTTTACGATGCTGGTCAATGAAGCAAGGTTCTGATGTCGAACGTGCTTATGTAGGTAGTCTACATAAGCACAATGCAAAGCTCATTTCTTATACAAAACACACATTTGTTGCAAAGCTGAGAATCCTATGATCGATTCTGACGCTCACTGCACAATAGTAAGCTAATCGAAAAAAAATTATGATGAGTTCATTCTTCTTAGATGGCTTATTGAAAATGCCAGGGTTATATATTATTCAAAGTAGCGTTTTATTACGCGATATGAGACGATTTCTTACTCAAAATTCCACTAGACAACATATTATCATGAAAGTCATGTCTCTGTAATTAAATTTGTATTTTCTTATGTGGTTCAGTAAGGTTCTAAAAGTTGCAGCCAAATGTGTGACACGAATATTACACTGAAATTAATTAATTGGCTACAATTTCGAAGAAACTATCAAATGCTTTGATTGTCATTGAATAATGAGCCTACACGGGCCTATACACTACATGTAAAAACTAAGGCCCGCTTCAACTTGCGATGGTGCATTGGCTGTCTCTTGTATAGCTGCTCAGGATTATCAATGGCAGAGGTGTCAGAGAGCCAGCCAGCTAGGCAATTATTGCCCGCCAATGATGTTTTTATGACTCACAGATCATTGGCTAAAGACCACATTATTTGAGAATCAAAGTTTAAATTTGTCATTTTTAGGGTTAATAAACTTTCATTGATCCTTGAAAACTTGATGAAAATAAAGATCAAAATTAAGATTTGTGAAGAATAATTTAACTGCTTGTGTGCTAGAAATGTACCATTGAAGATTAAGTTTGCAATACATTTCTCAACAAGCCCCATTTCAGATCTCTACCCCATTTTGCTCAGACTGGAAAATCTTACTACTGGCTCGCCATTGACAAAAGATTTGACACTTCTGATCTATGGTTAGCGTCCCACAGTAGTGGGCCAACATGGAAGTGGACCAGTTTCCCTGGTACCATTTCTCCATAATAGCAATATCTTTGTGTAAACCTTTGCGTGCTCATTGCTAGTCAAGCCTCACGTTGTTCGGGTAAAATCCGAGTGGGAATGGAGTAAGTGGATCTTTAAGAAGATGTTGCAGCCAAGTGTGTGTCCCATTCTTTCTGAACTCTATTATGCAGTATTGTACGGAGCCCCTAAAGGGACATGAAAGAAGAATATTTTATCTCGTGCGCACGAGATACAAACTCGTGGGCACGAGATAAAAATTCGTTCCCACGACTTACTAAGTCGTGTGCACAAGTTAATATGTCGTGGTAACGAGATATTAACTCGTTCCCACGACTTACTAAGTCGTGGGAACGAGTTAATAACTCGTGCGCACTACTTAATATCTCGTGCGCACTACTTAATATCTCGTGCGCACGACTTAATAAGTCGTGCGCACGAGTTAGTAGCTCGTTCCCTCGACTTAATAAGACGTGCGCACGACTTATTTGACCAATTACGTCTGTGACGTAAACAAACTTGTATTTTGGGGATATAATGGCGTCGTTGCAACAATTGGCAACGAAGTAGTTTGAAATGGGATAACGGCGATTTATAGTTTTAGAGTCCCAAATTCCAACAACTCATAAGATAAATCGCCCGGATAACTTTATCTGATACTGTCAGTATTTTGGAAATGGCAAGCAAAATAAATATGAGCGAGACACTTGAAGTTTGAACTGGCAGTTCGTCGTCGTGGACTCGCGGTGGATGTAGCTCTGTCAATCTGAATATCATTTTCATTTTCGCCTTCAGAGTGATACCCCCAGTCTGGCACACACTCAGCGTACAAACGGCCTCACAAATAACATTGCAGCTATAATGCCTTTCTTTATAGGCCTAAGTCTTTCACACCACATATACACCTCTACTACCACTCGTAATCGCAATATCCAAACTTCTAAAGCGCCGCTTGAAAGCTAAGCGCAGGGCACCAGCTTATTCACTAGGGCTGCGTCAAATCGAAAGGGTTGTTCAAAGGATAGTCCGTGGGAGGTCAAAGTTCGGTTTCCAGGAGGTCAGCAGGGAGGCAAAGTAGTTGTTAAGGAGTGTCACGCGCGAAACTTAGGACGATGGCGCTATATAAACGTCATCGAACGGCAGCACAGGCGTGGGAGGACTACGAATGAAGACGTCTATCTGACACATGAGATGGGAGACATCAATGGGTTTCGCCCGAGGAGGCAGACGGTCTCAATACAGACGGCGAGAAATATGCAAATAGCAATGGAGTGTCAAACAACGAAACCCGACACCGCGTGGCAGATGTCAGAAACGCCTACCCCTTCCATCTCTACGACCCACAGACAAGAAACCAAGGAATATGCAAATATGAACGAAGTGTCAAGCAGCGAAACCCGAAACCTCGAGGTGTACGCCTACCCCTTCCATCTCTACGACCCACAGACAAGAAACTCATGAATCAGTTTAAGATTTGGCCTGGACCGGCTGGTTGACACGGATCATGAATAGGGAACAATTCCGATACTAACGGTGCAATCTGTTAGGCGGTATGACTGTAGTAATGGAATTCAATGACACTAATAAGGCCCAGCATAACAGGCGCTCGTCAAACAGTAACTGGACGCCCCTAGGGATCTGACGTTACGCCAAGACCCGACCAACCAGGGTTTAGTAATGGTTTCTGAAGGTGACCTGTCGTCCAATAGAGATACGAGTTTTGCGTTTGGGATGGCGAAGGAAATCGCCTCTAGAAGGATTGATATAGCGTAGTTAGCAAAGGAACTGGGACTTGTTTCGGAACTGAGGGAAACGCTAGCTCGTTCTGACGATAAGGGTAATCAACGTACTTTGGGAACCCGGTCTCCAACGTAAACCAGGGAAACATTTCAAAAGGACACTAATAACTCCAGTAAGTGTAGATAGGATGAGTGGTGTGTATATATAATTAAATATACATATTAAAACCATCAAGTGTGTCGTGTTGCTGAGCTTGGTGATAGAGGAAAGAACCAGCGGGTACTCTCGTCATCTAGAAGAAGGAGTTGACGAAAGTGAAAAACGCGACAAGGAGGGTGTCGCTTTCGCCGAGGCGTGACAGGTGGAATGTCAAGTAATGAGTCTAGGTAAGAGATTTTGAACAGATGGGATTTAAGCTTAGAATGGAAAGCTCTAATCACTCTATCGTAGACACTGTTTCGTTTATAGAACTACATATGTGTTTCCCCATATATATCAAAAAAGAAGTTTTTTTACGTCACCGAAAAATCGGCCTGATATTGGTCAAATAACTCGTGCGCACGAGTTAATAAGTGGTGGGAACGAGTTTGTGTCTCGTGCGCACGAGTTAATATCTCGTTCGCACGAGTTAATAAGTCGTTCTAAACTTACATATCACCTTTTCAAAAACTCGTTCGCACGAGTTAATATCTCGTTCGCACGACGTAGAATATTTATCTTTCATGTCTCTTTAAGGGCTCCCTAGTACTGTGCTTTTTTCGGTATGGCCTTGGAATCTTCGGCTAATGCCTTGAAATTCTCTGACCCCATTCTATTTTACTATGAAATCTGCCTCTTTTGGCCGAGGTTAGCCTGGAAGTGCCTCCGAGAAGATTAATATCTTGAAGGGACCCTATGTCAAGTATCATTGATTCATTTATTAATGTCCTCAATCAATTTCTTGTAGTTTCATCCCTGACATTGCCGAGAAAGTGAATTGACACCAGACGAAATATGCTGCAGCATTTAACTTGAAATTCAACTGTGCTAAATGCCATCAACCTATGCACTCAATGCGTAATGAGACTGATATGCAACGATCACTCGTCATCATGTCAGAAATTTATTATCCAGCGTATCCGTATCCATTGTCGCCATATCCATATCCGTGATTGTGTCTATGATCACCATATCCACGGTAACCGTAATTTCCTCCAGTTCCAGGTGCGCCTTCCCATCGAGCAGTTCCGGTTCCAGGACCCACCTGTTCAGCCACGTGGTTAACATACAGTTGACAGCATTTTGGTAGTTGGAGGCAACGCCATCTGGCCTGTTTAGTCAAAAGGTTATGCAGCATTTCTATTGACTAAGTCGAAATCTTGTGCAAACTTCATTTTTCTAGAATTTCTAACTGTCAATATCCTTTATTTGCTTTGTCAAGACTAGGCTGTCAAAAAGATAATTAAGAAAACCGAGCAATCAAAAAACGGTGATCTAAGGCCTATATGAAGTTGCTACTAATATTTGTTGTTAAACAAAATGGTTCTCGTAAACAAAGCCATTCAAAAAAGTTTCACTGTTCACTGGTGTGTTCAGCACCTCAAAATTAGTAAAGATTTGCTATTTTCATGTAGAAGGCAATTCTTGTGATTCACAGACGAGATGGAGGCTTTTGGGGCCGGATTTCTGAAGTATTATATATATACATATATATATATATATAAGATGGAATGGTAAATCATCTGGTTAAGTTTCAATTTGAATCGGAAACAGCATAGACACATTTATTTTAATTTGATATTAAATCAAAGAGACATTTCAGGTTGCAATTTTCTTTCTAGGATTAGTCCGAGGTACATGTAACTGTTCCAGTCATCGTCGAATGATCTAAGCTAGGATAAATCCTAGTATCCATATCCGTGATTGCGTCCATGGCCATCGTAGCTGTGTCCACCATATCCGTGGTAACCGTAATTTCCGCCAGTTCCTGGCACGCCTTCCCAACGAGCAGTTCCGGTTCCTGAGCCCACATGATCAGCCACGTGATTAACGTACAGCTGACGTGCGGAATTCTGATAGTTGGAAGTTACGCCATCTGGCCTGTAAACGCAAAAGTGCGAATCGTCGGGTATTCAAAACCTTGGAAGGATATTTATATCAAATCCTAATCTTAGAACTGCAGATTCCTCAATTCAAAAATTAATTCAAACTATAGAATAGTCAGGATTCTATTGGAAATTGGAACCCTGGACGTGTTTAATGGGGTTTCTGATTTTTCTGTGACTAAAGACTTACAAGATACTTAAAAGATGGTTAAATTATTGTCCTCAAACATACGTGATGATGACAAGGCCGCAGCAAGCATGTTCTTAACAAACTTTAAAAAAGAACAGGTAAAGTAATACTATAGGAGCATTAGATGACCTTATTTCAAAACCAGTTTACACGTATAATGAATGTGGCACGGTGGCTGATTGGTTAGAGCGGTCGACCCGTAACGATATCAATTAACAGTTGTATTGTAATGCATTGTAATAGCTGCAGTGGTTGTAATGTACTTACACGTGTCTGAGTCCGGGTTCGTAGTGATCGTACGAAGTGGCTTTGTCGTACCCAGCGATGACAACGGTAACAGTAGCAACGAACAAAACCAGAACGACTTTCATCTTGTTCTCTGATTGGTTGATGTCAACTTAGCTACGAAACGCAGTCGAGCTGAACTATGACAATGGACTACATCAGGACGGTCCTTTTATACTGAACCATGACGATTTGCTTTCACAGACACCTACACAATTATTAAGCTTTATACGTCAGAGTTAGAAATAGTGTGAGAGATGGTCGAGGAGACAAAAAGACACAGACAGTAAGAATCCACTAGAAAAACTATTCTGGTGCAAGGCCATCATATTTGTGTAACATTCATAACAAGCGGAGCAGTGGTGCAAAGGCTCGTAATATACGTTTGTTGTAGCAACTGCAACCATCCGTTGCTGACAATGCGTATGTGTGTGCCAACGAAACTTCGTGTCTCTCTCCGCGTCCGCTTAGGTCAATGTTTGCCCTCGTCTGTCTGTTTCGTATGCGATCTATGTTGGAATGCAAATCATTGAACAGATGCTGCAGTCCAGTGGCCCTATAAAAGGTCCGTTCTGTTGTGGTCATTTGTCACAGTTCAGCCCGCTTTCGCTTCGAAGACAAGTGGTAAACTTACCGCATACAGAACAAGTGATGATGAAGGTCCTGTTGGTTTTACTCGTTGCCACCGTGGCTGCTGTCTTCGCTGGATACGACAAAGCTGCATCATACGGTCATTACGAACCCGGACTCAGACACGTGTAAGCATCACTTAGGCCTAGGGGTGTAACAAGCGGGGGGCAGAGGGCACCGGCCCCACAGTTTTGAAACTGGGGGCCCCAGTTTTAGTACTCAGTGCCCCCATGTACCCCAAATCGGTTTTTTATGTTTCTTCAATGGCTGTTTAAAATGACTTTTGTTAAGATAATTTGTTCCCCCCACTTTTCAAATTGGGGGGGTTGTTGCAAACTAACTCAAATAGTGGGAGGGGGAAAAAAATTCTTTCCGCTTCGCGCAATATTTCATAAATTATGCCCCCCACTTTTCAAAATCTTGTTACACCTCTACTTAGGCCTTCTTATCAATTTTATAGTCGTCAATGAGCGCTGGATTCATAATAACATATGACAAAGAAACAAGAATTATTGTCCCCCTGCATTATGTTTTTATTCTATGTATGCCTGTGCTATCGCAAATCCTTTTATAATATTGTGATTTTTTAATCTGTCAAGAATGCATACAACGCAGTTTGTGGAAATGGTCGCTATTAGGGCCTAATTAGATGACGAACTTTCAAAATAAGAAAATAGGCTAATTGATCTTGATTGCAAATAATTTTGATCAGTCCTACATAGTATGACGTAATATCTTCGTTTAATTTTTAAACTGGCAAACCGCGATGTGATCATTTACGAATGATGATAAATAATTGATGATGACAACACCTATTTCATTTATAACATTTAAATATAGGCACATATGTAGGCTAAGTCGCACGCACGCCTTACATCTAATTGAACCACCCATTGCCATCGCCTAACGTCAACCTTATGCGAAGCAAAAATCTTCCTCGCTTTCTTTGCTCTGCACGCCAAATTCTACCGATTTGACCTATTCTACGAGCCTCCTTCAGCTTAATTTAAAATAGAATCACGCTGAAGTACAATATAAGCGTCACACAATCGATTGTTGCCTGGTCGCCTCATTTTATCTGTGCTATAAGCTAGTTTTCACTTAACAAATTATGTTAGCAGTTAAAAACTTTTATAAAACAATGTTTCTAAGACACACAAATTGGGATAATTGTTTTTATTGTTCGACTAAACAGGCCAGATGGCGTTGCTTCCAACTACCAAAATGCTGCACGTCAACTGTACGTCAATCACGTGGCTGAACACGTGGGTTCTGGAACCGGAACTGCTCGGTGGGAAGGTGTACCTGGAACTGGAGGAAATTACGGTTACCACGGATACGATAGCCACGAACGCAATCACGGATACGGATATGCTGGATACTAAGCTTCTGATGATGACGACAGATTAAAGTTGAAATATATAATGATATTCTGTATCTGATAACAAAACTACTTAACTTTATACAATTTTGATCATTGAAAACCTTGGCCTAATAGATAAGCATAGACGATCGCGATTTTGAAAATTTCAAATGATTGATGTCTAGATAAAATATAAAATAAATCAAACTCTGTTGTTGTCAAATATCCAATTGCTAAGCTGGCTGGAGATATAATTATAGAGAATCACAAGCAGCTCAGCACCAACGCAATCTTGAGCGGCATAAAATTGCATTAGATCAAAATTGTATCATATCTAATTGTGAACCATAAGTATCTTCATAATATGAAGATATTTAAAATCTCTTTAATATTATTAAAGAGGAGTCCTGTAAAAAGGATTTGTCTAGAACCGTTGTCATTGGTGAGAATCAATGTTGCGTTCGATGTCAGTTCTCTAACTTCTTCTATTCAGGACTATTCGATTTCAACTGATTTGCAACCTGTTTGAGCTTGAGCAGTTTCACTTACAGTTTAAAAAAAAATCGATTTTAAAACATTTTTAATAATGAACAACGACGACTTTGACTTTAGTTTTAGATAAGGGGCCGTTCACATATTATATAGCGCAAAAAACCTCAATTTTTGACTCACCCCTACCCCTAATAATGTTATATAACAGCAGCTGTGACTCCTACCCCTATATTATACAACAGATATGCTACCTACCCCTACCCTACCCCAGTGTATAAGCACATTAAAAGACATACCATCGACATAATTGCATTGCAAAATTTGAAACTTTTATAAAAATACAATGTTAATTAGCGCTTTAATAGTGACTAGATTATGTTAGTTAGTACTGTAATTTAGTTACTATACTATGCAAATTAGCACATTAATCGTTTAATACTAGAAATTCACGATGCATTAGTAAAGTTAACTAATACAGCATGAAGAAAGCATACCTTTAAAAGAGTTCAAACCACATTAAAACCCTCTAACATTTATAGAACTTAGGCCTAATTAGCTTAATAATCGGACTTTTAATGGCGCTAAATTCACTTGTATTAATTACGGTAACTAATTGGGTAGTCTACGATTGTCACCATATATCTACATGCAGGCCTACTAATACAGTATGATAATACATGGTAGTGACATAAATCCTATCTAAAAACTCAATTTTTCCCCTCCTGTTTTGCACTAGAAATGAGGATTACAATATCACACAGAATCGATTGGATTAATATTGCACTAACAGGTATTTATCGATAAGTTCGCGGTACAACTCCACCTATTTAATAGCGTATGATACAGAGTGTATGTATACTACACCTACAATTGGGCATTTAAGCAAACATATAAACTATTTACACATACTATAGAAAATGAAATCAAACATCTTGATAATATCTACCGAAACAATTATTTCAAGTGAAATAATTTTTATTTAAACCAGAATTAAAACAAGTCACAGAGAATTGAATTTAAGAGCTTTTGAAGCTATGCACAAGAAATTGTTAAAATTGTAAACAGGAAATTGTTCAAAGTGGGTTTATAAAAAATAAGTAAGAACGTCAAATCAATTCGCAAGGTGTCAGCTGACGGTGCAAGTTTTGGTTGGCAACGTATTGTGAACTTCCATTAAGCAATGAAGTTCCGTGGTACATGGAATCTCCAATTGACAGGCATAATATCATAAGCTGAAAAAAGTTTGTTATATAACGAAACCTTCGACCCACTTTGAACAGTAAAAATAGCGATGATGAAGAAGCCAAATGTAATTGAAACTGTCGGTAATGCTTAGCAGCAGCACATCGTGTTTTGTGACAAAGTGACATAGCGCAATGTAATGACCCTCCTTATTGCCGTGAATTGATGCTTCCTGTATATTTTATTTCATTATAAATACGACAGAAGTCACGAAACTAAATTGTCCGATCACAATGACGCATAGAAGTCTCAATAAACTTTAAATAGAAGACCCTCATAGATATTTTTCAGTACTATAGGAGATTCGAAGTTATAGCTGTTCAAAATGCCGAGGCATCTTTGTAAATTTGAAATAGACTGTATTGGATTCAAGATATTTAATCGAGCGTGAGATAATCACGTGACACTCAAACAACGGCATTAAAGGCAGATTAAAAAAACTCGTTTATTGTTATCCAACTTGGATCAACACGAACACAAAATAAAGTACAAACATGTGACTTAAAATTAATAGGAGCAAACGTTGCTAAAGGAGGAATAGCAAAACACAACTTAACAGGATGAACGATGGATAACATGGAGGATCCAAAGGAGGAATATCCCGCTAGAGGGAACTCCAAGAAAGTTTTCAAAATACTTGTATTCACTAATCACCTGCTAATCACCAGACGGGCAGCGAAGAACCTGCTTAGATTACAGATAATATGTGTCAGAGAAGGAAGTGAGTAAGTAAGTGAGCATTGTTATCAAATAAAAAGGTAAAAAATAGAAAGAATAGAGAAAAATGCATAACATTCTTAGCTGAACTTAACTAAGAATCATTAACACACGGCGGAAGAATATGGGGAGACGAATTTATAGGATGGAAATCAATAGCATTCTATAAGGAACATACTAATACTAGTGAGGAAACGAAGAGTTCCAATGAAATAGGAATTAAAATGTACTAATATTATGAACATCAAAGCTAGTTATTAACAACTATCGGAATCTAGCAATTACTTACGGAGTAAAATTGTAGATGAGGTTATATTTCGAATTCTATGGTGATCAAAAGTATAGCAAGTTCCAGACTCTAGGCCCAGCGACTCACAGAGAAAAACTGGTATTAGTTCTAGCAAAATACGGCCAATAATGATTGGACGAGTGAGTGGGGTAATCATGAATTTCTTCCGCCTTAGTAAAATATTTAATAAAAGCTGATGGGAGACTGCTGAGAACATAAACGTAGGTATTTGAAAGGTGGTAATTTGCTTTGTTCCAAGTATACGGTGTTGTTTAAATAACGGTGCAGATCGAGTCCAGTGGGTTACTTCTTAAATAAATCAAAGAGTCTTTTTCGAAAGTTTTCAAGTTTGACTAAGTAGGAGGGATAATTTGAGGCCCATACCAAGTAGTCGAAGTATGGATGAATCATAGTGAAGTAGAGTTGCCTGCGTTTTGCTATTGGTTGTTTATTGGAGACTCCTCGTAATGTACCAAAGTTTTTGGAAGCTTTCACCGAGAAATGGTCAATGTGACTTTACCATTTTAAATTAGCGTCAATTTGTATTCCCAGAAAGTGAGTAGAGGAGGTTTGGGTAAGCGGAGTACCATTAAATGTGAGCAAGACATTTACAGGTATACATTTCCTATGGGAATTAAATAATATAAAACTGTTTTTTCTATGTTAATTGTTAATTTATTGGCTGTGAACCAATCAGATACTTTTCCCATTTCAAATATTAGCGCATCAATTAAGATTTGGTAAGAATAGTGGGAATAAAACAGATTCGTATCGTCAGCGAAGAATAGTCAGATCGGGCCTATTTCGGATGGATCGGGTGTGGTGAGGTCATAAAAATTGAACCCATGGACAACTCTGTTAAAGCCGCTTATATTTTCAGGTATCTTACACAATGAATATAGTTCAATCTCCTATTATGCCGAACTGCGCACCATTATTTTGTTCACTAAACTGTTCTTCCAGCAGAAGATAATAAATAGGTGATAAATGCTATAAAGTGTCCGTAAAGCGCCATGACCATAAGACTATCGAACACCTGATCAAAAATGGGAATAATAGACTCTAGAAAGTTTGCATTTAAGTAATAATTACATCTTCTTAGGCTTTGACGAAGTCTCAGTGAGGATTCTCGTTTATTAGTAATAGCCTGCAAGGTTGGTTCAACGCATCCTAGTTACATGATATTTGATTAGCATTTAACTGATCTTTAGTCAAATATGGGCATTTTAGTGAAAAATAGTCATATCTTGGCGATTATTTTAGTCCTTGAGCATGAACGTGAATACTTGAAAACATCTTTGTTAATGCCTCTCTGGGTATACACAGAGGCTCAGCCTATGATCAAAATATCTGTGCAGTTTATCATTTTGAAAGTTCTAACCGGTATTGAAATCGTATCCAAATTAAACAAATCGTATGTAGCTAAAACACATCCGCAAGACGGGTATGGGGACATACGGGTATCGATCATAAGACGATCAGAGATTGATTCATCATAGGTCGTTTGGTCACAGGGACCATTGGTCACAGGGACGATTGGTCTGACCAATCGTCTCTATGACCGACAGTCCCTATGACCTGTTTGGTCATAGGGACTATCGGTCATAAGAGGATTGGCATAGGGACGAAGGGTCGTATGTTCAAATATTGTTATCATTAGTGGATCGAAGCAGCCACCATATGAACTTTCCGTGATTCACTTCCAAATGCCCGAGTGTCAGGTTGTTGCTCTTACCTAACACAGAGTATTTTGAGAAAAATTAATGAAATTAACAAAATAGGATTGAAAACGGTTTACGAAAACAACGACGTCGTGCGTGGTTTCTTCCGCTGCGCTTGTGATTCCGAAAGACGCCATAGAATCGTTTAAATTCTAATCGTATCTGTGCCAGTAGTCGATGACATGGACAAGCTGATCTCATATTTCGAGCGCACCGACTGACATTAGGGGTTGTCGTTTAAGAGGTCGTGGCACAAATTATGGACCACCGCAGTTCGACATCGAACTATGGAATCATCGAGATGTGGATGCGGAGGGAATAGCACGAACGACTTACACCATGGAAGGATGGCAACACAGACTTCAAACGCAATTCCAACGTAGCAATCCTACAATGTGAAAATTCCTCTCTCTATAAACGATTGCATGAAGCAGGAAGCAGCATTCTTCCAGGGTGTGCCGGGAATTGAACAACCAAGTGCAAAGAGATATCGCCTATGATTATCGTGTCATGCGAGCTGTTGCTATTTATGGGAAAACCCAAACCCGACATTCTAACTTATCTGCGAGCCTTGTCTTATAATATGTTTTTTAAGTAGTAAAAATTATTCCTATGTTCTACAAACTCTCATGTAGTTTTTGTATATGCCCTATGGCTTTGTGTTTCTTAGTTTTCAATAAATAGACCTATGTGCGTTTATGAACTCTAGTCAACTTTATAAACTTTAATAACTCTAAATGAGTTGACTATGACCAATCGTCCATATGACCGATAGTCCCTATGACCAATTGACCCTATGGCCAATAATCCCTTTGACAATCGTCCCTATGATGGATAGTCCCTACGACCAATTATGACCATTCGACCTATGACCGATCATCTTATGCCCAATCATCCTATGCCCAATCGTTCTATGACCAATCATCCCAGATCTCGCAAGATGATATAGCAAAATACTAATCTTAGATAGTTCAACACATTCGAAATTCCTTTCAATACCTCAACGTTTTAAATAGTAGCTCATGCTACAATATAATTGAACTATGACGATCTGTCCATTTGCAAGTTTCTTCTACAGAGGATTGAATGCATTATTTTCTCGAACAGTTATCTTTCGTGATATAGGCCTATTTTGTAGCCAAATTATATTTTAAATATTCTAGAGGTTTAAATAAATTGTAAGGAAGAAAGAAGTTATTACGCAAAGTCACAAATAACATAACGAAGTGCAGTGTAAGATTTCTTTGAGGGTTCCCATTTGATCGGTCCTTCTTAATAATCGTCATTATGTGCTGTTCTAATCAAATAGAATGCTACATATAACGCCGTTTTCGTGAAGCAAAAGACCACGGTCAACAACCACCTTAGGTGTTACAGTATTCAAAGTCATAGTTCAGCTCAAAGCTGGTCCCAAAGTCGACAAATCAGATAAACTATCATTAATGAGGTCAAGTTCGGACAGAAAGCAAGCTGAAACAGATAATCGAGTAGTCAAAGAATCGTAAAAATATTTACACAGAGCCAAAATTGATTTCAACTCATTACAATTGTTTCAGGAGTAGACAACTTTCACAAGCCTCCACTGTTATGTTATATGGAGATACTAGTCTGATGTCTTACAAATATTGCTGTGTAGTCTAATGCAATGGTGATGCAAGGGGTAATGATGGTGCTGGTGCTAAGTTGCATATCGGTTTCTATATCTCACCCGCCAGAAGAGATATTAGCTATTTGACGATAATGAAATTGTATTTAGTTATTTTTTTTATTAGACGTTATTAATGTAAAAAATTTAAAAATCTCAACCAACGAAACGCATTTATTAAAGCGAGGTTTTTCAATGATCCCAATTGCACACAGTTCAGTAGCTATGTGAGAAAATACAGCATATAATATTATTTTTTATTTCCTTCCATCATCATAATTTATGTCAGAAACCTAGTATCCAGCGTATCCATATCTATTGTCGCCATATCCGTATCCGTGATTACGTCCATGACCGCCATATCCATGGTAACCGTAATTTCCGACAGTTCCAGGCACACCTTCCCACCGAGCAGTTCCGGTTCCAGATCCGACGTGTTCAGCCACGTGATTGACGTACAGTTGACGTGCAGCATTTTGGTAGTTCGAAGCAACGCCATCTGGCCTGTTTTGTCATAACGTAATAAATAATAACATCATATTTCAATATATTAAGTCAATTTCTTTTAGAGATTTCATTGTGTATGCGTTCTTAACTATTAATATTGTTAGTTTGCTTAGTCAAAACGCAGAGTGAACAAAGCGGAAAGTCAAAAAGCGCAGGATATCTACCTACTTACATGCAGTTACGAGCCAATCTGAGTTATATTTAAAGGATTTGCGATAACGATCTACTGATTTTTTAATAATCCAAATTCATCTGTTTGCTATCAAACGTTTAAATGATCACGCATTAGAAGTCTGATTTTATAAGACAATACGTTGATGTAACGAATATCCTCGACATCTTGTATAATGAATACAGAGTATTTAGCAAAAAACATGGAGTTGTTGCTCTGTATACATTTCTACATAGCCCAAAAGATGAAAGTAATCAAAGTATGCCGTGTATTCATTGATCTAAGCTCACATTAAATTACGGCAAATTTAATTTCTATTTCTCAATCGAAGATTAAAATGAATCCTGGTCTATTGAATATCATAGAAATTAATTGAATCAGTTGAACTTACACGTGTCTGAGTCCTGGTTCGTAGTGACCGTAGGATGCAGTGTTGTCGTATCCAGCGAAGACAGCAGCCACTGTGGCAACGAGTAAAACCAACAGGACCTTCATCATCACACTTGTTCTGTAGACGGTAAGTTTACCACTTGTCTTCGAAACGAAAGCAGACTGAACTGTGATAACTTACCACAACAGAACGGACCTTTTATAGGGCCACTGGACAGCAACATCTGTTCAACCTTGTGCATTCCAGCATGCATCACATGCTAGACAGACAGAAAAGGACAGAAGCGGAGACGGACACGAAGTTTCGTGGGGACATCTATTTACACGCCATTGTCAGCAACTGATGTCTGAAGTGAGCACACTGGCGAAGCAGACTATAACTATGTGCCTATTGTATCCTTACATGCAAGCAATCAGTTGACCTTCTAATTATCCGAATATTGTCACAGATGGAGTCTGTCTGTCTGTCCGTCTGTCTGTCTGTCTGTCTGCCTTTCTGATTGTTTTCTCTCTATCTAAGTGCATGTGAGAGCGAATTGTCGTCGTCCAGTATAAAAGGACCATCGTGATGTAGTCTATTGTCATAGTTCAGTTCGACTTCGTTTCGTAGCTAAGTCGCCATCAGCCGCTGAGAGAACAAGATGAAGGTCGTTCTGGTTTTATTTGTTGCTACTGTGACTGTTGTCTTCGCTGGGTATGACAAAGCCACTTCATACGATCACTACGAACCAGGACTCAGACACGTGTAAGCACTAAGCACAACATTATATCCACTGCAACTAAAATCCAAAATGTGCGCAAAATGTTCTTAAATCGAGGATATGTTTTCTTCATTACATTCTGTTATTTGCTGTAACCGCGAGGCAAGGCATCAAGTTATTGAGAAACATTCCCTATATCAAACTATTTAATTGAAATCAAATGGAATTTCAGTTAATTTTAATTTAAAAACTGACACTTTCGTCGAGTCTTGTATAAAGATAATTGACCTTGCATTTTTTAGAACCTTTAATTAAAGATTTTTATGTCAGAATTACGCTTGTCCAATTTTCAAATTAGGACCCGAATATTGTTCCTGGCACTATTCCTCTCGGTTCTTCCTCTGGAATAGTTTTCGGAATGAGGTCCAAAACAAGAAAAAAAACAATAAACTTATGAAATAGAATATAACTTATTTAAGAAATATCTATCTAATGGCTAACTAGTGACGTTGTTTAATGCATTTCATGCTAAAAATAAAGCGTCATATGAGACGTAGGCCTACGCCACCGTAGACTCAATCACTGTTCAAAGTGCTTATGATTTGCAAAGAAAAAGTATAAGTACTAATGCATCTATTTGATTTCACGAAACAGCCCGATATAAGTAAATTGTTCTAGACTACGAGCACATCGAAAGTAGGCCTATTCCATATCTAGACAAGGACATTTTGTTTTCAAACGACTCTACTGTAAATGATTTAACTTTTGTAATAGCTCACTATTCATGTGTAACCTCGATGAAACGTGCTTAATGCCTAGGACACGTGATATACACGTGATGGTTATATCCCGTCACTTATTGAGTCATGCAGACAATAACATTTGTAGCGATGGTGTGAAGCTCGTACATTAAAATATTGTGAATCAGGTTTAAGTGAACAATTGTATAGTTTTTTGTAAATGAAAGTCAATGAGTAAAATGTATTGAGGAATTGTCCAGGAGAAGCTAACTAAGTCCCGTTCAATTCGTCCCGAGTTTTTAACACAATACCGCCGATTCTAATGTCTGATTAAGAATTTGTTGACTGATTAATCAGTGAGGATCGGCTTTGATGCAAATATCTCTGCGTTGACAGGCCAGATGGCGTTGCCTCTAACTATCAAAATGCTGCACGTCAACTGCACGTCAATCACGTGGCTGAACATGTGGGTTCCGGAACAGGAGCTGCTCGTTGGGAAGGCGTGCCTGGAACTGGAGGAAATTACGGTTACCACGGATACGATGGGCACGGACGCAATCACGGCTACGGATATGCTGGATATTAAATTTCTTCAACCTTCAACTAAGACATTTAAAAGAGCAATTTATGTAGTAATCAATAAATCGACGACTCAGCTCGTTGGGAAGGCGTGCCCGGAACTGGCGGAAATAACGGTTGCCATGGCTATGGTGGACCCGGCTACGATGGCCAAGGACGCATCCACGGATATGGATACTAGGGCTTATCCTAGATAAATCATTTGACGATGCTTGGAACAGTTACACGTACCTCGGACTAATTATAGATATAAAATTATAACACGATAGGATTAATTGATTTTACAACAGACTGGAAGCAGTAGGTCTGTGCTGTTGTCCAATTCAAGTTGAAGCGGAACAAAATAATTACGATGGCATCAATTATAATACTTCAAAGATTTAGCTCAAGATTACCTCCATCTCGTCTGTCAATCTCATTTGTTCGTCATTTACCCTCCATCGTATATTATTTTATTTGCTAGTGAAAGCGAAGCTTTCAAAGCCATCATATCCTAATTCCGTAAAATAAGTGGGTCTTGCATTGTACTTACTAAAGCTACCAACTTATTCGAAAACAGAGCCTATGCTGGAACAAAATAATTAGACCCGAATCATGACATTATTTGAAATAGAGGTTGCAATATGGAAGTATTTGCACAATTGTTTTAAAACTGATAAATGACTTAAATGTCTGGCTTAAAAATATCCTTCTCATTTTTTCTGGAAGTACGTTTTTCTTTTTCTGGAACATTGCACATGTTGCATCTGGATCATTTCTAACCATAATCCAGAGTTTCCCGCTGCATTCTCACAACTTCATTGGCCAGTATAAAAAAGATATTATATAGGCCTACTTGTACGTTGAAAAATATTTAGACCCAGTACAATCTAAAGCCCGCAAGGTTATAAAATGATGAACTTAATTATACATTTGAATTTAATTATTTAAAAAAACACAATTTTGTGTAATTTGGCTTTAATTGCGTGGACTGACACTGGAATTCATGAAATATAGTAGAATATGGGGTAATAGGTTGGAGTATATACACAAGCAAGTCCTACTTTCAGTTTTCCGCTCATGACTTCTTTAATCAAGAAGTCAGAGAGCGGACGCTTTGCATCCAAACCTATGTTGGAATCGTGTAAATAATTACTTGAACCGTGAAAATCCCCAAACTGAACAAAGATTCTATATCCTTGTTGATACAAAATGTGTGCTCTCTTCTCAAAGGCACATTGAAAGAATGTGAGCAACTATTAAAGATTATAAGGTACGGAAGCGTTCTGTATTATGTGTTAATTGGTCGTCAGTATTTTTGTCCAGTATCAATAAAGGTAAATCCTCTTAGTCATGGATTTTGAGGTGTAGCCCGGTTCATGGTTGAATACAATGAAATGAAGTATTTACAATGGAAAATTGACCCATAGCAGTCATTGAGGAGGGGGCATGTTCTAAATGCCAGTCAGTGAATCTGCGTGTGCAAACGATATTGCTTAGGTGGCAGTTTGTTGAGGTGTCCTATTACATCTGGTAGTCATCATCGCTAGTTTGAGCTGTTCATTATCCTATCAGATCAGATGATTCCAATAAGGCAGTTGTCATAAAGAAAAAGGCCTCAATCGATGATTGCTTTATGAAGTAGTCAGAGTGGTTGTCCCTTATATAGTGTCTAATTCTGAGGACGGAAAATCATAGAAACTGGAGGTCAAAGTATGGAGTGTAGGCAAGCTGATATCAGAATTTTAGAAACTGTCTTGAAGTGAAAGTCTTGTGCTGTCTCGAACAAGCGGTCTTGATCAGTTTCACGTTAACTGTCTTACAATTTTGCGCTAGAAACTGAAACCGGAATTTACGAGAAACGGTAATTCTGGTTAACGCGCGAGTCACGTGATACTGAAATCAATTCAATTGTCTTAAAGTGGAAAAATGTCTGAGAGAGAACCTGAAATTGTGGAGTTTGCGTTTTTGAAGTTAGGCCTATTTACAAACAATAGCTATTGGCTATTAGTTTGTCATTGATGCAAAACCACCATAACCGAAACGATCGGAACAACTTCGAGTTTCTCTGGGTGAGTAAGGATATGGGCAAATTTATAATTTCGTTTGGTATTTGGTATCGAATTTGCTTGTTTAAAATCGTCTAGAAGATTTCAGACGTGCTTTCTGTATACTATTCAGAAGATAGGCCGAAGAATAAATATTGAAAAAGATAAAACTCGGCAATATAAAAACTATTCTTGGGAATTGGTACAATATACATTATAATTAAGTTTCAAATTGAAATTACAAATGAACCTTATTCCCGAAAACTGATACATTAATATTTTACAGCCTTTTATATAGGATCACTTGTCTTTTACTGTCTCGAACTGTCTTGAACCTAGTGTCTCGGTCTCGGTACCTCACTGTCTCGGTCTCGGTCTCAGCATCTCACTGTCTCGGTCTCGTCTTGGTCTTGAAGTTTAAAGTCCTGCATACAACACTGGCTGAAATAGATTGCTGGCCTGTTTAAAACGAACAGTCCTGAAAGACATAAGAGAACTGACAAAGCTGAGTGTGAAGATACTTAGGCCTATGACCTACACACAATAGTATGTAATGCATGTTGATGAAAATGGTGCTAGTGCGAAGTTGCTTGTCAGCTTCCATATCTCAACTTAGCTAGCCTAGCTGCCAATTATTTGACAACTATGGAGTTGTGCGCAAATGTAGTTTAGTTATTTGCCTAGATTTGATTCGTTCAAAATATTCAGTCGCGAACATACAACTTATTTCAAAACCATTTTTATTATTGAGACATCGATCGAAACATTACAATTTAACATACATGATAGAGTCATTCAGAGTCTTAACATCTCGGTGTGATGCTCAGCAATGGGTATTCCAAAAAGAAACATGTCACGCTAGCGTTAACTATGGATTCTCTTTTACTCAATGGATAAGATAGATGGCGGCATGTTCTATCTGCTTACCAAGCAACAGTTTTATGAGATGACAAAACAGGTAACAACTTAATTAAATAAACAGCAATGAGCAGATTATCTTAGAAATTATGTTAGAAATTAGGAAACACTGAAAGAATGAAAAAAGAAGGAGGAGGAAGAAAGAGGAGAGGAAATTTAATAAGTTAAGGTCTTTCAATAATCCAAATTGCATACAATTCAGTAGTTTTGTGAGAAGATACAGTATGTCATTTTATTTTTCATTTTCATCAACCGTCATTATCAGAAACTTAGTATCCAGCATATCCGTATCCGTGATTGCGTCCGTGTCCATCGTATCCATGGTAACCGTAATTTCCACCAGTTCCAGGCACGCCTTCCCACCGAGCAGTTCCGGTTCCAGAACCGACGCGTTCAGCCACGTGATTAACATACAGTTGACGTGCAGCATTTTGGTAGTTGGAAGCAACGCCATCTGGCCTGTTTTGTCAAAATATAATAAATAATTATTTCTCATTTTAATTAACTAAACCAGTGTCTCATCCAATTTTTCTTCATATTTGTTTAATTAATTACTATTATTGGCCTGTTTTGTCAAGACCAGCTCGTAACACAGATGAAACTTAGCGAACAGTCAAATAGCACTGGCTCAAGGCCTGAAGCTACAATTAGATATCATCTTAAAATAAAATTGTTTGGACCATGGAATATTCCTATTGGTTACGTGCAGGTTGACTAGTCCTTCTTTCGCCAAGCGATGGTGTTTGTTCAGTTTTATGTATCACGTGATGTGTGCCTACAATTTAAATTCCTATAACTTGCCATCATTCGCTAACGCTGTACTTATTTTGATTCTGCGCAGTTTAAATCCATAGAAATAGATAGTAAATAATTATTTGGAGGATTAATTAAAATCGTGTATCATTCAGGCTCTTTCGCGTCGTTATTCTTTATATTGAAACTGTTCATGCAAATTATGTTATCGTAACACTCAGCTAATGTAATAAAGTTGATCGAGTTGACCAGAAGTTTTTTGTGGAACATGTATAACTACATATATATACTTTTCTAGTCAATATGAATATATAGCTATAGACATCTTAGCCCTACAGCGACGGTGGCTGTAACAAATGTGCTCACTAATCCACTATGAAATATTGCTTCCTAACATCAGGCATTGATTCCCAATGATAGGCCTAAGTGAATTTGAATCCAGAGTCCATAGAATGCTCTTTATATAATAATAATATTAATGATTAAGAAAAGCTCACACGTGTCTGAGTCCGGGTTCGTAGTGACCGTATGAAGCAGCTTTGTCGTTTCCAGCGAAGACAAGAGAAACGGTGGCAACGAGTAAGACCAACAGGACCTGCATCATCAATTGTTCTGTAGACGGTAGGTTATTACTTGTCTTCGAAACGAAGGCAGACTGAACTGTGACAACTGACCACAACAAATCGGACCTTTTATAGGGCCACTGGACAGCAACATCTGTTCAATGCTTTGCATTCCAACATGCATCGCATACGAAACAGACAGAGAAGGACAAACTGACATAAGCGGACGCGGAGAAAGACTCGGAGCGTCGTGGGTACATCAATTTGTACGCCTCTGTCGGAAACGCATAGCTACATTTGGTTCACTGCCAAAGCATGCGCATTACAATGTGCTATTTGTTGCAATGCTTAGTATGTTATGTAACATGTCACGAATCATATGGCTTTGCATCCGACTATTGTTACAAGTAGATAGCCTACTGTCTGTCTGTCTCCTTGATCTTCTTTTACTATCCCCCTAACTCTGACATAAAAGAAACTAGCGTATGTGAAAGCAGGTCACAGTGATTCTGTATAAAAGGATCGTTCTGGTGTAGTCCATTGTCATAGTTCAGTTTGACTTCGTTTCATTGCTAAGTTGACATCAACCGTTGAGAGAATAAGATGAAGGTCTTTCTGGTTTCCTTTGTTGCCACCGTGGCTGTTGTCTTCGCTGGGTATGACAAAGCCACTTCATACGATCACTACGAACCAGGACTCAGACACGTGTAAGTACATTACAATCACTGCAGTTATTACAATGCAATACAACTGTTGAATGATACCACCCTTTAGTTTAGTTCAGAAGTGCATACACGCCTCAACGGCCCAATTGCAGTCGTACTGCAGAGCAATTGTGTGCTAAGGACTTGCTCAAGGTCCTTACACAATGACGCTTCGGACGAGAGTCGATCCCGCTCACTCAGGGCACACGGAGCGTTACCGGCCGACCGCTATAACCAATCGGCTACCATGCCACATTCATCATATGTGTAAAATAGTTTTGAAATAAGGACATCTAATGCTCTTACATATGATATTATTTTACCTGTTATACACTATGCGGTTGATATAAAAGAAAACCAATTTTGCACAATTATTGCGAATCGAAATTAAATCAATTTTCAGGTAATTGAGATTTAAAGTCTGTTAATAAAATCTTTGCTGCGGCCTTTACCATCATCATGTATGTTTGAAGACAATGATCTAAGCATCTTTCCAGCAAGTTGTAAGTCTTAAAAGCCAGACATATCAAAAACCCCGCTAAACACGTCCAGGGTTCCAATTTCCAATGAAATCCTGACTATTTTATAGTTTGAATTATTATTTTTGAATTGAGGGATCTGCAGTTCTAAGATTAGAATTTGATATAAATATCCTTCCAAGGGTCAGAATACCCAACGATTCGCACTTTTGCGTTTACAGGCCAGATGGCGTTGCTTCCAACTATCAGAATTCCGCACGTCAGCTGTACGTTAATCACGTGGCTGATCACGTGGGCTCAGGAACCGGAACTGCTCGTTGGGAAGGCGTGCCAGGAACTGGCGGAAATTACGGTTACCACGGATATGGTGGACACAGCTACGATGGCCATGGACGCAATCACGGATATGGATACTAGGATTTATCCTAGCATAAATCATTTGACAATGATAGGAACAGTTACCTCGGAATTTCTAATTCTAGAAAGAAAATTGCAACCTGAAATGGCTCGTTGATTTAACAACAAATTAAAATAAATTTGTCTGTGTTGTTGCCGAATTCAGATTGAAACCGAACCAGATGATTATCACTTACCATAGCATCATATATATAATACTTCAGAAATCTGGTGCAAATTGCCTCCATCTCGTCTGTGAATCGTCGTTCTCCCTCCATCCTGCAGCAGTTCACTAGTAAGTGAAAACGCAATTTTCAAAGCTATCATGTCCTGATTTCACTCCCAAAACCGCTCCAATGCTCCAACATCAAAGATCTCCTTCGCAGCATCGGTTACAGCGACTAGCTTTATCCCTGTACCTAACTTGATTCCGAAGTAGAACTTTACTATTATGAACCTTACTCGATTTTATGCTAGGTTTTAACTAGTCCTCTGAAGATGATCTTGTGTTGCGCTGAGATATTGGTTGACTTGTGTTATATCAGGCCTACCACAATAACCAGACAACAGGAGACGATGCTTAACTTAAGACCGCATCTTTCAAGACAGTCCAGGAGCCTCGCCTATGTGGATTCCACCAGGTGGAACAGCCTCTCCTTTCTATTCGGGAAGAACTGGTCTCTCTTACCCATGCCGCCATCCGCAAGAGCCTTAAGACTTTCCTGTTCTACGTCTATAGCTTTGTGTTGAGTCGCTAGCGCCTCTGATTACGAGTGGCGCTATATAAGCTTTCAATTACAATTACAAATAACACAGATCAATTTACATGTATCTTAAACATAAATTAACCATTGGATTGGTAAAAAAATATTATAAATGCTGGGTTAAATCAGAATCTCTATTGATACTAGATTAAGCAGAGTTTACGCTGCTCCTTGCTTAACGGACAACTTGAAATTACTTTAAAATTTTGAGGTAAATCATTTCATGCGGATTGGCCTGTTACCTTCATAGCGAATTTATGGGTGTTCGTTCTGACATATTTACATCCATGCACATTTAGGTTTCTCGCATGATGGGATAATTAGCGGAGATTTTATTTGATGAATATTATATATAAATTTGGGCTAAAGTTTGATCGGCGTTCAGGTATAATGGTAGGCCCATTACATCGCGAAAATTCTTTTAAGGAGAATAATTATGTAGACTCGTCCAAAATATTCTGACGCATAATAATCGGTTCAGATCAAATTATAATATATTATGTTAAATCGTTAATTGTAATCATTATGTGTACACATTTTTACCAAAATCAGTAAGAATAAAACATGGAAGTATTGGGCTCCTGTCGGAGTATTTCCCGTTTCTGATTTGAACGCAATAAAATGCACAATGCATATGGGATGAATTGAACCATATCCAAGGAACGTGTGCAAAAGTTGAATCAGTTAATCTAAGTGTGCAATCGGAACTGCTCACCTGCCATGCTCAGCATGACGAAACATATTTAAGTAGTATATATCATGCAGAAGATCTGGCAAGGAAATCTTTAAGCGCCGCGATATGATACGCTAGGACTATTCCAGCGTTAAATCATTTGTCGGGAAAGAAGTTACGCATTAATCCCAATGTTTAAAATGGGCGGGAACGCGTGGTGACGGTGTTCCCACTGCTCTCGAAATTCTGTGCAATAGAACCCGGGAAGCATGCGTTCCAACAAAACTGTGCTTCGGAACGCCCACTCAGTAACGACAACTGAGGCCTAAGTCACAATAATCAGTTAGAATGTATTATTACAGTTGGCTCGCTGTGCGCTTGTAAACAGCTCTCCAGGACATTGGATTGTCAACGTTCATAGGCCTACTTTCATTTATTTTGGTCGTTAATTGCCCTGCGGAAAGCGGAACAGTAGGAGATCAGATTAAGGATCGAATGAAATCCGAAGTCATTAGATGAAATTGCGGTAATTGACCCCACCCGGTGCACTCAGAGATGAGTATCAGAGGTCGCGAAGATAGGAAGAGGCGCGATCCAGCGAGGACCACCAGACCAAATCTGTGGTAAGAGATTGGCTGCTGGAGGGGTGGTTAGTGGAGCGCATCCAGCATATAACCGGAGAAGGGACCTGACCATCACTAACCACATTTCTTAATGCGTCCCACAAGACTTGAGGCACTGCACCCGGTCCAGGCAGGCACTGCAACCGCCCAGCTGGGAGACTGACATATAGTGAGCAGTAGTAATCTGATGAAGGAGTGTATAATAAGACTATAAGTGTAGCCGTGGCGTCTAGAGTTAGCGAGCAAGTAACAATGTGGAGCTGACGCAACTGGACTAGTATGAATCACGGCAGAGAGGTGACTATGAGAAGAAAAAGTAAGCCCTTGGTCCAACGTGATTCCAAGGTCTCGGATAACAGAGGAAAATATAAAGAGGGGAGTCAAAATTAATGGCGGCTAGATCTAGCTTCATAAGCTGCTGCCGAGTGCCCGGCCAGAATAATTGGGGTTTTGACGGGTTGAATGGACAGCTAATACGGATTGGTAGAGTGCTCGATGTGCGTTGGATGGCTTCCATTTGTAGAAGTGTTAGAGCGATTTGATAAACCTACAGTGCATTGCACAATAATTTCAACCACTGATCAGATAGTAAAAGAGCTGATTCGTACCTATCTAAATTGGTCAAGAAACTGACTAAACCTGTTTTCATGAAGAATTTAGGAATCGTGTATGATTCCTGGAAGAGTTGACCTTATAAGCAGGAGGCTGGTATCACTCTTCCTGTTTACTCATCACCTCCTGACAAGACAACTGCGAGTTCTTTGCAGCTAGAAACGAGTTGCTATACTACTGCAGCTTTTCAGGCGTTAAACGCAGGAACGTATACAAGGGCGTAACGTTTGCTGCTTGCAAAGAGAGAGAAATTCACCAAAGCCAGCTTTACAAAACATTGCTGGACAACAAGACAAGAGACATTGGCACAGAAGAATCTATGTTGTTCTATTACCTCTCTTTATCCCAATGCTTAGCCAAATCATCTCGCCTCTGAGCATGGTGAGAGAACCTGCCACTTTCTTCAATACACTGATTTTATAAGTAAGGTGATCAAGATCTTATTGAAGGTTGCATTGTTCATAACAGGAGCTTTGACAGCAGAATAACATTAGAAAAGGAATATTTTTTTAAGTTCATGGCCGACACTAGGAATTAATTGGTTAAAACGTGGTGGCCCTATCTGATTAAGTGCACTAGAGGGCAGAGCCCGACAGACAGGCGATTTCAGAACTCTGAGGGCATGAAGCGATCCTGAACATGTCGCCACCACTCAGTAAGATCTATTTCTGCATTCGTGGGTCTGTGCTGATCACACTCCTAATACGATGAGGATCACCTAATTCCAATAAGAATGGTGGCGGCACTATTAAGCAAAACTTCCATGCAGTTTTAAACATATGCCGATATGTGCGGCACGGTGGCTGATCGGTTAGAACGGTCGGCCTGTAACACTCAGTGTGCGCTGAATGAGCGGGTTCGACCCTCGTCAGTCACTGTGTAGGGACCTTGAGCAAGTCCTTCGCGCGTGTGCACTTCTGAGCAAAAGATGTTGGAAGAAGGGCGTAATAAAATTTCAAGAATTTCAATTTCATTGTAAAATTTATGCAATGTTTGATTTTTTTATAATCGCCTAAAGACGAATGCATATATTCACCTTTACAGAATTTCAAATGAATTCGGCAAGTCCTAACTATTACTAAAGTTTCCAAACGTTTGACTATGTGGTCATAATATGAGAGATCATTGAAAGATTATAAAAAATATCACATGAAAATTCTTCATTAAATTTTATAGGAACGTGAGTATCCTAGTATTGTTATCGTGTGGTTGAATTAGCTTTGCAGTCATTGTCTTCAAGTCCACTAATAGACAACATAGGCCGGACAGCCTGATGTACGAGGGGCGATAGAAGCATCCTTGTGGATATACTAGGACGAAAAGGCACAACCAATACCATGTACTCAGTTAGCCTACCCATCACCCGCTTAATGCAACATCCATAGATTCTGTTACATTAAGCGGGTGATGGGTAGGCTAACTGAGCACATGGTATTGGTTGTGCCTTTTCGTCCTAGTATAAATAACAAGATTTGGTATTCCCAGTGCCCATAATATTATTATGGTCCGCCCAAGTCAGACTTTCGTCGACACATGCACCAAGATTGGCGCACTGGGAATACCAAATCTCGTTAGTTTGAAGAGGAAGACGAACATTTATTGACATCCATGTTCTAATTAGCTTTTGATTCATGGGTGAAGTTAACTTAACCTCAAATCCAATGATAATGATTAAAATAATATGGACCAAATTAAGAAATGTCCTTGTTACCTCAAAAAACGCACCTATAGAGAATTGCTGTGATCAACTTTTATTGACGTTTAACAACAACAACAACAACGTCTTTTTATTGCACCCAATGAGAATAACAAGGAACAGAAACAGTAAACAGCAAAAAGCTTTAGCTGGGAACAACAGGGAGGATGAAACCCAAATAGGATCTAAGTCCCGTTAGCAGGGCTACCCATGTAATAACAAGCATTTCGGCAGTTATTGAGATTAGTACCGCAGAAGTAATCTTTTACCATCTCTTAACGAATTAACTAAGATATGACATAAATATATAGTTGATGCACACATTAGCTAGGCGACACCATAAAGTATGTGCTCCCGGTAGGATTTCTTAAATGCAACAATATTAGGTATTAATTTTATGTAATCTGGAATATCATTCCAAGCCTTAGGACCAGCATATTTAACTGAAAACATTCTAGTATTTGTTCTAGCATAAATAGAACTGTAATCAAGATCAGGGGAAGAACGCAGCGAGTAGGGATTGAACTCAGATATAGATAAGAAATATCTGTTGAATACAGGAGGCAACTGATTACTATTTTATTTGTACATAAATTCAACTGTCTGACAAATAGTTAATTGATTAATCTTTAGCAAATCTGTCTGCTTGTAGATGAGATCAGCATGAACAGAAGAAGAGCAACCACCAATGATGCGAACTGCTCTCTTTTGAAGAGCAGTTAATTGTTTTAAGCCTTGACGGATAATTGGATGGCCAGACGATATTACAATACCTTAAATAGGGGTGTACCATTGTATAATACAAAATTTTCCGTATGTTGATCGGCAATAGATGAGCTACTTTAGCTACTTGCGAGGAGAGAAGTGCTATATTCGAGAAGAGAAGTGCTTGGTTCATCAATTCTACAGTCTAACTCTATTGTCACCTACACTCATAGTCATTTGAAGTTTCATTCTTACAAATGTGAATACAGTTAGATTTCCAATAATCACCATAAATTAGCTCGCTAATTAGCTTCTTCAGCAGAATTCTGTTGTTCATTATAGAAGTTAACTCTAAAATCGACAAATCAGATAAACTGGAAGTCAGGCTATGTAGAGTAAGCAAGTTGAAAATATCACTGATTAGTCAAAGAATATTTCTGAATGATATAATGGCATCGACAAAGAGCCCAAAATTGACCCAAACTAATGACCAATGATTCAAGATTAAGCCGTCTTTCCAGTTTTGTATGACGATCTATATGGCCCACAAATATAAAGATGCCGTAGAGGGACGATAACATACTGGGCACAGAACCGAGGACCAAAATTCAATTCCCCTAATACCACGTCATGTTGACTAGCCCTTCTAGCGCTGGGCGTAGGCGTTAGAAATAAGCTGTACAACTTAATGGATGCCAGGGATGCAACAAGCGGAGGCAGGGGGCACCGGCCTCCCCAGTTTCAAAACTGGAGGGGCAAAGCCCCCCAGTTTTAATGCTCAGTGCACCATGTACCCCAAATCGGTTCTTTTTATGCTTCTCCAATTGTTTTTTAAGATAAATTTTGTTAAGATAATTTGTGCCCCACATTTTTCAAATTTCTAAGGGGGTAAAATTTAAAAAGGGGGGAGGCAAAAAAAAAATTCTGCGTCGCGCAAAATTTGAGAAATTATACCCCCCAACTTTTCTAAACTTTGTTACACCTCTGATGGACGCCATGCATGGCTTCGGTCAGGTAAATTCCACTTCTGTAATAACTTGCAATCATTCGCTGATAGGACTACTATGTGTGTAATCATACCAGGCTGTTGAGTGTTGATAAAATCAAGCGAATGCAAATAGGAGAGTTTATGCATCGCTATAATTATGGCTTATTAGTTATTACCACATGTTTTTAATAACTTATTTGGCCTCACCTCTGATCGCCACTCCTATCAAACAAGAAACTCAACATCCTATGGCCCTCTTTATGCACACACAAAATTAATACTTGGTTGCTTTCCAATTTGCTGGATCACAGTTATGGAATCTTCTCCCAACATCAGTCAACACCAACCAAATGTTAGATTACTTAAAAATAAACACCGCCCCTATTTGCTTGAAGACACCTTTAAGCATTGACTGTTTATGTCTGTTTTCAGAGGATGCTTAGGAGCAACGACGCAGTTAAAACACTAGTTAAGATTAACATCTATCTATGTTTAGTTATCTGATTTGCGAATTTTATTAATAGCCCATCGCCAGTTTAATAATTCTATAAAGGGGCCCCTTTAGGTTACTCTGTGTAACCAGAAAATTCTTTTATTTCTCATTTTCTCGTGTTTTTTGGTTACCAACTAAAAAAATTAAACGAATATTCTTCTTCATCTTCTTTTTCTTCTTCCAGTTATTGCTATAATTATGCAACACAATAATGACGCTTACGCAGATGGTGTTGTTAAGTTGATGGTCATTATCAATATCTCATCCGCCTAGTATAGTTGTTAGCTATTTGACAACTACAGAGTTGCATTTGCTTTGATTATTTCCCTACAAGTGTTTCATTTAAAATTTTAAAGAACTCGAATACTGATTTATTGAATCATTGTTTTTAAAGAGCCAAATTGTATACAGTGAAGTGGTTTTGTGAGAACATACAATTTTTTATTTATGTTTTATTTGCATCAGTCGTCATATCAGAAACTTAATATCCAGCGTATCCATATCCATTGTCGCCATATCCGTATCCGTGATTGCGTCCATGACCGCCATATCCATGGTAACCGTAATTTCCGCCAGTTCCAGGCACACCTTCCCACCGAGCAGTTCCGGTTCCAGATCCGACGTGCTCAGCCACGTGATTGACGTACAGTTGACGTGCAGCATTTTGGTAGTTGGATGCAACGCCATCTGGCCTGTTTAGTCAAAAAGATAATAAAAAATGATCTCGTATTTTAGAATATAAAGTAAATGTCCTGTAACGACTTAATTTCTATCTGAGTTCCTGACTAGCAATTTGTATGTTTCGTCAGGACTAGCTCGGTTCACAGATGGAACTAAACTAACACTCAAATGCGCTGGTTCTTGGCCCACTTTAGCTACAACAGGATCCTAATTAAATTAAAATCGTGTGATTCCGTAGAGTAACGGATAAGACACTGGCCTGCAGAGCAGAGGAAGCAAGTTCGATCACCGCTCCTTAGAGTTGATTAGCCCTTCTTTCATTTCGCAGTGGCGTTGGCTATGTTCCAAAATTCTATGTTCCAAAATATTTTGCATAATTGTTTTTTAGTTTTTGAAAGTGCATAATTCTAAATATGTTGTCGCAATACTCAGTCAATTTTACTAATGTTGCTAATTAAGTCATAAAAATATTAACTTTCCATGATCAAGCAAACGAATGCAAATTCAACAAGAGCGTGAGCTTCCGTAACTGGAAACCTCAACATTCAAATAATGAAGGTGAGAGTAGTTAGTATAAACATAGATTTGTAACAGAACACACAACTCAAATTCATAACTATAAAACTATTAAAAATAAAAAAATTTGTTAACTACAAACTGAAACATTCATGTAATAAAACAACCACAACTTAGTATCCCACACACTTTTAAATAATTAAATTTTTCTCTTCAACCAAGTAGCTATTATCATCTTTCAAGAAGCGCCCCGGATCTCTGTTCTCCATGCGACTAGGAACACTAAACTTGCGTCATATGCACAGAATTGGAATTTGGACTTGTCATCCCACTTCCAATGCGCTTTATTCCTAATGTGTGTCTAATAGGTGGAGAGTAGCTATTCGGAACTAACATGGATGAGATGTGAGTGGGAAGGAATGACCAAGTTACTACTGGACGGTTCCATCTATGACACACAAGACAAAAATCCTCTGCACTCTAGTTCTGGGGTTGGTATTGTTTAAAATGGGATGACTCGTGTGCAACAACAGTCCTTAGGGTAGTGTATGTTATTAATTAAATTTAGTTAATATTTTTCTGAGAGTATCTTTTGTACATAGGCCTACTTATAATTCTAGTTCTAATAACAACTATTTTTATATATTGTTCGTTAAGCCAAAATTATAATAGGCCTATATATTCTGGTGAAACAAACTATGATAAACGGCAAGAGGCATAAACTTCATTTTTTCATAGCTAAATAAATTCTTGTTTCTTTGAAACCGTAGTACATACATTTTATTAAAATTGATAAATAAGTTTAGCTCACACGTGTCTAAGTCCGGGTTCGTAATGACCGTACGATGCAGCTTTGTCGTATCCGGCGAAGACAACAGTCACGGTGGCAACGAGTAAAACCAACAGGACCTTCATCATCAATAATTATTGTTCTGTAGACGGTAGGTTACCACTTGTCTTCGAAACGAAAGCAGGCTGGACTGTGATAACTGACCACAACAGAATGGACCTTTTATAGGGCCACTGGACATCAACATCTGTCGAACGCTCTACGTATTGCCTGAGAGACAAAGCGAAGCCGAGGCGGACACAATGTGGTATTTCAAATGCCTACGTAGACCCGTCGGATGTGAACAGCTGGCATGGCAACGTGCCATTACCAACACAATTCATAAAATACCATTGCATAGATGCAAGGGTGACTTAGTCATGTATGACATTGTTTTTTTCAACCAGCCAATCGAGTTGTCACTGTTGATGGTGTATAATGCCGATTTTGTGGCTGTTTCAGCCATCATGTAAAAATCTAACCGGAAATACTAGCATACTTAAAACAAATGCTTAGAAAATGGCATTGACCCTTGTGCAATTTTAATTAAAAATCGAAACGAATACTATAGTAGAAATTGCCTCGGCAATTGCTATAATTTAGAAACTTTTTTACTATAATGGTGTAGTCTGATTAATTAGACACTTGCACTCGATATTTAAACAGTTATTCGCCACTGTTAGGCAAATTTTCAAGGCAGTATGTACTATGTTTTATATAAGTTTCGATTTCGCTGTTTTGATAAGCTTACAAGTGACGCCTTCCAACGTGTTTTGAACGCTATACCAGATCTTACAAATCGACTGTTACGCCTAATAATGGCCTATTTTGTCTGTGACGTGTACATTTATTATCACTTATTTGCTTAATCTAATATGCGTGAGAAAAGATTTTAGATTGGTTTAACGTTAATTTTGTTTTCCATCGGTGTCGTATAGTCATGAAATACCCATTAGAGTTATGAACGTACCTAATGGTGCAATGCTTGTTTAAAGCAATTCATAAAATGATTCAGCCAAGATCCGATTTATCCATCAGAATCGTTCAACAAAGCAATGGTAATGTAAGTATTCTAAATTACTAATTCGTTTTAGATTGAGATACCAAATGATCATATCACACTGCAGGATAAAATCGATCCAACAGAGATTGAGTGATCCATCTGGCTACCAACCATTACATAACATCCCTTTCTGTGTGCTCGTTATACTTCTTGAGAGTTTCGTCAAACAGATTAAATATACGTTAGGCCTACCTTCACAAATTGGGCCTTTCAAGGACTAGTACTTTATACTACAACTAATGAAGTACAATTGTGTCAATACTATATGGATGACCTTGACGATGATGATTATTCGCTTATTAGAAAAACTCGCCTCAACCGATTACATAAATCAGATTAGATAGGAGATATTACTCATAGTGTTATTCAACTAGGGAGACCAACAGACACTCATGCTCTTGCACTTTAGAATCGTATTCCAGAAAAGCACTGCTACAGAGGAGTTTTATTTAATTGAAGAGCCTACTGAATTTCGCAATTGGATAACCAGGTCATCAGACGCGTTCCTCTGAGAAAATAATGATTGAGACAACATCTGACCTGTAGGATATTTGCCATCACGGTATCACCAATATCTTTGAGTGCAACAAACAATTAGCCACTGCAGATGCCCTCTTCTGCCTCCAGTTCGAACATGCAAATTTACCAGCAATAATTATTGTGGTTTTGATATTTATTAATTAATTCAAAACTAACTCGTATGCAGTAAGACAACATGATGTTATTATAACAGATATAGCAAGTTTAACAGGAGTGGCTAGTCAAATTTAATTATAATTTATGGCAACCTGTAAGTCGCAAATTTCACGCTTACTGTTCATTTTACAAATTTACAGTCGGCTTCTAGTTAGTGAAAGCCTGAATTAACTTTATGGGACTATTGGGTATCGAACCCGCGTCCATCTGGACAGCGTGTTACCATTCCACCATATCCCAGCAGCAAAGTCAAAGTTTTCATAGTTGGCTTTCTCTCTGTAGAAATCTGTTTTCTCTGCAGCATGCTGTGGCTATTTGTCAGCCCTTAAATGGTTTGAATAGATTTCTGCACTTGACATGGTATACAATATGATCTTTTCACATGGTCGTTCATGACGTATTGTTGAGATGGATCATGGAGGCACCGTTCTAAACAAGTGCCACAGTTTCTTATCTATTTATGTGTTACTGCTAGATCATTGGTTGTTTCTTCTCATTTTAAGTCATCACAAACGATCAGGACAAACTTTATAATATTATGTCGGTTAAACCGTTTGATGCAGTTCTGGACGTATGCCAGAAACTGGACAAATACTAGTTTCTATTGTTTTCAGCATCTTGACTCCTTATATTGTAAATTTCAGTCCTTAATCGAACTTACAAAATTTAGTAAAATCACAATATTGATGACATCACTCACACGCACAAAAATGTGGAACGTCTATTAAAAGTTTAGGCATTTCGTGCTATTGATGAACTTGTGTAAACTTAAAAAGTAGACCAAATATGGTTTAATATTACGCATAGGCTATAATTGTGCGCAGTAGATAACCCACCAATTCTTGAATGTTACCTTAATTTTCCACTCAACTCAATGGGTGACTCGCCTTTGTGCAGTGTGCCCTGGCACATGGGTTTATCGCCACCCATGTGGTTACTGCATATTAGGCCCCAGGAAAGAAAGAAACTAATCATACGCAACTGCAGAATATTCAAATACGCAAAAACCTCCCTGAGCGAACATTGAACTTCAATTGAAACTCATGTTGTCACAATCATTTTCTAAATGGCTCTTCCCGGCCACATAGAGGCTAGGCCTTTTGCAATGTGGCAGCCAACATTGTTGTAAGGCCACCTATGGTCCAAGTTCGACTCCTGCCCACCGTTTAGGGAAGGCCAGATAATTTGTTTGACAATATTAAATAATTTTATCCTGCACTTTATTTAATTCTTGCTTCATTTTCTGGGCTATAACAGGCGTAGTTTTGTTATGGTGATAATTGAATTTTAAAATGCAATGTTCACATCAATTTATTATTGTACATGTATCATACATCTGAGGTGACATAATTGACTGTCAGAATGGTCGGAGCTTTACAGTGGACAATGGACATATTTCGTGTGATAGTAGAATTATTCATGTAATTCCTGGTCATCCTTCGCCGCCTCTCTACCAAGTTGTATCACCTATTTGAAAAGGCTTTTCATCTGAGCTAGAATATCTGCCTGAAAAGGCTACTTCTCTTAGCGTGTTTTGCCGTCTGCTGGTAGCCCTAGATGTTGACGCAAATAGGTAATCGTATGCAATAATGGGCATCGATTTAATGACTGGTAAATTATTAAAGTGTCATTATAGATGTCTTAGCATAGCGATGAATATATAAATTGTAATACATTCTGGAACGGAAAAGTCAGATAATGCAAATGATAAATAATTATGACGATTATAGTCAGTTTAATCATCATTGTGACAGCTAAAAACAAGTCTTCGTTATTGTATTTCCTAAAGCAATCAATCAATGTGAATTTGATATAGCGGCCCTTCAAGGTATTCACTCAGAGGCGCTCCCGGTCGGACTAGGGCTGAAAAAGCCGATTACAATTAACAGTAAAATGCATGCGAGGAATTTCTCGGCAAGAGGCGTAGCTCTCGGGGAGCCCATTCCAGATGGTCGGGCCAACCACTGAAAAGGCCCGACGTTGCATCGTTGTGGTAGGAGCGAAAGAGACAACCAGGTCCCCATGGGCAACAAACAGAACGTAGTTGGCGTCGGTCACTAGTGGCTTCAATGGACCGACTCAACTAGAAGTGAGAGAACGAGAAGCCACACGCAGTTGACGCATTTGGTAGAAGCAGCTGCGAGAGACGGCATTTACGTGCTTCGTGAAGGTGAGCTCTGGGTCAAGAATGACCCCCAGGTTGGTTCCGAACAACGGAGGAAAAGGTGAAGAGAGGAAAGCGGTTTGAGAGAGCATCCTAGTGCCAAGCCATATAAATTGCGTTTTAGATGGATTTATCCGAAGTCTATTTGTGGATATCCAAGATCCAAGAGTGTCAATAGCTGCCTGCATGGATTGGACAGCAGCGGGCGCAGCAGACGCCTGTCAATGAACATAGGCCTGAGTGTTCACAGCATAAATTTGATTAAGGATTTCACACGAGGATAGGAGAACTCCTACTTCTGAACTGCATAGGAGATACAACAAGGGGCTCAGTACAGATCCCTGAGGTAGTCCATAAGGTACAGGAGCCCAGTCAGATCTAGATGAGCCAGAAATGAGAACACGAGAAGTGCGAGAGGCCAAAGGTAGTAGAGGGGCGGAGTAAAAGAATATCGTGGTCAACTGAATCAAAGGCAGCACTTACATCAAGCAGGGCGAAGAGGGTTACCTGGGACCTGTCTATGACGGTATAGAAGTCAGACGGTAAGCGGACCAGCAAATTCTCCATAGAATGGACATGCATTCAGCCAATAGACCTATATCACGCATTGTGTTTATCCCTAATGCCAGCAAATGCTGCACTGGATCAACAAACATCCGGTCATTTATCCGGTACGATTCTGAGCAGCGTTGTATATATTTTTTCAGAGGTGTTGTTGCCGGTTGCGCGGACGATTTGTAATTCGCTGCACTGTCTAGCTGCGTTCTGTCAGTTTCTAATGTTAATCATAACTGAACTTAAAACGCACGTGTTTCAGCTGGCTAACCTTTCGTGACTTGTCTTCGTGTGTCACTAACTTACCATAATTAAATTGACCTGCTTCTCTTATTTACTGTGACTTGGATTTCAATGTCACTTGAACTGACACAATCGAATGTGTACTGTGATAACGACGTCACAGAAGTCTGAAGGTTAGATTGGATCACCGCAAGAGCAATTACAATATCCAATATGGCTTGGAAACGGTGCATCCATATGGTGTGTGTATTCACTATAAATTATTCACAGAAAGTGCAGTTGGGCTGTCTACAGCAGTTCGCGTGTAATGTGCACGGTGCAAGAATGGGAAATATATGAGACAAGATAATCTGAGGTTTAGATATTAATAATATCATTTAGATAGTTAACAAGACAATTGGTGGTAAAAGGGTGAATTAAAAAAGAGTTCAGGTTGCTGAAGTAAACGGAACACATCAAAGACCTACCATGTGCGCATACCTGCTTTTTGATGACTATACAGTTCTATTTCAACAACAATTTAGGTATAAATGAGAGATCAACATGGAGATTTGTACAAGATTGACCTTTATTTCTCATATCAATCAAAATGGTGACAAAGTTTCAGAAGATGGAGTCTATCACATCTCCATCTTTCAATATCATCAGTCTTAGAAAGCGAAAATTAGTATCCAGCGTATCCATATCCATGGTTGTGTCCATGACCCCCATATCCATGGTAGCCGTAATTTCCTCCAGTTCCAGGCACGCCTTCCCACCGAGCAGTTCCAGTTCCAGAACCGACGCGTTCAGCCACGTGATTAACATACAGTTGACGTGCAGCATTTTGGTAGTTGGAAGCAACGCCATCTGGCCTGTTTTGTCAAAATAACGCACCATTAATAATACAGTTAAAACTTACAAGAAGTATCACATAGTCATGATCTAACAAAAGCTTGTACAAATTTAAGCGACAAAATATTTGCCGATTAACACCCATTCATATAATATGCGTTCCAATGCAAATGAAACTCTTTTGTCCTTCGTCCAGGGCAATCCTGGGCTACCGCCTGGACGAGTAACCAGATTCCACCCTTAAGCTTCGTTCTCACAATCGAAAAATACTTCGCTGTGATTCGTGGACCGGACAGAAATTTTTAGCAAGGCTAATCCTTTCTAACAATTACTTGCAACATTTAACTTGATTCATTTCAATCATCAACTCAATTATTATACATTTTCAACTACCTATTATTACTTCTATGTAATATAATTATTGCCTCTTTCTATATATGTCTCCTCGTGCGTTTTAAACTGAAGAAGTAAAGCGTATAGGGTTCTCTTTCTATTCCATCATCCAGCATTTTCGCCACTGGCTTTCTTGCGGTGTTACCTCTGGATTTCTGCCGTGGCTTGGAAATATACCATGGAACTTGGTTTCATCGAGCCTATTTTGACTAAGTATCGTTAAGTAAGCTAGTGATCCCAATTTGGCTTTTGTAAATTTTAAAGGAATGCTTACTTTTACTCAAAAATATTTCTTATCACATTGAGGCCTTATAAAACGTAGCCATTCCTAACTTAAAACGTAGATACTGAATCTCTTACTAATTATCCTTAGAATTATACTTTTTCTGTTAGTTGAGCTTACACATGTCTGAGTCCGGGTTCGTAGTGACCGTATGATGCTTTGTCGTATCCAGCGAAGACAACAGCCACGGTGGCAACGAGTAAAACCAACAGGACCTTCATCTTGTTCTCTCGGCGGCAGATGACCAGTTAGCTTCGAAACAGAGGCAGATTGAACTGTGACAACTGACCACAACAGAAGCGCCTTTTATACTGGCCATCAGCAACCATTCGACTCTGAACTGTCACGTATTTCGTGCGATGAAGAGGGAGAGAGACGTATACACACCGAGCATATTAGGCTGCAGTAGGAACATACACAGAGCAACATTGAGCTGTTTCGAATACGTAAGAACCGTTGACAACAATCGAAAGTTGGCAACATGTCATCGTTTGTACAGTTCACACAGTGTGTTTACACCGATGTGCCCATGATAGGGTCTATATCAAGTATTTATGATTGATTGATTGATTGATTGATGTCACAGTTTGACGCAATAAGCTCGCTGTCAATTAATAGTAAGCCACAACTATGTATAAACAATAATTTGAAAATGACATAAACATAGTTGACGAAGACAGGTTAGTGCCAAAGTCAACGCCAAAGTTGCGAGCAGAAACAATTAACTTAATTTATAAATTCCCTAGTATAAACCATAGTCCGATGCTTCGCCACTCGTTAGCCGATAGCCCCTTTAGTGTGTTGCTGAAAAAGATTCCAGTGGAGGAAAATGGTCTGAACGGGTCAGGATTTCCTCTGCACCATTCGTTGCATTCCTGAGTACGTCATACATGTGCAATTTTGGGCTTACTTATAGTAGTCAGGACTCAAACTTACGCATAGTATTTTTGATCTTTTGGTCCGCTGCCATTGGTGAGAACGAAATACTTCCTGCGCGTGATTGACAAAGGGAGTAAGTAAAATAAATCTTCGTATATGTCTAAAACTACACTAACCCTAACACTAACCCTAACCGGCCCTCACGATGCTTAACCTGATCCTAAACGACCTTCACGATGCTTAAGCTGACCCTGACCGACCCTCACGACGCATAATTATAACAAATTATAGGTTTTACTGTGAGCGTGTTTTATCATTGTACTACAATTGCTTGCGTTCTCATTATGATATGTAATCTGTGTCCACATACAAGTCACGCCTAAAATATTATGCGTAAGTTTGAGTCCTGACTATTATAAGTAAGCCCAATGGTGTACATGTATATAACGCAACTAATAATTTAAAGTTCTACTAAACAGATTGGGCATAATACATTATGACGATAGTATGCATTAGGTCAAGTAATTATGGTTTGCTAATTAATAGTTTGGCAATCATTACAAAATATTCTGCTATTTAACACGAATATTCATTAAGAGCACGCTGCCGTTGATATTTCACTCTCACATAGCTACGTGTATAAAGGTTCAGAACATCAACTGGTTTGACCCCAAGTCTCACTCTGTGTCGTTGTATTATTTTGTAAATTTATTCACTGCCTATCACTCCGTCAGTCCATCTGTTGCTATGTGTGATTGCTATAATTGTATGTAAGTCGGTCTCTGTCGATTCATTTGATGACGTTCAAGTTTATTTGGCAAACCAAAGTAACAAATTACATGAGATCGGCATAACAAACAAACTTTATGATTACACAGGAGACCCAATTAAGGACGGAGGGTCCTGCAGGTTAGGGCCACCAATAAATTAGGTGCAAAGTAGTTGAGTATAGAGGCCAATAGGTGAGTAGAGTGTTTGAAAATAACATGGAAGAGCAAAGCTTACCTAATCTTAACTAACGAATATGCAACATTAAGCGAGTAAAGGCACATTGTAAGATAATAGGGATTGCCTAATCAAAGTAGCTGACCACAACCGGTAATTGAAGTAGCTAATGACAAAGTAAATCACAATTTATCTTATCAGGAGTATTACAGGAACTACTGTAATCAGATTTCTCAATGATGAAGTACACGTATCCCAACGACTGTCATAAGTGAGGTTGATCGCAGTAATGGTTACAATTCACCAGATATAATAGCAGATTTAATCCTGTTTTTGAATGAATGGAAATTGGGAGTGAGACGCAAATTGGCAGAGATAGAATTCCAGATTCTAGGACCTTTGCACTTAATGGCCATTAGCCTAGTGTTTGTTCTAGCATTAGGATCTCTACTAAGGTGATACAATAATCCTGCATTAAGAGTAAAATAATCATGGAAGATACTTGGTAGGGAGTTGTGAAAGTACCGATGCATAAAGAGGCTTATTTGGAGCTTATTTATCTGTTCAATTTTGAGCATCCCTCTAGCTACGAATACTTCACTAGTATGAGCATTATAGTGAATACCAGCCACAAATCTTATTGCTCGTTTTTGAATAACGCCTATCTTATTTAGGGTGGATTTGTAGGTAGAGGCCCATATTATTGCACAGTATGTTAGATACGGGTATATTAGCGAAAAATAGAGAGTGGAGCGAGCTTTGGCGGGCAGTACCTTAGATAGTCTAGATATGATACCTAGATTTTTTGAAATTTTAACCGAAATGGCATCAATATGTTCTTTCCAAGAGAGATGCTGGTCTACAATAACCCCTAGGAATTTAGAAGATGACACTTGAGTTATAGGAGTATCCAATATTTTAATTTCAGGCACGTGGGCTGGTGGTAATTTTCTGTAAGCTCTAAATAGCACAAAGTTTGTCTTATCTAGATTAAGTGTCAATTTATTAGCGCTGAACCAATTGGAAATATTGGTTAATTCAACCTTAACGTTTAATATGCTTATATGATTGTTCAACTGCATTTCTGTCTGTCTGCCTGCCTGTCTGTCTGTCTGTCTACCTGTATATCTGGCTATTCTACTTGGATGCAGCCTATCCTCATGTTTCTCTGTCTGTAACGGAAGTAGTTTTATGCAATCGTCAGCATTGTACGCGTGATGAATGGTCGAGAGCGTGACAACTGGTCATAACTCTCAGTTGGCGAGGCTGAGACTCGGACATTCTGTACCATCAGCAATCGGCAGGCCATTAAACTGTTCTATGTATTTCAAGAGTGACTCCTGTCGGACGCGTTTCCGGTAGAAGACACCTAACACCACGTATAACTCACATCACCAAAGTATTCCGTAACTCCATCCCACATAATATATAATTTGAAAGGCCTATTGTAGCATGCTTTCATTCTAGGCGTTAGTTGAGCATCAGGGCGCCACGCGTCAAGGCTGCCCTTTTGTCATTGTGCCGGTTGTGTAAATGTTCCAATTTAAGTTTTTTCGTCTTCCTCGTTGATAGTAATGGGTTTTATTTTTGTCTCCAGGTGTCACAACTTTAGCTTTCAAATACGCTAAAGAAATGCATCGGAACTCAGAGTCTACGTGGAGGACGGCTAGCGACGAATTGGAGGGAGGACGGTGGGGGGGGGGCATCTGCCTTATATGCTTTCAGAGACTCTCTAGAGGCACTTAAGGAGCGACCGGTCGACAAGCGAATCGCCACGAAGACGAAATTCGACGCCAGAGGTTGCAGCTAATCCCTCAGCGGTTCGTCCAGGAAGGCGGTCACTTTAGCGACGGCAAGAATCCTCCAGCCGCTAGGGCAGCGATCTGTAATGAGACCGATGAGAAAAATAACCGTCACGGATCAGAAGGATCGCGACACCAGGTGTCGAACATGATGTTGGCTGTTTGAGATTGACGCGTAACTCGTCCTCTTATCCAATTCTTACCACAAGTTTTACGTGGAGTCACGTCATTCCTGAGCTAACTATAATTATGTATCTTCGTTTATTGGAAAGAAAAATGGTTGCATATACATATATGTATATATATATATATATATATATATATATATATAGTATAGTAGAGTTGATCTGTTGGCACTTGGCACAAAGGAGCCAGAGTGACCGATTGTGACTGGAACCTATTAATTTTAATGTCCTATCGACAGATAGGACTATTGCGAATTCCGGCACAGCTTGCACTCTGGTAGTGCCAGTCCCAAGCCTAATGCTCCATGTTATCACACAGTGTCGTTAAAGTGAAACTACTACAATAACTATTACGGTATACCGCAGTACACGAGCTGCAGACAGATCTTCACCGGACTTCGACGTGTCATGAGGGTCACAAGGTGAATCAAGCCCTAGTTGGCCACACGTCCATCCTGGTCGGGTGAGCGGTAAGAGCAAGTATCATCGAGGTCATACTCTCGAGCAACGTAAGGGGCTGCAACGTGATTATTCTGCCACTATGCAAATAAGTTGTCTTCGATTACCTTTTCAACGCATACACGTTGATTTAGTGGGGAGTGGCGACCACCCCTCCGTACTGCTGTTATATTCTACCAGTCTCGCCAAGCCACACGACATTGACCAGTTCAGGGTCGATCTGATTTCCTTGTGTCCGGAAGTGGCTATCATCATCGAAAGTGGAGTTAAAACGCACCACAGCGACTATCCAATATTCCTGATGGGACAACATTTTCAAAAGGAGCGAAAGAGACGGCATCTGTATCGTGATATTAAGTGCACACAATCATACAATAGAACGTCGATTGTACTACTGAGCAATTATGAGTGAAGGACTTGAAACTCAAGGAACGTACTTCGTATTCAACTGTCTGAGGTCTGGAAGAGTTCATGAAAACGGATCACAAAGCGAGATCTAGTAGGACAACGCTGTATATTACGATGAGTACTGTATTAGCGCCTTCGAGAGGTTCTTTTAGGCGCTATATAAATAGCCTGATACATACATACATAAATATACATGGCAAACAAGTGTTAACTACTGATGCCAACGCAGAACGCAGACAAATTACGTTTATTTACAAACAAATAAATATTTATAATAATACAAAGGAGAGAAAACTAAATAAATAGGCGATCGTTTAAAAATAGCTTCATAGTTGAATTTCTTAACGGAACATGGCAAAGTCTTTGTCGAACGACGACTGAACATCGTGTTATCATGACATCATCAGTCTTAGAGTTCTCGCAATTCGGCCTGCCTGTTAAAATGTGTGGTGATGTCACCGACAAATCTTGCCAGACGCCAGGTGGCGTTAAATGCAAATGACGTAATGCATCTCGTTGTCTTTCGCTTTACTGTTACGCATTGATCCTTGACTCTTCTCTAACTGAAAAATAACACCGATGTCTTATGTTAGAACTTACTTCGTTAACCTTGAACCAAGCGGGCAAAGTAGCTTACCTCGCTAAGCAATCATCTTTTGAAGCTTAGTGGGACAAGTAACAAAATCAGCGACCTGATGGGGTTCAGCCGGGCCAAGGACTCAATCTGGCATCATCGCTATTTTCCTCGGACCACCCTTAGAACAACCCCTCTGATTCGACGCAGTGCTCATCAATAATCTTGTGTCCTGCGCTTGGCTTTCGAGTGGCACTTTAGAAGTTTGGACATTACGATTACGTTCATTATCTTTCCTGAATTTCAATTGTCCATTAGACATGTTTAAAATACCAGCGCCTTTCGATTGGTGGAGTGATTTCGCTAGTATTATTATCTAACTTACACATGACGTCATTTGCCTTCTCGAAGACAGCGGTCAAAACTATTGATAATATTGGGGCAAAATAAGTAGTAGATTTATTTGTTTGCTATTAGTTTTCGACACTCGAGTCGAATGAAGTCCATAGATGACGGATTATATGAAACAATGCAGTGACTCTTAAGTTAGCATCTACCTTAATCGAAGTACTTCCGGTGCAGTTAGGAGAGTGAATTACGTCGAGGTTTGAACGTTGTCAGAATCCTGCTTAGTCGCTTTTCCCTTCAGCAAGTAAGTCAACATATCTCCTTTTCCCTTCACCTTGATGTTTCCACGACATTCCAAAGTGTAGCCGTGCTGCGTCAAAATGTTGTAGACCTCTTGCGTCACCTGCATTGGGTGAGCGACAAGATTCATATAAAGAAACTGGGCTGTAGCCACTATATTGTGATTCGGTGTGATATACGATAGACAATGCATATCACAATATACAACATAAGAAATTATTCTCCATTAAACCTAAGGTAAGCTATAATAATAGTGTAATTGTGAGTGTTTTGGCAGCGGAAAGCTATATATCACAATAGCTTCTTCTTGTGTCAAATTTGATTCGAAATGCCAGATTAAAATACCTTTAGACAATATTTGTTTTGACTTTAATATTCTTCTATAGGAAAGTTGGTAGTGCTTTGGATATAAGCCACCCATCCATTTCAATCTCGAAAACATAACCAGCGTTGTAAAGCGCCCTTGTAGCGGCATGGCGGCGTTACGGCGCTCTAGAAACTGTCCGTTTAATAATAACATCTCTCGATGTTCTTCATCTGTCTCTTTGTACAAATTAGCTTCTAACGCTTGCGCCGACATTTAACCTATTGTCCAATGTACATAGTGTTCAATGTACCTATTGTCTAATGTATCTATTGTTCAAAGTACATATTGTTCAATGTACCTATTGTCCCATTTACCTATTGTTGAATGTACCTATTGTTGAATGTACCTATAGTTCCTAGTCATGGTTGAATTGCGTCACTACTGGCGATTGCATATTGCTGTCCCTCGATAAAAGCGCTTCCATACCTGTATGGTACCAAGTTCTCCAGTGCTGTCCATTCGACTGGCTACGTTGACCGTGTTACCCCATATATCATACTGAGGTTTACGTGCCCCGATAACACCAGCAACCACCGGACCAACATTTATGCCTAGTCAAAAAATGCATATTGTAAAATGCACCGTATTTTGAAAACAATATGAGATAATATTGGTTGCAACTTAAAATGCGCTATGTCACAAACTGATATGATACTGGAAGAGTACATTTCCAGAACCAATCGAAGTATATTCCAAAACAAACATTGTTTTACTTGGTACTTGTCAATGTGTACATTTCGCGCGTTTGCACACGTCTGAATAAAGAGCATACTTACTTACTTAATTACTTACACATGCAGAGAGTCCTCGCGGCATACATTTCATTGCAGAATATGCAATTCGTTGATGAGTATAAATTAAAAGAGGATAAAGGACAATTCTTTGCGGAACAACATAAGAGATGAATCGGACAAAGAGGGACCTATGGCAACTTGCTCAGACCGCAATACTAGTATAAAGCACTGTCCAAGAACACTAAGGATATACTTGTACAACTTAAAGGTCTATACCACATTTGCTACTAATTCTTATCAATTACCTTCTTTATAAGCCAGAATTTTTTTATGTAAAAAATTATACGTGTGGGTGTGTTTACGTACGTAATCACTACCATTTTTTCCCATTATCCATACGATATGGACGGTATTGGCAAAACAAGTCTCTGTGATAGTCTTGCAGAAATCAACAAAAAGACATGTGACTATGCTAGTCATTCTAGCGTGAATATCGGTTCAAAACTGTAGATGTAGTTTGTTGAATTGTCAACCTATTTACCGATGCGCATCTGGAAGTTGTTGAAACAGTGAACGTTGACGTATTGGAGTTGGTCGCGAATTGCGAGTGCGTATTCAACGATGGCAAGGACATGTTGGTTGTCTGCGTAGCTCGTCTTTTCCGTCAAACCAGAAGCCGCCATGTAGGTGGCGCCAGTTGTCTTTATCTTCTCGATACATTGAAATCGTTCCTGGCCGAGAATCTGTTAATCAAGCAAACCTTTGGTAATAGCTGCTCATCATCTTACCCTCAACATAGATAACTATAATTATTCCTTATAAACGACTACAGTATTTATCGAGCGAATGATCAGAGAAGCTTAGATAGAGTTATTGATTATTTATTACACGTCTGAAGTATCAGCGTTATTCCTGGGAGTCGTGTTTCATAGACTGATAAGTAGGTCTAATTCAGATGAGTAGCATATACTATTAAAGCAGTTCGAGCAATGGGGCGTAACATGTCCTTAAGGGTCCTATGAAATTTCACTTAATTCGTTGGTTTTAGACGCAGTAATTAAAATGTCTATAATCCCAACAACTCTTGAACAATTTGTGCGAGAGTTGAAAGAATCTTCATGACGAAACTCAGCCATTTTCGCACATTTCTTAAAGTTTTGTAGCAACTTACATTATCGGTATATTTCATACATTTGTTCCATCAATTAGCATAATAAAATAAAATAAAAACGGACGCAGTATGTCGTCACCAACTGAGTTTCAACCTTCTAAAAATATAGGCCTACTCTGCATTGCATTTCTTCTCATTCCTGGAATCATATTAAGAATGTCACACACTTGGCTGACTTCGTAAATTTAGCTACAGTGAGGCAAATAAATGTCAAAGAAATACTCCTCTCGACTGATTACGAGTCTCACTGAGTCTCACATGATCTGATATTGTTTCTATTACTCGCAATCTAACACTGGGAACATTTCACCAACATTTCTTTTCAATGAATTGACAGACCTGGAAAGATACTAATTTGCCTATTTGTTTGCAATACCTATGTGAGACTCACAGGAAGGCCTAGAGTAATGGTGAGCACACAGGGAGCAGATATGAAGAACCGAGTTCGATTCTCGTAAGGTTAATTAGTCCTTCTTTCGCTAGGCGGCGGCTATTGTCAAAATGAGATGCATAACGTAATGGGCGCCTTGCATGACTGCGAAGGTTAGATTCGACTCCCGTGATAACTTGTCATTGTTCGTACATACTGTAATTGTAATCATACTGTGGTTTGTCAACTTGAAATTAAATGAAAATTATCATTATTATTATATCTGAAGAGAAAACGGAATAGAATATCATATGAGTTAAAAGGTTCCGTCTGCACTGACCTCATCGAAGTCTGCGATGATTTCGTTGAGAAGCCTCAGACATTCGACGCCTTCGTTGTAATACTCCATGTAGAACTCAAAGAAATTGGCGATCGTTGCGAACATAACGCAGACGTTCTCGCAGTCCTGGTGATAAAGATCCTGGTTAAACAGAATAAATCATCGTAACTTTAATGCACACTCTTGTCCGCTAAGCGTTCACGGTTCATAAAGAATGAACCCACTCACAGAGTTAGGCCTAGTAAACTCAAAGACTGAGTGATTGATAGATAACTCTGTAGGCCTAATACAATGAATCTGTAAGTCGCTGCGTTTTGACAGCGATATTTCGCGTTTCAATAAACGAAGATACAATAGATTACCGCTAATTTATCTCCTTTGTCACGATGGTTCAGAATACTTACGGCGATCAAATGTAATTTGAAACCAAGACCATGACTTTTTCCTATGACAATGTTTTAATGATGCCTGTGCACGGACTTGATAATTAAATAAAAAATATAAAATATTTTAACCAAGAATTCAACATAGTGTCATTTTAAAATCTCTGAAAATCTCTGCTCTATATGATTGTAAAGTGACTGGTAGTCAAACAAGACCTAATGACGCAGTCTGATACCTTTTCCTGGGCAAAATCGCAGGCAACTAAGGTAACAATGATAGGACTTTGGTGTTTATGAACAGACTGCAAGAATGCGATTTAAATGACGACGAAGATCGCATTACTTCATCCTTTTTGTTCTGGCCCTTGAGAAAATGTTCGGCAACATGTAGAGGAAGAATATTAGCAACCAATTTCATGTTGTACGTTCTAAGGGCAGCCATTTCCTCTTTCTCTTCTTGAGCCTTTTCAGCAAACACAAAAGCAACAGTTCAATTAATAAACAGATTGTAACTGGATCGTTATCAGCTTAGCGAATCAGACAACGACCTTCAGCAATATATATATATATATGTTGCTTCTTCTCCTCGTCCCCATGCCTTATCTGTCCCATTTTTCCTTTCCTCCTCGCCTCCCCTCTTCCTCCTGCTGCTTTAACTACTTCCACTACTGATACGACTACTAATACTACTGAACAGAATACCCTTCAACAAATGAATGACATTTCCAGGCTGGCTTCTAGAGAAACGTTTCAATTTAATGAAATATCGTAGGAGATTTGAATTCAAGAAGAGGAGGTTACGCGACATCCATCTATCTGAGAGAAAGGACACTGAGTGCAGACACCTGTTGCTTCCAGATGAAGTCGAGTCGGGCCGTTGATTCGACCTGCTGAGCATGGATGAAAAGCGTAACGGTGAAGAGAAGAACCGTAGTCAAAGAGATCCACTTCAACATATACGTCGTCTCCTCATATCTGTCACATACATCCATATTTATCTTCCACATAATAATTATACATGCGCATGTACGAAAGCCTGGACATCATCTGCACGAAGATGGCCATTTGCCATGCGTTTATTAAATAAAAGCGGCTATCGATATTCGGCAGTATGAAGAATGTAGGCCTATAGGATGAGGTCAAGTATGCCCTACCTTTAAAGTCTACAGATCCCAATTTACTATTTCGTTACTGCTTACTTTAACTGATACTTTCGATTATGGGTTGCACTGCAATTCATATTTACAGAGTTGCAATAACAAAGGTTTCATCATTTTACAGTGACGATAGATAGCTTCTTAAAATAAGCAAGTTCAAATCATTACGAAAAAAATTAAAACTATAGATGTTAACTTATTAAATTTGCAAATATTAAGTTTTAGATGAAGACAATAGAGTTTCAATATATGCTTTTTAAAATCTAAATCAGTCAAAGACGATTTTTCTCACTTTAATTACATAAAGACGCCCACACTTGAGGATATTGCAAATCATACACTGAACGCGAGTCATTAAGTAATTAGAAAATTGTGACAATAGTCAACTTAATCAATGATCAATTTAAAGAAATTAGTCGATGTCATTCCGGTCATTCAAGATAGTTGCAATACTACATCTCGCTATATATGATAATACCTCTGAGATTATCACCTTAAAGATAAATTGTCGATGCATCGGGAGTTTTAGAAAGAACATATTCAGAGCCTCGCAAAAGCAACAATAATAGGCCACTTATGAACTAATTTGTCTGTGTAAATGGACTTGTGTTAGGCTACTTATCTTGTAATTGCTGTGCAAAGTTAGGCATGCACGTTATCATCATACTTTGTTTCAATCGCGGGCTACTAGCAATAAGCTGAATAATACAGTTTATTGTGATCCCTACAACTTCTACATTGTATGCCTTTCTTCCACAGGTGCCCATATTCCCATAATGAGTTTCTGCTAGAACGCTCTGAAGTAGAATTTGTGCGGTCTGTGTCCAATAGAATTTCATTGTCGACTAGCTTTCTCTTGAAATCCACAATTGATTGACACTTTATCCATAATGATTAAAGCGAAACATCTAGGTTTAACCAAGTCTGCATAGCGAAAGAAGAACTATTCTATTCAACCTTACGGGAATGCGACAATCGAACTCGGTTCTTCAGCTCCACACCCGAGTAATGGCAGTGTGTTCTAAGTCGCCCGTTACAATCTTTGAAATTACCTTTCCTTGTTGATAATATGTTATATAAACCATTCAATGGTAGATTTGTTATGAGAATTATTACAAGCTATAATTGTACTGAGAATCTGTTTGCATCATGACTTAGTAACAACAAATTTAATAACTGCGCTTAATCCTAATAAATTTATCACGAACACCTGTGAGAATTTGCAGATCCTTAATCGAGAACGGTTAATGAAGACACCCGAATGAACATTTCTCAACACACACACTCTCATCCACTGACACTCGCTGATGAAAGAAATGACTCTTTAAGCCAGCAATCAATCAATCAACACTCATATATCGCCTATTCAGATTCTTACTCAGAGTCTCTCCCGATCCATGATCAGTGGAGAAAGCAGTCTCAAGTGGCAAATGAAACTGCTAGCATGTAACGTTAGGGAGGAGGTGCCTAGCTAAGTCTGTGCAAGCTGTCGATTAGTCATCGAATGATATCTTTCGAACTAAAATAACTACCCTTTAGCATAATAAGATATTGTTTGCCATATATGTATATATATGTGTGTGTTTGCTATATATTTGATATATATAATATATATATTGATATATATATATAAGTATACGTATATATATATATATATATATATATGAGAGGAGAGTGTCTTGTCAGCCTTCCAGTGCAATGATCATGGCAAGAACGATGTTTACCCAAGATACGTGTAGAGAAGAAAGTCTCTGTTGTCGTAGAGTGCAACGTAGACAAAATTTGTCAGGACTACGAAGACAACGGAACTGACAACAAGGACAACCAACTTCAGCAGATTGCTCGCTTTTATGAAGACGGCGCTCGATATCATCGCCAGAACAACGCAGAACAACGTATACTACGACGTAGAAAACACAGAACCAAACATAAAAAATATATCGTAATAACTTCTTAACCTGTTATTGTTCAACAGTAGTAAATAGGCTAATTCAATAACTGTATATTCTTAATTAGCCCCTTTAGAAATGAATGACGACGCATTTCGCTAGCTTAACATAATCATCTTAATGTTCTACGCCACTACAAATGTATCTTTACGAATGAAACGTGTAACGTGTGTGCTAAGAAAGCATCATGGCGTAAATATGATGCCTTGTGATACTTTCATACTACTAATTAAGATTGTTGCCTCTTGACATCTCACGATGTCTGGTAAATTTTTTCATACACATATGTAAATCAATTCTACGTGGAGTCATCCGGTTCTCCGCCTTCCAATGTTCTAGTTCCAGAGGAAATGCGCCCCTTAGCAGCTTCTCTGTCCCTTCTCCCATGGTATTTTAGCAACAAGATCTCCACTTGGTACCTCTTGGCAGGTTTCAAGAAATGTCAAGTTGAGGTCTGGTTGCTAAAATATGAAACACGACGCAGCGCTCGTAAAAAAGCTGATGCCCTGCGCTAAACTCTGAGTAGCGCCTTCGCGATTACGATAGACGATTAGACAAGCAAAAGAATATTTCCCTGCATACGTACTTCTGGAAAGTGTGAGGTTGCTTCCGACCCAGTACAGTTGTTTATCTCGACGCCATATTGTATCCCAGAGTTACGCAGCAAGGCGTTCGTAACTTCCGTTTCCGATATGTTGTACATTTTCGCCAGACACCTCTGCAGCTTGGTTGCGTTAAGTGAAAACTAGGATAAGATATACACAGCAGGACATTTAACAGCCTTCAGGGTAGCAATGGAAACATTAGATAAGACATTAGTATGGCATTTTCATGATGATCAATGCATGTGTTAGTATATTTAACCTTTTATGTTAGGCACTGTTAACAGCACAAGTACACCGAGACTCAGCTATTTGATAGTTTTTATAAGTTTTCACTGCAAGGTAGTTCTCTAAATTTACGGTCTACTGCATCAATGGCCTTTACTTATTGTACCATATTGATAACCATAGTGCTGTAGTACAGTGCTGTGGTAATTACAAAAGCAGGGCAATCTACCTTAGTTATAGTTGACTACATTCTGACTACTAGTTACTAAAGTAGTTATAACTAATTTTGAACTACTTCCTTAAAAACCAGTAACATACAGTTGACAGTTGTCTGGTGTACCAGAAAACAAATAGCAATATTAAGCAGAAAAACATATCCAACATTATACATTTACATTAGACTCCAAACTCAGCCTGTTGTGTAGATTACTTAAAGCATTATTGATATAAACTTAAGCAATTTTAACAGTGGACTATATCGTGTGCATAATTAAAACGTCGCTATACAAATATGCCTGTAGCTAATCAATCATTATACACGTATAATCAGATTATCGTGGATTTCTGTACGAAGGTGGGTGTTACTGTGCCTGCAAAAAGATAGCCAAACATACTCACTACTGCCTATAATAGTTTTGCCAACATCCGGTGTGACACCATAGATTCAAAGTAGACATAAAGAAAATGTAAATACACTGAAATAAGTAAGATTCATATATATATATTACATACCATATCGCTTGAGTTTCGTTTCTTATTTCTTATCTAATCTATTAATTGTTGTGATAATATTTCATGAAATTAGTTATGTAAGTCGCTAATTACTGCAGCTAAAACTTTCACATTTAAGCATCGTTAAAAAATATTACTTCACTTAGTTCCAACTACTTGTGACTGCTTAAACATAGTCAAAACTAGTAGTTAGTAACTATAGTACTTCAACAATTTCCATTACTGATGATTACTATAGTGGCTGATGTAAGGTAGGCCTTCTTTATCTCATTGTTGCGCAGTAACTTCATTAGGACTAACTACATTGACAATTAGATTAGATTGTCATTCGTCCAAGACTTATGAAAATTTCTTCCAGTAGCGTACATCTCAATAATTCAGTATCTTCATTGACATTTCGGTTACTTCTAACACATTTCATCCGTCAGCTCTTTTCACATTGTCATCATGTCTTCCGCCGAGACTTGCCGTCGTTGAGTCTGATGTGCCTAGCTATTTTAACAGTGGACTACATCGTGTGCATAATTAAAACGTCGCTAGATGAATGTGCCTACAGATAATAATTATGCATGTATAATCAGATGCTCGTGGATTTCTATACGAAGAAAGAAAACCATGTTCGACACAATATTATATATAATACTTGTATATATTATATACACAACGCTTCCTAACGAGCATAATTCTAAACCAATATGAGCAGGTACGGGTTTGCACTCAGAAGCAGGAGCCAATCATTGTCGATGATAGTGTACAATTCAACTATACCGATTTCCGACAATAGTCTAACCGCAAGGTGTAAATGAAACAACGCAGCGTATTAGAACACTGTTGGGTATCAGCCAATTAGAACACCCCAGCTTACTTACGATGCAGGAAAACGATGCAATGAATACTATGACGACTGTTGCCATGGAAACTGTCTGGCTAAAAATTCGATTGGACGCCATTTGAGAAGACAGAGATTTCAGACTCGTTGCAAGACGCTGTCATCAGAAAACAAAGTATATTATTAAGATTCATATATGTATATATATATATATGTATATAGTTAGCAAAGATGTTAAAATATTATGGGCAGAGACGAAACATTCATTGAAGGAAGTAATTAGGAGACTTACTTCTCTAGTAATTAGGTTCATCGTTACGATATATTTGTCTAGTTCCTCTGGCCATAATCATCATCTCTGATGTCACTATTCCCTTTCATTGTCATAATTGAACAACTTCTCAATCTTCTTATTGTTTCTGCTTGTTAACTAAATCGCTGTGAAATTGATCCGTGAATTGCCCAGAAGGCACGACATCTTAATCGAGATCGTTATCGCTAAACCTCTAAAGCGCCACTAGAACACCAAGTTCAGAGTTCCAGCTTATTAAGAGCGCTGAACCGAACAAGATAGCATCTGTGTTGAACATCTAGTAATTGAATTTGGGTTTTAAACAACTCGACCCAACGAACAGCTGAAAGCAAATCAATTCCAGACACGTGGTACAAACAGTCGAAAACTTGCCTACACTGCGTCTTTGTAAATCACCTTCACACTGCGTCAACCTTTCCTTTGACCTTTGCTTCAGAGAGCAAAGGCCGTATAATCGATGCGAAGTGTTTTCAATTCGGAAGTAGGCCTACGTTGTGTGGCATTTTCTCAATGAAGCGCTATAAAAATGTAAGTAATCATTACGGTGACACGTATTCAGTGTAGGTGGCAACAACATAGATTTTTGAGAGAGCAGCCACTAACCGGACAGTTTTCAATGGCACTGAGAATGCAGAAAGACAGGAGAAGGACCCAGCTGATCGGAAAGACAACGTACATAACTGTCGACCTGAAGACGACCATAAACAAATGCAGGCGCTATGTAAAGAACCGACTAAATTACGTGGATGGATGCATTACATTTTATTACGTCATGACAAATCAGCTTGTTTTAGACCGCATATTACGAGAAAGTTCATATATTAAAAGGAGAATCCGATTCTGCGGTTTATTCTAAGTCCCATAGACGTAATGATAGATTAATTATAAGCACTTCTGATGTCATCTAAATACACAATACAGCGTATGTATATGTATTGCAAGACCCAAGGACATTGAATTGCATCACAGTAAGTCGTATTAGAGTATTGCACATCTGGTCAGTTTCAAGGGTTGTATAATTTCATATAATATTTATATAATTTTTTCATTACCGAAATTTGACACCGCCATTCTTCCAACATTTTTTTGCTCAGAAGTGCACACACGTCTCGACGGCGCAGTTGCAGTTTTAATGCAAAGCAAATGTACGGGAAGGACTTGCTGAAGGTCCTTGTATTCACAGTGACCTTCAACTGTGCCACATAATATTGTATACATACGTGTATATAATGGCCAAATCTATGTATACACAGTCTCTTGACAGTCCGTACAATACCATTCGATGTCATCGCACTGTTGCGTACTTCGCAGCATGAATAAGAATCACTTTATTAGGTCATTCAAGCAATATTTAGGAACGGTGAGTCTCAAATCATCGGTGCACAACGTATGTGAAAAGTTTGGTTGTCAATTGTTTGGTCAGTCGCCCATTGTTTAGTAGCTAGGCCAGTCATAAATCGATATAATTCTATGGCTCCACATCATTCTGGGGTGATCCATGGACATCAGCTGCTGCATTGATCATTATACATGTGCAGATAAATAATTATAAGCTGACACCTGCTTCTTGGAAACTGGAATCCAATCAATCAATTAATCAATCAGTCAATTAGTCAGTCAGTCAGTTAGTCAGTCATTCAGCAATCAATCAATCAAATCTAGGACAACAACTAGTAATGGCTTTCATCCAACGTCTGAAATACCTAAGATACAAACATTCTATTAACAAATTCATGTCATAAACAGCTATGAACTAATTATCTGCTCCACTGGTGTAGTGCGAGCTTTATATTGCTCTAAACGATGACAGGTCCATTTGCTACTAAATTATCAAAATGGAATCAAGATAGTAGTAGCTCCAGTTGAAAATAAATCGAAGACGAAAGACTGTCTGATGTTTAAGAGACTCACTGCGGAATAATAATCAGATGAACGGCGAAGTTAAAAGGCAACATAATGGCAGCGCAAGCCAGGTGTGACTTGAACATGTCGTCACGCATCAGCGCGTACTGAAAAATCAAATCAAAAGAACGATGGAGTCTGAACAGGTTAATAAATAATTTCCTGAGCAAAATAATCGTCTGAGGAGATGAAGCGCAGAGGCACAAACCCTCAACAACCAACCAGGGTAAAGACCGAAGAATAATTCATTAGCACAAAATATAGTTTGCGATCTGAATGTGCGAGAACTATCGAAGAAATGAAGCTATTCGTATATAGCAAATGACATAAATTACTATTAGCATGTATGCAAAACAAGTCGCGATAGAAGCATTCATGACTTCTTGTGCACATGTGCTGATCTTATACTAAATCAGAGTTAGACCTACATGTACTGTAATACAGAATGAAGATTACTTCTGCACATGTACCTTAAAAAGTGTCTGTTCGGAACCCATGAATTCGTCATAAAAATGCAGACAGGCAACTCTCTGCTTTAGCTTAGCACACTAGATCTAATAACATTGATAGTCATATCAATGTTTGTACATAACGTCGCAATTTAGCGCGCTATAGTTTAATGGAAAACCTTCTGGAAGGGTTGACAACCGAGAGGTCGAAGTTCAACTTCTTGCCAGATCAGACATTTTAAAGTTTTCTGCTCCACTTTCACCCCTAACCAACTCGGCCACGATGAGCATGATACTGACAGTACACTGTCAATGGGAAGCCCAGGCGGCTTGTGAGAGGCTTGCGGCACACCATCTTACGTAGTCTGCTATCAAATACCTTTTATTGTTGCATTACCAGATAAATTCAGTTGCTAACCCTTTGTAACCTTCCGTGGTCTCCTCGCGGGGTCACCCTAAGGGGTTGCTCTTCTTCTTTATCGTAGCAGTTCAGTGCAATACATGAAATATCTTATCATACTACATTCGTGCTGTAAAAGTCAGTTTCCGGGAAAACTCAGCCTAACGAATGAGCGTTCTACACTGAAGGCTTTTCTTTAGCTCAAGGCCTAGCAGACGCAGCAGATAATCTGTCACTGGATGGAGGGAGACTGAGAAAGAACAGAATGACCAGGTGTTGGAGAAAGGGATTAATGAGGGATAGAGAGAGGGGACACACACACACAGACAGACAGACAGACAGAGAAGCACCATTTATAAAAAACAAGAAGAAAGGATGGAAGCAAGAAAAACACATGCAGGATGAAAAACAGGCCAATAATTATGTGTATGTAATTATAATATATATATATATATATATATATATTATATGTAAGAAGATGAGGACGAATACCCTATAAGGAGAGCAAACAGGTAGGCCAAGGCCCATGCACTGAAATTGGCTACCAAAATAAAGCTCAATTATGTACGGTTTTACATTAATGGTCTGACATGAAACACGGGTTTTAATAATGGGCGGAACATTGTTAGTGTCGCCATCATCGGCTCGGACGTGGATTTAATCAATCGAATGAGTGTCGCTTTACAGGTTCAGGTGCATGCTATCTCAAAGGTGCCATATTATCACTACCAGATGAAGTCGAATGACCCAGTACATTAAGGGCAGCAATCTCGTCTAGCTCGACAGTTTATCGTGAACCCTGCAACTAACTGTTTCTTTTCCTTGCTACTCCTAAGATCGTCAAGAAAGAACTCTATTAAAAATAATAACCGAATAATTACAGTGATGACCATTGTTTGGCCTTCATCGACAAAACGAATAAATATTATTTGTGACGGAATGATTTATTCGTTTGGTGCACGCAGTTCTAAAAACATCTGCGAATAATACACATGCCAGACAGTTTGGACTGTCAACACATACAGGAATCTAACACACTGTGTTAGCGACGGCACACTGCTGATATCAAACTGTTGCAGACATTCTTAGCATCCTTGGTCTGTTGTAATGTCTCTGTCTAAATGCTTGCGTGAGTGTAGTTGCATCTGTCCCAATATCTACACCTCTGTCTGCATAGACATATGTATGTCTTGGTCATATACAGCGTCCGTCAGCTTGATATGCAGGTATATGAAACATTGCAATTTCTCTTTATGCCTCTGTCGATGCCTTTGCTTGTCCGTCTAGTTGTCTCTCTCGCTTGTCGATCACGCGAAGCACGTGTGGTCATAAAGGGTCCAACAGTTGCCTCTGCCAGGTATAAAAGATCCGTTCTGCTGTGGTCAGTTATCCCAGTTCAGTCTGCCTTTCCTTCGAAGCTACGTGGTCATCTGCCGTCTACAGAACAAGATGAAGGTCCTGTTAGTTTTACTCGTTGCCACCGTGGCTGCTGTCTTCGCTGGATACGACAACACAGCATCATACGGTCACTACGAACCAGGACTCAGACATATGTAAGCACAGCTTGCCTAGTAGTCATAGTTAAGCGAAGTGTACAACAATAACTTTCACCTGTGAGATGTGGAAATAATGTAATAATAGAGTCAGAATTTATTTCGACTGGATGATACTGGCGCCAATGAATGGCTATGGGTAAATAATCATGATGAAGTAGCTCTAGCATTAAATGACTGATTATACATTTATTTAACGACGAATCCTTACCAAGGATGACCATCACATGCTGCTATATATAGAACGCGGTGGCGTAGTGGTATATGTTCTGTGCCTAGCAACTAAAGGGTTACAGGTTCGAAGTCAACTCAAGTCAGTGGGTAGCGACTTTGGACAAGGTGCTCACCCATAAATTAATTGTTTGTGAGGAAGACAATGGGAAACCACCTCACTCATCTCATCCCCGGGTAGAGAACTTATCATCATCATCATGATACTATGTGTAAATGAAATGTGAAAATGGCCCCATTTAAAAACTAAATTCCCCAAATGTTTCTTGTCCTGCAAGTGTGATAAAACAATTTGTGTGGAGTGAGAGGCAGTGGAAAATGTACTATAACACAAACGCTCTTTTTCATAGCGTTAATTCGTTTTAGATTAATTATAGCTCACTAGTTAAGAACTCAGAAAATAATGATGTTGTTGCATCTTTTGACTAAACAGACCAGACAACTATCGAAATGCCGCACGTCAACTGTATGTTAATCACGTGGCTGAACACGTGGGTTCTGGAACCGGAACTGCTCGGTGGGAAGGCGTGCCTGGAACTGGTGGGAATTACGGTTACCATGGATATGGTGGTCATGGACACAACCACGGATATTAAACAAAAAATGACATAGGGTCACGACCTTCCTTTTAAAATAAATAAATCTTCGATTCTTTAGTAAACATATTTTGGAAAGAAATTGTTGTGTTTGCTTTTGATCGGAATTTCCTTGGAATTTGGCGTGTGCAAGTGTGCACACGACTTTGCTAAGCATCGACCATCGACTTCAATATTTGTAGCTACATTGGCGCTATCAAAGTTTTCACTTTATGATTATTATCAGCCTTGATGTTCATATTCCTGTTGTCCTCTATGCTTTATTTGGGAGCATAAACAACACTTTAATTAATTAGTATATAATTAATTGATATATAATGATCCTCATATCCATCAATTCTACACTGCAAGATATATATATATATATATATATATATATATATATATATATATATATATATATATATATATATATATATATATATATATATATATCTTTATAGCATTTAGTTTGTCTGCCTCTCTTCTTGCCTTGTACGAAGGCCTTGATTTCAACTTAGAGCATAATGTGACCCTGTTTGTCTCAGCTATTGGTCTTAATGTTGTAATGAGTCGGACACCAGTGGATTTAACGTTTAGAGATTGTGAAGAAACTTGTAAGTTAGGAATGTAAATTCCACTCGCCTACGTTTTGTATGATTACGCGCAGAAAATATATTAGCTGCCTTGTACGTTAACTCGCGTATTTCCAGGTTGGATTATAATGTATGCATATATGTATGCAATCTATGAATATAATGTGTAGGCCTATGTATCAATCAATCAATCAAGCAGCGGGAACTTAATATATCGAGGGCCTCTATTCGGTAGCGCTCCGGGTCAAATGTGGCTGAAGAAAACAGATTTAAAGAAGCAGTAATAAGCAGGTATTGAACTTTTAGGGAGAATAGTAAGTTCTAGTGGATGTCCGTATCAGGTCGTCTGACCTATCTCGGTGTCGCATCATGGAAGTGCGAGTAAATGAGACAACTAAATCACCATGGGGAAGAACAGAATGCCCGCCGGAAAGTTCAGGCAACAATACAACTCCTGCTGATAGGCTACGGTAGTGCCACAAACGTTTGCAGGCAGGTATATGTCGTAGATTAGCTTTTTATTTGAATCACAATAGTGCAAGAACTCTCTTGTGCACCCTTGCTAGCGACTAACGAACATCCTTATCAACACATACGATCGCTAGGAATGAAATATGTTAACATGAAATACAATAGTACGATGACTAAGTGTATTTATATCCCATCACTGCAATGTAATTAGGTCAAGCCTTAAGAAAACCGGAGAGAAGTCACTTATTTTAGGACGAGCACAAATTTGAAGTGCAACATAGCGGGACATTGCCTCAGAGATTAGAATTAAGATTAAAGATTAGCAGAGGTAGGTATTCCATTGCAGGCGACAGTTGGCTCTCCAGGTTAAAACGTATAAATACATGGACAGGTTTAAGTAGCGTTACCTTGGCTTCCATTTCCGGCTTTCGGAAGGTCAGTAAGAACGGTTTGACATGTTGCGATCGTAGGTGTTCGATGCTTCTTCCGTTGATCGCCTGACCCAAATATTCGTTGACCTCATCATCCGGTTCCTTCACTTCCTGTTTGTCGCCGAAGCCGAGTCTACAACCGACCAGTACACACATACAGATGCGCCCAGTGTCTCGTGCAATCACATGCATTGATAGATAGATGGAGGGATGGACGGACGGACGGACAGACAGACATATAGATAGATAGAGAGATAGAGAGATAGACAGCCAATTTCACGCATCCTAGACAGATAGACATATAGACAGACATACAGACAAACAGATGGATAGATGGCACCACTCGCGCTGCCCCTCGGATCACTCAGCAACGGTGCGAACTTGTTAGAAACTTGTTGCATCTGCTAATGACGCATACTTAAATAAATCAAACGTTCTGTATCACTAAATTTCTCGATATAATTTTAAAAAAGCATTAATGGTTATTAATATTTTTCAAGTTATCCAACTGCAAAGATTGTTCTCAATAAAATGTCACCAATTAACAAACAAAACGAAATTCCATGCTCTGGAATTAATAAAGCCAATAATTCAGAAGCTAATTTACTACACCTGAGGTTTTAACTTAATACCGTCAGCCAGATATGAAACGCCAACAGCAGTGTCTTTGTAGACTCCACATCACTTGAGATCAATTTCCACTAAAGCAGCTAAATCAGTCAATTTCAAGCATCCTAGATTCGTCAGTAGGGTCCATCAGCAGGCCATCTTTTGATTGGCACATATGTCTTTGCTAGTGTTTGCTGGAGGAGGCAATTTTTGATTCACTATGATAGACTGGACAAATTCGCTGGAGGAAATACAAGGCGCACTGTGTGATTCATTGAACGTAAGACACGCTAAGAAATAATTACAGCATTAAGCGAGAAGAGCTCTACTTTTGGAGCGACTTAACTTTTCCCGAATGGCTTGAGTTGGGTCGTCATCCACTTTCTTCCCTTCTCTTCGTGGTGTTCGAAGCGGCGATGCATAAGTTCGCTCCTGCAAAATATCAATAGAGTCATTATTTCGTGCTGATTGCTGCTATTGGGATAATGTTGCGTTGATGTTTAGGTGGAAAGAAACTAATGGCTGCCTCTTGGAATTGATCTGTGTATATTGACGCATGAAACTACATTGATTTTATAATAATATTTATTTATTTCTCCTTCCTTTGTTTTCATGCTCCATTCACCATTGTAAACAAGAAATTTCGATACAGCTGCTTCAAGAGAAGCTAGTCAGTTGCACCTGCTACGTAGAGTGATGTAGGCCTAGATAAGAACAGAAAGGTAATTAATTAGCGAGCATTACCAACCGAAACATATATCAATGGGGACTTACAGTTAGCAGGCTTTCAATCCCACATGCCAAGTCGAACTAACGGTTCAGAAGTCTTACTAACCTTCGTTCTTGGTTGGTTGTCTTTGATCAGGAAGGTTTTTATGTTCCGGTACTTGAGGTACTGGTTTCTGTCTCCGCCATTTCCTGGTTCGAACTCGTAGTCATTCCCCAACCACTTTACCACCTCTTCGGTGACGTGAACTCTCCTAGAAAAAATATATCAAATGAATGCTATCTGAGAAGATGCGAGAGACAGGCAGACTCAATCGTGTAAGAATGATCGTTTTGAAAGTAAGATTACAATACAATAATACGACTGTAATTTTATATCGCTCTTTTACATAATTAGTTTAGAAGTGCACGCACGCATCAACGGGCGCAATTGCAGTTATATTGCGAAGCAATTGTGCGCGATGGACTTGCTCCTCAGAGTAATTCCTCGGACGAGGATCGAACCCGCACTCATCGCGTTAGAGACAAACCAATCTAACCAAACGGCTACCGTGCCACAATGTTCGTAAATTTGTTTAGCACAAGAGCAGATAAAGATTAATGTAATCACAAACGGAACGGGCCCAATACCAGAGGTATTAGTGTTAATTGAATATTTGAATTGAATATCCAAAATTCACTTACATGAATAACCTTCTGTTAAAAATAAGTTCACACAGATCAATAAATCAGTCGAGGATGGTACGACGTAGCGTATCCGCTCAAGCTAATCTAGGCTGCGAGTTAAATTAGTTTTATGCATGACATTATTACGGGAAAATACAAAGAACAGTAGTGAACAAGACAGCAACTCAATCAGAATCCATCTGTTCACTTGCAAATGAAGACTTCAAAGGCAAGTGATCGAAAATTAGATTGGAAAAGAACTGGGCATTCAGTGGCGAAGATTAATAAAACAGTGAAGATTTGAAACTGGTCGATATAGACTACTCACCCTGGTATTCCGCCGGCCTCCATGCTATTGGCGAGAGTAACGTCGTCCGACCAAACATCGAACTGCCACTTGCGAAGACCAAGAACCCCACAGTGAACCCGTCCGCTGTGTATTCCAACTCTCATATTCAACACATCCACGCCTGTGACACTGCGCACTAGTCTGAAAACAATAACACATCACATTTAAAAATCACATTTCATAACACGATAACATGACATCTGACATAACTTAACAGAACAAAATAGCATGGCGTAACATAACATTACGTTTAATATGACGCGTAACAGGAACTCAACACATTACGACATCGAAAAAGAAATATGAAAGGAAGCATAGCCTATGATATGGAGCGAAATGGTGAAAGTGAATGGGATAAGAAATAACTACTAATGCAATGTCATTATTCAAAGCAAAATTCGGTGACAATGGTCGGATAACTTTTTGTATGCATCATAGAATAAACTGGTGATCGGAAATTTGATTGAATGGTATGTAGACTACTGAAGTCTCCGCTGCATGACGTATTTTATTTCGAAGTTATTACCTGATGAAACTCCTCTCATGTGTCAGCTTAAGTAACATTAGTTCAAAGTCTGATTTTGTGCGACAAATTATCGCGAGACTAACAGAGTTGCAACGTGTCTAGAAGTCAGTTTACTATTGAGATCCCGTATTTGTGCGTCAAAGCGTTTACTATTTTATCAATGACCCTAAATACTTTGACCACGAGAAAGTGCCAAATATACTTGGAAAACTAAAGCAGCTCATTGCTAAACTGTTGAGGCATCGCATAGGGCCTATTGAGATGTGACTACATGGTGACTAGTGACTACTTAGTCACTACTATTTGGTACCTTTGCGTCAATTCTTTTATGAACATAACATCTGTCTGTTGAGCAACAGTTCCAGAATTAAGTAGAAGCTATTCAAACGCTAAGCCAACAATATTTTTTCAGTTCTGAATGTGTTTTGCGACAAAAAGGGAGCCGGCGATTGTGTAAGCTTATTTAAATAGCATAAGAACGCGCTATTTAATTAAATTATGATATCAAACGTAAGATGTAATCTTGTAGACCTATAGTTTTCTTCTTCGAAAGACGATGAAGTTATCATTCTTACTCAACCGCATGATACTAAGTTTCAGTCGAATATTTCATTATATAATTATGTGCATACAAATTATTACAGTTAACTATAGATCGCAGCATAGGCCAGACTAGCTGCTTTGATCATTTTAGCCAAACATTTCAGTATGATATATATCAAACACACACCTGTCATAATGACCGACGTCTACGGAGGAAGGTATTGATATAGAGATAAAGTCCCTCTCAGAAACACAGGAAGGAGAGGTGGAAAGGCGAACAACAATAAGCTGTTATGTAGAGACCAACGAACAAAAGGAAAGAGAGAGAGGGAGAACAGTGAGAGTTGTCAGCTAGGCAGGCATTACAAAAGTCTCCTTCCAGTACATGTATTAAAACACAGACTATGGTAAATGATCATGTCTGTTTCAGTGTTAACAAATCTAGCATCGACAAGAAGCAGAAAGAAGTTGACTATCTGATAATTACTAGCATTGTGAGTAGCATGCGAATGTTGTGTGCAGTTGAGAAGGCCTTAGTCACTATAACTTGCCCGTCGGTTGGTCTTTGTCGGAAATCTCTGGTTAAAGGAGAGTTGAAGAAATGAGTGGAAACCTACAGAAGGAATTTATGTCAGTCAGGAATGTCTAAAATACGACCGATATATGAAGCTCAGCAGACAGACGCTTTGTGATAATGTCTGCTCACTGGTATGCTGGAAGTATACAAATTCAGAGGAAGTCTGCAGCAATTGCTTGAATCCGATTCAAAGTGGAACTCACATGATATTGTGATCTTATATATGGCTGGTAGCTGCAGCGGTCTCATTAGTCAATGCATGCTTAATATGACAAAGTGTAGCATGTAATGTAAAGTCTTGAAAACGTGATAGGACAACGGTTTAGATGCGGTGCACTGTTGGCAAGATTCGATGAACGATTTGGGTGCTTGTGACGACAATAAACTCTTCATTGCAGCAATGTTTCATCCACATTTTAAAATTAGTTGGGTGGAAACCTGAAACCTGGAATTAAAAGTCAAATGATCCATATGTCTCCAGAAGCAATAGAGAACGTTTGTGATGAAAGTAACACTGCTGATCGTAGTACTTCTGCTCACAATGACAAAACTATGATATCAAATTTGGCTTCTAACGTTTATTACTTATTCGATGATTTATCAAGTTTTATCAATTATGCATGGCCATGATTTTTCATAGTTTAATTTAATTAACACATTTATTTATTATTTATATACTATTTATTTATTTATTATTTATCTATTAATAAATTATTTATAATTTATTTTTATTTATTTATTTATTATTTATTTTTTAATTTAATTAGTACACGACAATGTAGCCGTTTTGTTCTTGAAATGAACGTTCAGATTATAGTCGAAAACGAGTTCAACGGGCGCCAAATCATGTCAATCAAACGTCGTTGGCGGCTACTGCGATCCGGCCAGACTCCCTGAGGGAGCGTTATCGGTCGCTTTCGACACCCTTGTTAGTCTCCGTGCCAAAAATCTAGAACTCCGCCCCCACCCTTAAAAAATTCATGCGGAAGACCATGTTGCCATCCTAGCCTTGTCTTTCACTCTTTCAAGGATGCGACGACCCAGTATTCACGTGTTATTTCGTACACCCATGGGAGCGACGGTGTCGTTGAAATCTGTTTATCTATTATCTATCATTAGAATATGCTATCATAGATATTTGTGACGTGACATCGCTAAATGTACAGTTGTGTAGAACAATGCGATACTGCATTATATGGTTCTACGTGCATAGTCAATAATGTCATCGATGATAATTATAGGCTATAGGCGTGCTCTTCATGTTGACTTCCTCTTTCAGGTATAATTATCGAGCATCGCAGAAACAGTTTTGTTCCTGAAATCCAACTGTTTTGTCGTAAAAATTAAGTCAGAGTAGCGTAGATCACTATAATAATATTCGTTTATTGAAAAGCCACAAGGCTGACAGGTATAAACCAATATCTAGTGCAAGGTATGCGGCACTGTGGCCGATTGGTTACAGCGGTCTATCCGTAGCACGCTCAGAGTGCGATGAGTATGCGAGTTCGACACTCGTCCGAGGAATCACTGTGTAGGGACCTTGAGCAAGTCCTTCGCACACAATTGCTCTGTATTACTACTGCAATTGCGTCTTATATAATAATATAATCAATCAAAACTACTTCATATAGCGCCCCTTCAGATATCTAGTCAGAGGCGCGTGTTGTCTTATGATATTAGTTTATCATGGCTGCTGATCATTTTGATGATGCGCTAGGAGACAATTATTACAAATCGACGCAAAACGAATAATGTTATCAGTAGACGTTGTTTTACACTGCGTCGCTCTATTCGGATCTCTTGTGAACGTTGTGCTCTATGTTTCCGTGAATTCAGTTCATCGGTGTCTAGCAGGCATTCATAGTGACCAAATCCTGCTCAGACAAACCGGAGTCACACTAGACGCTGTTTCACCTGTTGTCCAATTTAGAACAAGTTCAGGTACGTAGAAGCTGATATACGCGTGTTTTTCTTGTTATCACCTTTGAAAAGAGATTCAGCCACGCGCTGATGAGTTAGATCTCAGGCCTTTGCTGCTAATTATATTTTGTAGCCACGCTGTGAAATTAAGTACTAACTTAATCAGATTAACAAGAGATTCGAGATTCTACAGCCATAGCAATACCATAATCAGACGAGGGAAAACATCTTATTAACATAAATTATATATTATAGTTTGGCGTATGGACTTATTGGATGAATAGAAGAAATGACGTCAGAATAATTAGAAATACAGAGCAGTGAATTGGTTAAAAATTAAATAGGCCCTAACTGTTGATTGATCGGTGACAATATGGGCCTCATAATAATGGAAATCGGCCAGAAATCACTTCCACAGAGCAGTAAATGGATAGTAAACTGATGAACAGACTGATTAAGTAAATGTAATAATGTAAATTGAAAAGGCTAATAGTTGGAAGATTTAATTTGCCTTGAAATTCATATTATAACAAACAATAATTATTGTAATATTTCCTAATTATTCATTGAGGAAACTATTCAGCGATTTCATAAGATGGATTCTTCGTTGCGTAAAATTTATACTGACCACCTAGAGCAAATGCGCTTACTAGTAGGCCTAGTAGCAGTGGAAGTAGCAAGAGTAGTAACAGTAATGATATAAGTAATAATAATAATGATGATAATATATCTAAATAATGCTCTACTCTATTAGCACTCATTTTTAAGCGTCTACGGCTATCAGACGCGTAAATTCAGTCACATTTTACAAAGTTTCTCTGCAGATGAAGCCTACAACGAATATTAGCCATTCTAGGACAATATTTACGTCATTTCTTTAAACATAAACATGAGGTGGAATATCAACCTCTGGCAAATAAATTAGGGCTGTCTTTGTTGTGAAGAGAGAATTTATTTCTAGAATATTAGCGTTGGAGACATCCGCTGATTCACCAGACGGAGGTCATTAAGTTATGAGTTACTGAAATAATCGACAAGAATGACAGAGTTTCTGTAGTTGAACTTACGCAATGGCGTCGATCATATCGAGTCCCATTTCAACGCAGCAGTGGGCGTGATCTGGCCTTGGTTCTGGAAGACCGCAGACACAGTAGTAGCAGTCGCCTAGAATCTTGATGCGCAGGCATCCGTTCTCAGCAGCCAACTTATCGAAGCGTGCAAACAGCTCGTTCAACATCCTCACCAATTCCTGCGCTGTGCACTGCGAACTGAGCGCCGTGAAGCCGCAGATGTCGGCGAAGAGGATACTGAAACAAAATAATGACAATGGATCTGATTGACAATGGTCAGGTGACGTATAAATTGTATGCGATAAATATAAGGGGGTTATAGGTGCAGGCGCAGTGAAAATAGACTTAAGACCAAGTACAATGTGGTAAGATAGACGACGAAATACAGTTGAAACAAATTAAAGACTATTTACATTGAGGGATTTGGCTATGACAAGTCCTTCCTCCATTACTTATAAAACTTCGCATGATATCCATTGGCAAATAATAGACTTACATCTTAGACCGAAAGCAATTTTACTCGCTCACTAAAGAATAAAATCACAAAGAGGTAAAATAGAACTGGATTGAAGAACAATGCTCAGAACCGGAAGAAGCTTTCACGGTGGCTGTTAGAACGGTCGGCCCGTAGCACTCAGTGGGCTCCGAGTGAACGGGTTCGACCCTCCTCCGAGGCGTCAGTCACTGTGTATGGACCTTGGGCAAGTCCTTCGCGCACAATTGCCCTGCAATACAACTTCAACTGCGCCGTCGAGGCGTGTGCTCTTCTGAGCAAAGATGTTGGAAGAAGAGCGATATCAAATTTCAAGAATTTCAATTTCAATTTCAAAAGTATGCAAGAAATCGATGATAAGATGAAATTGCTTAGAAGCAAATCCGAACTCAAAGTTGCAGATATGACCATTTCATAGATATAACTGGAGAAATACAAGAAGAGGACGCAGCACAAACGTTGCTACATTTTTCGGAGTGAACATACGTCCAGAACATATATAGGGGCCTATCCATTTGGTTGACGTGATAGATGACTTCAGACGGAGTTTTTCGAGCAGAAAATTCTATACTAGGAATGCGTAGGGCCCGTGGTTTATGCGATTATGCGATTTTTCGCATAAATTTGTGGTTTTCGCATAAATTGGTGATTTTCGCATAAGTGGAAAGTTCGGAATTTCGGTCAGTGTCCACTATAAATTAATTAGCCTGCCTAGGCTATCATTAGCCTATTGAGGCCACTGTTTTACCAACCAGGCGACGTAATTGTTAATGATTAATGATGACTGATTAGTGATGACGTACTTCCGGCTTCATTATCGGCGCTCGTGCTTACTTTCAAAAAGGCTTGCTTGAGTAGGGTCGTGCATGATCGACACGGCAGTGTCCTTATGAATTCTTTGATCTAATATTTGTCTGGTAAATTGAAAGGCTTTTGTGTAAGATTTATCTAATAACCTAACATTAGGTCATTGTTGATTATTTAATTTCGGTGGTTTTATAATTCAAGCTTCAGCAATATGAAACTATAAGTTAACTATACAACGTTTTGCTTGCGCATGTTGTGAACTTAGCCTACGCATTAATACACGTTTTTATGAGTGTTTTCAATATGCATTTGAATTTTAGACGAAATCGCATAAATTCGCATAGTTCAAGATTCTGTTCCGCATAATCTTCAAATTGAGTTCGCATAATTTACGAACAAATTTCGCATAATCCACGGGGCCCTAGGAATGCGAGGTCTTGATCGGGAAAGATATTAAATAGGCCCACACTCAGTAGACAACTTATATACTCAACGCATTGCCCTTGTAAGTTCTGCTACATCAACTAGAGAAGATGAGAAACCCAAACCCATAATAAATGACGCACCTGAATTTCGTTTCTTTCAAAATGTTTCGTGTGCACGTATCTATTTTCCGGACTACGATAAGGATTCTACGTTTTTGGCTCCGCTTACATTGATTTATTTAACCGAAATTTTTTCATCACGTCGAGTTTGTTTATAAAAATAGAACTGGGTCTGCCGCTGCCATATATAAATATGGGCGATGTATAATAGGTTATTTTTATATATAGCAGCATTTGTCAAAAATAATCATTTCGCTGTTCACACTTCTTGGACTTCTCATTTCGTCTGATGAAATAATGTTTCGCGTGTCACTGTGCTGTTACGTTAGGACGAGGTTTCAAACGTTAACACAATACTTCAAACGACGCCATCTAACTACCAGACCAAGTACAGTTGAATGGTTACACACTGACACGAACATAATTTCCCTTACGACAGTATCTCGCTCAAGTTGCGCCAAATACTGTCTCGACAACAGTAGTGGGTGGAGTCGGACTTACGGCTACATTCGGACAATATGTGACATCTCATTAATAATGATATGAATCGAGCAAGAAAGAAGTTAAAACGAATCATACAAAGCCTTACTGTGCCTAAGTAATAAGTATCTATAAAATCTATAGGCCTTGTGGCATGCCCAGCAGACACACAGAAACACGACACCATGTGCAATGTGTCGCTCATAAAAGTGATGAGTTTAATATCCGGTATGTAGGTCTAATAGCAATCACGAAACGTGAAATCGTCGTATAAAAAGCGGCTGATTAAAACCAGTTAAGTGGATTAGGCTGAGACGTCTTCCAGTGTTGTGCTTTGTCAAATAGACTGAAAGCATTCTCCACCACATGCAGTCATACATTGGAATTGCGTAACAAAGGCGATCACCTTTTAGTTACCAATATAAGAACGCATGTAGCGAATGATTTTCAGCATTAAGGCGGATACGCCAGACTACGACTTGATTCGGCTTTACTTGTGTCGTGATACTTACATGATAAACTTTGACTGGGATTTATATAGCGCAGTTGTGTGGAACCCTCAAAGCGCAGTCTTAATTAGTGGACAACATGTAACGCAACGCGTCGTATCTGCATTGCTATATAAAGCCAAAGAAACGCGCTTAACTGGTGGGAATATTGTTCACTGACGAGCAGTGGGACAGATGGACACCTTGTAGGTTGCCATACAATTAAATTCGACTCATGTTAAACCTGCTGTCATCTGTTACTAACATATCATGTGATCCTACAGCATACTTAAAAGTATCAGTCGAATAAACAAAAGATTTATAAAATAAATATTATTATTTATTTTATTAGCGAAATTTGATACCGCTCTTCTTCCAACAGTCGAACCCGCGCGCTCAGCGCACACTGAGTGTTACGGACTGATCGACCGCTCTAACCGATCGGCCACTGTGCCACACACTATGTACATAATGTAAGGACAGATAATTAACCGTTTCCTTTCAATACAATATTGAGTACCACTAGTCAATCTACATAGAAGTGTGCCTCTCCTTCATCGGAAAGCCCAGATGTTTTGCGATGTCGAAGAAGAAGACCTACATAGACTATACGTGTATAGGGAAGTCAAGTGTAGGCCCAATTGATCGTCAAACTGAGACTCAGCGCAAACAGTTGTAGGGAACTGGATTCAATTCCGATTTATAAACTTTCTGTAGTCAGTTGAACCTTAGCCTTCTATCGCAATCTCTCACGTCAACGCATTTGACAAGGGGACACCAATGTCGCTTGGCAGTCGTTGTTTTACCACACTATTTTGTCTATCCGAGGATTAACTTGTATGATTCAACGGAATTTACTTATATGGTGCAACAGATCGTAGCATGTAAAATTGCCCCATAAGAGACATAACAGTGGTTCGATTTCTCTTCCTCCACGAAACACTTTCTTGTATCACCAGTTTCCCATGTTACTACTTTTAGGCAGCTTAGTCTAGATTCCACTTTTCTTAAGATCAGAGGCTGTCTTCTGTTTACAGTCTCCAGTCTTTATCTAGTATCTTTCCGTCGTAATTTTCATTGTCTAAAGATATATCCAAAAACTGAGGCACGATTGTTATTGAATTGCATTAAAGATCAATTTTTATTTTCTTAGAAGCATTACAACAATAAATTATTATGTACAATAATTAACTATTCATGGTCAGTTACACAATAAACGGTCAAATAAATACCGTACACTTCCTATGAGTTACTAAGCTGAGTTATTGACCAACTTTAAAAAAGATACATTCACTCTATTATTATCAGCAACTATTTCTACTAGATAGAAGGTAAAGGGTTTGTTTCACAATGATATCCCAATTTGAGCCTCAGAGACAGTTTTCTGGTTGCAGGTTCGAACCCAGTGCTACTCCAAAAGTAGACCAGGGAATAATAGGTATTAGGCACGAACTTCTTAGAATTACACTCCAGACAGTAGTATCCTTTTGAAATCATGCGCATCAATTTAACCTGATGCTTCGCATGCAAATTAAATTGGTCGCGCCAACCAAAACCTGCTATGGGACGAGCAAACTTCTAATCGACAAAAAACAAAACTACGTGGGTTTTCAATTAACGAAAATCAATATAATTCAATACTACACGCATGCCTCACATCCAAAGGAACTCTTTCTGTTCTCGTCTCAATCTGTGGTCCAGGCAGTTTATATAATTATAGCCTCTTTCACGGTTGCATTTCCTCATTTCCTCCGCCCGACTCCAAACTATCGCGATTCATCTATTCCCTGTAGTGGAAGCTTTTCCTGTTGAGCGCCCATCAGGTAAAGTAATGTCCTTTTCGATGTCTGGATGCGTATGTCTTTCGTCACTGTCCGTGTCAACCCTCTTTCACCTGTCATGCAGGTCTCTTGGGATTCTATAAACAGACCAGGTACGGGTCACCTCTCACTTCTCACAATTCAACAATAAATCGGCGCTATATTTATTTCTAGCATTGCTATAATTCATCCAATGAAGGACTATTCTAACTGTGAAATATAAAATACATTTATCAACTGTAGTCCATCGCACAATACCTGTCACTTCTGAGACCTCTTGTCCTCAGTTACTTATTAGACATGATCTCTGACCCTGATCAGACATTGGTATAAATAGCAGGTAAGCAATATGCTTGCTTGTTAAACCATGGCTTATTTATATCTCTCCAGCAATAAACAATGGACTATATATTATACGGTCACGGAAGACAAGCTTAAAGTGAGACATAATAAACGAAGGTATTATATGAGGTCTTGAGAGTACACTTCGCTGTGATACAAAGCTTCTCATAGAATGAAGATTACAAGTATTGAGTATTAGGGCTACAAAACAAAGCAGTGATCCGAATGACAACACTACATTTCATTTTATAAAGGCATCGGGATAGTCTGAGTAACGTCTGTAGTGCTAGAAGAGAATATATCAAAGTCAACATGCGATTGTGGATTATAAACAGAACTGAATTACACCGCAATGTTTATAGGAGATTATGTCAAGAGATTTGCATAATCTTTTTTTACGCATGTACGTCATTAGCATTCATTATTTCTGCAGGATCAGCCAAAGTAATCTATATGTCTGCAATACTTTCATTCATGTTTCATTACAGCAGATCATCCCACAGATCACACGGATTAGCAGCAAACGCAGCAGAAGGGTGCAGCGTATGTTACATAGAATATATTTAGAGTAATCGAACAGGTGGAACGTGATTGAATAGCTGATATCTGTAGCAGACGTTGACTCTAGCACCAAGCATCGCGATTTGAACAAAAAGTTTCGCCATTTGAAAATAATTTATAAAGGCATCGGAACAGTCTGTATGCTAGAAGCGAATATATCATTATATCAATATATAAATTCAATATATAAATTGGGAATTTTCCTGTACACAGGCCATTGCTATCCAAAATATCAGTCAGTCTTTCGGCCGGTGCCATTGGTACTAGTTATAAGCTGTACGGTAGGCAAGCCTTCAATATAATCAGTGCCGTAGCATTAAATGTTTTGGCAATTGATTCAAAGCGCAAGACAGCTATTGCAGTGTGTCTAAAAATGACCATAGCGCCTCTCTAAGCGAAAAATAATCATATTTTAACTAACATTAATACATCGCACATGCGTATAAGCATTTGCTAGAAAGATACCAAACAAGTGAGTCTTCACTCTTCAACATCCTTCGAAGGTCGACTAGCGATAACTCAAGATCGGAAAGCGCAGCAAGCAGAACATTCCACGATGTTCGCCCAGAAAAGACAACTTGGTCCGTATTTGTTCCTGTCGCTGTATGTAGACCATATTAGACCTATGTTCCCGTTGTAAATCGCTGAAGAACGCAGTTGAGACCGTAAATGAACAAATGAGACCAGTATACAATAATTATAAACCAGGTATGATGGTATGGCATGACTTACAATCATCTAGTCTAGTTATGTTAATGGAATTCATCTGAAGTTTAAACTTGTTTCAGATTAACCTGAAACAGAAAGACAACTGTTTCGTATCAATTAAACCTGACAACTCGTCGGCTGGTGTGCCATTGACCCGTTTCTAGTCCGTTGTTATGCTTGCGCATAATGAACAGACTTACCTGACGTTTTCGTGGCGCTGTATGTAGATCTTGTGGAACATGGTGTCTTTCGGAAGGCCGGCGATATCGGCTTTCATCTCCATGGCAACGTGGCGCGGCAAAACGGATAACAGCAGACGTTCCTAAACCGAATACAGAAGCCATTAACTGTTTACATCGGAGCCGTGACAATTACACTAGGTAAAGCAACAGCTACAGTGTATGTTTGCGGTTGACGATGGTTGCATCTCCTGTTGTTATACATGGATGTTATCGGACGCGATGCAAGATCACTTCACTCGTCGCAGTCGATTTATTCGTTTAAGTCTTTCACGGAATCAGGAAGGCAAAGCTAACTATAATGATGGAATGAAGGGAGAAAGCAGTGGAGAGATGAAGAGAGACAGGGAATCGGGTGTGATATCGATTGCAACGCTTTCCTTGTTTATGGACAACGCATTTACAATTATTCAGTCGTTGATCTGTAATAAAGCAGGTAAGTATATGTGAACGACTACTACCTTGATTAAAAGTGTTTGATGCCATCCAGACATGCCCTGAAATTCCCGATTCCCTTTGGCCCAACGGGTTTAACTGTTTTGATGTAGTGGGTTGCACAGTCTGTTGTACCGGCTGCGAATTTTGCCGTAACTATTATGATACTGGTTGGGGAACTATATAAAAACGTTTACACGAAAAGGAATCAGATCGTCGGTTCTAGTTTAAGAAAAAACAGTGTCTAAAGTGGATTGGGCTAAAAAATTTCATTGTGTGTTTTGTCTAATTGTATTCTTCTATCATTTTACTACACCTACAAAGGTCAATTTTAATTAAATACAAGAATTTTCTGGAAAAAGTGTGTGTTGCTTTATGGTAACATAAAAAACCAGATCATTGGTACTACATGTACGTTTGAAGCCAGTCAGCAGGCTAGAGACAGCTCAAATTGCCTAATAACCACTAGAAATGATGACGCAAAAGGCGCACTAAAACATTGCTTTCGGTTTCTGAATCACAGACGTGCAAGCCATTGTATTTACTAAGTGCGGTAGAAGTTGACAAATCCACGACTTAATGTTACTGTACTCTTTAATCGCAAATTACTCAAAATGATCATTTTAGGGGTTGCTGTGTTCACCAGTCTCTCTATGTGCTGGATAATACACAGGTGGACTCTTTATTTCGTTCTCATTCTGAATAGTTTAGAAGTACCAGTAACTCCATAACGACAGTCTGGTCCGTTTTCACGTAAACGTCCACATTAATATGCACGTATTCTAAACTACTCTTTGCGATTTCAATTGCCTTAACCCATTGAATGGGTGCATGCCACTTGGTAGCCTATATACACTGTCTTTGTACTAACTCTCAAAAGCGATGTTCAACTATATTGTAATTATTTTAGTAGAAAACGGCTAAAAAGGAAACCATGCACGATTATTCATGAACATTGCTGTGACATCCGTAGTTTATTCTCCTCCCACTTAAGAACCTTGCTTTCAAGCATGACACTGAGCTCCCATAACATCACGCCCCACTCAAAACTTTGTAAATCGCTACTTAGAGATAAGAGCAGGTCACCAGCTAGTCATGAACACTGTGTTAAGCCAGCGATATATATATATATACCATAAAAGACCTTGCCCGGTTTACAGAATGCGACAGAACATCCTAATCTTATTCAGCTCTTGCACCTCCCCATCACCGAAGATTTCCTCCATGCATGCTCAACACAATGAGTGACGGCTTGTCCTCTTCTCTCTCCAGGATTCTGACATGGTCCCAAACTGATTCAATGATATAGCGCCGTTGCTAAGTCTTCAAATTACCCCTCCATTTCAAGTTGTAACCCGAAACAGAATTTGTATTAACCCTTGGAAACATGAAATTGTTTTCAGATTACCTCTGTCATGTTAGCATTATCCCTCTCTGAGTCAAAATGATAACTTCTTAAGCTCACAACGATACGTTTATTGATTCTTTTATTTTATAAAACGCTCGAACCATATAGGATTGCAAGCAAAAAAGGGGATAGAAATGTTAATTACATTAAGCCTTAGTACGCCATAGTGCATCACTCATTGCATATTATAAACATGGAATAATATATATATATACATATATATATATTCAACCTAAGTGGAAGAATGAATAGAATAATATACAACTATTGAATAATTATAGGGATACAGAATAACAGCGTCTGAAGTAATAACACAATGCATCATTTAACACAACAACGGTAACAATGAAAAAAGCTCAACAAATTGCAGGGTCAAAGGTGTGAAATAAATTGCTCAACATAATAATTTTGTAGGCCTGAGTAACCCCTCATATCTTGCATGAGTGGTTTATATACTAACAATTCATTGTCATCTCCACATTCACTTCATACGTAAATCCGATTGTTAAGGATTGTTTTCATATAAAAATCTCAGTCTCATTGCCTCTGGACATAAGCTACACGTGCAAATTATGCTCTATGTTTGCCTCAGACCTGGTGAAGCAATTTCAGATTACACCTCATTCGCCTTCTCCTTACCACCACTCCGGTAACTTGAATCGCGCTCAGATTCCCGGGGGATAGGATGAAATTGGTTTAAAGTTACCCCTGGAATACAATGCAAAATCGGTTCCATCCAGCTTTCCGGTAATCTAAACGCGTTTTCAACTCAAGTAACCGGGGGAGTGTAAAGTAAATGAGGGGTAATCTGAAATCTCTAAAATTTGCGTCTCCATGAGGCTGAAAAATGTCGAAGATAAACATTTACGCAAAGAAAGAAAGAAAGATGATGTAATATTATGCAATGGGTTGTGTTTTGGCAAATGGAAGATAGTTGATTGGATGATTGGTTAGTTGCAGTTTAACGACACTGTGTGATAACATAGATTATCAGCATCGCCCTCCTTCCTTATCTAGGCTTGGGACTGGCACTATCGTTTGTCCTGAATGAAATGCGTAGTGAGCATAAATTAGAGATGTTTGAAGCAACGGATGCCTGATGATCACAGAGGGTGTTGGGAGAGGAAGACAGAAGATTATTGGCTGTTAAGACAAAAACGATGTTCACTTCGTTCTAGAGTCAACAAGTATTGTATGCCGAGACAGAGAACTCCAAATGAACAGAGACAGAGACTGTACAAAAGTGGATCTGTAACACGAAGGCATCAGTTGATGGTACACCAAGCGATTTCCGTTCAATGCCTGGAGGGTGAGCAAATTCTCATCTACCAATGCTTCACCTGCCTATAGAATTAAAACTGTGAAAGCAGATACGTGTGGCCATTTCGTGGCTCATTCAATGCGAAAACGTAAATAATGTGATTATTGTGTTCTGAGATATTTTCCGAAACGAATCAATAGTATTTGCAGTCCAGGATGTCGAAACAGGTTGGCACAGACGAGACTCGGCCTTGCACAATGCACAGTCCGCTTCCATATGCGACCGGATCTCGAGTACAATGGCCTGCATGTTCAGTAGCAGAGTCAAACTGTGAATGTCGATATATTTCGTTGAAAGCACATTTAATATGGAAAGTTGCCGGAAGCCGTGGCTTGGTGTTTGCATATAAAGTCAATGCATTTCGTGTACAAAGGCAATCTATTTCACTTAAGACCAAAGCACTAATCATAATCAGTTGCCCTCACAGGAAATCGACTGAGTCACCATCGCCCGTACTTCCTCTTCCATTCCTCGATTCTCCCGGCCATTCCCCATCCCCGCCCCTACCTCCTCTTCACTTACTCGTTTATTCCAACCAATGCCATCCCACCCACCCCAATCTTTCCCCAACGACGCCGATGCGATTAATCCAAATGGATCACGTGACTGATCGCTGGCTGCTCCAGTGCATAATAATTGTTGGGCGCAATTTTCGGTTCGTGTTTCTTGACTCTGGAGGACGTTCAACTGCGCCTTCTTTGTTTTGGGAGCCTGATATCTGGGGGCCATTGTATCGAATGGCGATCGGTCTGAGATGGAGCCTCTGTTATCAGAACAAACAGCAGGCCATTGTACTTGAGCAGAATGAGATCAAGACGTCGACACTTGATCCCAGCGATCGCCTTAGGACCTCTGACAGATTCACTTACATACGTAGATCCAAGGCGCATGCGCAGACCCATGCAGAAGGAATCCACTCATAGTCCTCTCTTTCTCAACAAAAGTTCACATAGTTACTACTTATGTACTGCAGCCGTTGTACTTCCTTGCCTACGTTCGATCCAGACTAATGACAGAATACATCAAAAAATAGAATGCCTTCTACATGGCGGTCACAGTGCAAGACAAGCAGATGCACAGACGCAGACCAACAGACAGACACACAAACAAGTAAACTAACGAAGAAGCAAACGATCACAGGTACACGCAAGTCTCTACTTTGTATCATGAGTGATAAAACTCAGTGTCGCTGGTTCATATCCTGGCGCCTATGCCACCCGAAAGAGTAGACAGAGATTGAGATATAGAATGGCAATCGAGGACCTTCATCTTACAAAGTACTAACCGGGCTGCATACTTAATTTAGTCGCACCTGTCTCACTCGTATCACCATTTGGTGATACGATACTATACGATACTATATATCAGGCAGCACCCTAGCTGACCTGAGTTGGTTGCAATGGCTTCTAATTAAATGCGCCATGATATAACTTTCAGCAAATCGAGGGTTGAGAGGTACACAGCCCTGTGTACAATGCTTAAAATAAGGCAGATATACTGTAGCCTTATTATTCTCAGCCATTGACATTTCTGTATGCATATGGGTCTATATATAACGCGGATTATAACAGCCAACCCACTGTTCAAAAACAAGGGCATAGTAGTGTTTTAAGTATAGTGTCGATTGGTATTCATATGTAGACTTGCAATGATCTGGCCATGTTTTGCACACGATCATGATTATGCTAGCGTGAAGCGGATATACTTCGATATATTATGACCATCAGAAAGTCAAAGTTAGGATCGAAAGCAGCTGTGAATCAGAGACGCATTGTACTACAGTTCAGTGCATGAATCAGTTATAAAAGGGAATTGTGAAGGAGACAATGAGACAAAAAATATCTATGCACATGCATGCATGCCCATCCCAGCATGCACACGTGATTATATTCATGCATACGTGCATGCATAAATACACACATACCTTCATACTAATATGATGACATACATATACACAGTTACATACATATATATATACATATATATATGTATATATATAAACGTACCTGTGACGTTCTGCGCACGCACTTACTGTACTGTATTGTGTTTAAACATTCATAGAGGACCTCTAGTAAGGTGAACAGTTCAGAAGCGCTGGCAGTGCGCAAGGCCCCGCCAGAGGAAGCAGGTTTTGAGAGAAGCGAAGGAGGATGAGAGACTGCCAGTTAGAATTTTAGAGCGAACAGAAGGAAAAAGTGCATTCCACAGAGAGGGACCAATTTGAAGCAAAGACAAAAGACTTAGTCATAGCTGTTCTAGTTCGAGGAACCAAGAGGTCAAGTTTATGTACATGTCATCGTCATCGTCAATAGAAATGTCACGTTGCCCTGGCTTCAACATGTCGTGCATGGTCATTGTCAATAGCATTATCATGTCATAGCGACATGATGTCAACGTCAAGTCATCAAGACTTTCAACATATGACCACCATTGTTCATTTCAATGCAGCGTAGTCAGTTACCTGTTGTTGATTTTCTCGTTGAGTGACTAGCCTCGCGACGATGTATCGCCTCGTTTCGAGGAAGGCACGTCTCTGACCCATCTCCGTTGGATAATGCGTGAAAATGCCGGCCACATTGACACACATGAAGATCAGGTAGTTGCACAACAACTGAAGCAAATTCACAAGAACGCCAGACAATAATTATTAGAAACACTGGCAGATGAATAGAAAAGAACAGAATGAAGCGTCGCTGTGGTGCTAGACCAGTGGTTCCCAAGCTTCTTCGACTTAGGGCCACTTTTATTTAGTTGGAGGACATGATAGGCCACAAGGTTAAAAATAATTATTTTAAATTTTAAAAGATTTTAATTTTAGAATAGAATCAAATTACACATGGATAAAATAATACATTTGAAGTTACTTATAAACGTCAACAAACTATAATAATTTATAATAGAAAATAATTATTTTGTCAAATATTCATTTTTGCACTTGTATTTTTTATATCTTTGATAGGTTGAGGGCCACTTTTTGAGGCCTGGCGGGCAACTTTTGACCCGCGGGCCAGAGGTTGGGAATCGCTGTGCTAGACGACAGAAAAGACACAGAAATAATCAAATGTTGACAAATACAGGAACGCATAAATGCATATTCTTTTTAAAGAATAAGACTAAAGGCATCAAATTGATATGTTGAAAATGATATTAGGGACTCTCGAATAATGAAGCAACTGTTAATATCATCATCAAAATTGAAGCAGTCATTTTTGAAGTCTAAAGCTATCTGTTTAGAGGAGGAAATGAGTCGGATGAGCGCTGCGTGTCTGCGGGTACCCGCCAATGGGAATTCTCTTATAGAACAATCGGAGGAGACTATTCGCTTATGTACAAAACTTTCTTCCTAATGACTAATCCAGCATTTCGGCTAGCACAGCTAGCGCTTTTTGAGAAAGGCAAGCCACTACACGAGTGTCAATGTACACACACACACATACACACATGCACAAACATACACACATATATATAAAAAATATATATAAGCAATCAGTGAAACTTGATATAGCGCCTCTACTCAGAGGCCCTATATGAAGTCAAACCACGGCCAAAGAGGACATAATTAAGAGAGCAGAAGAAGGAAGATGAGAAGTTCCTAAGTAAAAGCCGTAGGTCCATATATGAAACCCATTCCAAATGGTAGGATTCGCAACAGTTGCTGTCAGATCATGTACATATATATATTGTACAGTGATTGTACACCATTGTACACCATTATAAATATACATAAACAGTACAGGCATATAATATTCATCCAATCAACAGTATGTGAATGAACGGAACTGGATAGAATCGATCACCTGCTTCCACGAGAACTCGTCGACGTGATTGACAGCTGCTGCAGACGCCATGTGTGTGACGGACAGTGCCACTCCAGAGAGAACAGCCAGTCTCATTCGCACCGGAAGCAGAGTATAGAGTATGAAGATCAAGAAGACGGTGTTGGAAACGCCGTTACTCGAGGAGCGTGGGACGACCTCAAGGGTCATCGAGAGGACCATTGCCACGGCGACGACGAAGGCTGACCAGCAAACGACGGTCATGAGACGCTGGGAGAAGATGGAGTGGTTGCATAGGACCTGGAGAACGATGAGGACGACGATGAAGAGCGCGAATAAGACGGCCTTGACAACGTTCGTCGAACCGCAGACGAAGTGATAGATGAGTTGAATTATGCAGATGACGACCATTAGAACCATCATCACCGTCAGGTTGTTCTGATTCAGCTTGAAGAAGTAGAGCTGGAAGAGACGCTCCAGCTTCCAGTTCTTGAACTTCTTCGAGCGAAAGACCTTCAGCAGGGTGCGCCACTCCACGCAGCCTCGCTCCCTCGACGCACCGTTACCATCGTCATCGTCGTCAACTGTCTCCCTGTGTGCTTCGCCCCTCCTGTTCAGCACGCTCTCCTCGACCCCGCTCGTACCCGCTGCTCCTCCCCTAGATGCTAGGGGGTGGCCTCCGTTAGTCGTCGTAGACTGGGCTGTCCGCGTAGCGGTGGTTGCTACTCCCTGGCTGCTATGTCTTACGACAGAGGAGGCCACTCCTAGTGGGGGTGGTTGTCGAACGTCCTTGACCGTCGATACGGTAGTTGTCGGGTGAACACTGTTGTCGAGCATGACTCTGCCTCGTTCTCTGTTGCTACGATTGAATCACTCACAGAAGCGACTCTGGCACAACAATGTCGCCCTGTTTCAACAAGGGCCACAACCGTAAACATTTATTATGGTAACAACAGCTTAATTTTAAAATGTCCACACATTGACAGAGCACTACGACAGTAATACACGTAGGTCTACAATACATTCAGAAATTATTTTCCCTAGTATATGTTCGTAGCCCTGATTCAAAAGACTTCATGATCACCAAATAGCCTCAGAGAACACGCTAGCGTCTCCTAGTAGCCTACTTTAGGACTACGCTACTCAGTCAATAATATTTTATTATACATATGGCAAAATTCATCAGTGAAAGAGACTCAGGTTCTGCGAATGTGTGAGACCATGCCAGTGGAGACATCTTTCCTCAATGTTTGTCTGTGGATGAACCGTTGACGTTCAAAACGAATTGAAAAATCGCATTTGCTCTTGGTTATATCATTTTATATGTAGAAGCGTCGATACAAAATACGATAATACATACGCGCAGTGAGTATCCTTTATGCAGCGTTTCCGTTATACCGTCATCTTGTCATCTTACATGCCTAGTTGCCTACTCCACGTGAAAGCTTTGCATATCCCTGTTAATTCTATCGACTGTCTAACTACCCTAACGATTGCACGAATAGATATCAACTTGACTGACCGGGAACGCAGTTTGTCTGATGTGATTTGCTCACCATCTGGTACTGTTTGATGCATCTTGCCCCTAGTGCTTAATCCGTGCGTATACCTAATTGAACCAAGGGCATCTCGTATAAACGTTTAGGATTAATCTACCAAAATTCGACTTATCCTATGATTTCACGTCCTTTTATTCAGGCGATGAAAGCAGCGATAGAGGGTAAAGCTATTTCAAAGCACGTCTTTCAAGAAAAAAGTTCTAACGCAGAATAAAAAACAATTAAGGTCTTAGCTAAATTAATTGTTTCTGCCAATGCTCATATGTACCAGCCATTCACTTCTGCGGCTTCGCGTCTCAAGATACTTCTTTGGACAAATGGAAGAAAAGACTCTACATAAATACATGCATTTATACGTATACAACATCCACACATTCACATCTTGCATGTATGCATAAATGCATTCATTCCTTCATACATATATACATAAGCATAGGCATGCATAGATTATATGCATACATACAATGTAGATACCAAACGTGCATATTAGAGAAGGTCATGGTGTATTACTGCTAGCTGATCAGTCAAAGCAGATGACAATCTAGGTCGACAAAAGCGAAATCATCATCATTATCATCATCAGCGACGACGACTGTTTACATGCGATGAATAGATTAATAACGTGTGCCACTTCTTGGCATTCAGGTGCAGCAGCAACAGCAGCAGCAGAAGCGCCATCGATTGACTGTCCGGTATGTAGACACATCCATGCACAACGACGATGATGACGACTATATGAAATGACACTCTGCAGGCCACAGGTGATAGAAGACATTAGTATGAGCTACTCCAGTCATAGATAGGCAGGTGGTGGGTGAGGCAGCTAAATGAATCAAAGTGTCAGAGTCAACCATCTAATCTCGTATTGATTTACTCATCGATTCGTCCATCGATCAATCGATTCATTCGTCGGTCTGTCAACTCGTCAGTTTGTTCGTCCTTCCGACCATCAGTCCATCCGTCAATCAATTAAGCAATAAATGAATCATTCAATCACTCAATCAAACAATCAATCAGTCAGATTTTTTTCATGTATCATTGTATTCATCCATGCATCCACGTACCTATTTCCACCTTAGACCTTAGCCTTAGACCTTAGTCCGTCCTCATGCTGTCAGGACTTTGAGCAACACAGTTCCTCCACGCTTCTCTGTCTTTGGCAGCCTCTCTGGCTTCCTCCCATCTCATTCCTCTGTTGTTGAGATCCTTTGAGACCGTGTCCTTCCAATTCTTCCTTGGTCTTCCTCTTTTTTTTCTTCATTCATCTGTGACCAAGTTCATTGCCTGTTTCAGGATTCTGTCCTCGTACATGCGATGTAGATGACCCAGCCATCGTAGGTGTGTCCTACTCATCATGACTTCCATTTTTCTTCATATCCGTTCTTCCTCTAATATCCTCATTTCTTATTTAATCTCTCCATGTGATTACTAGGATCTTTCTCTGCCATCTATGATGTGCCTCCTCCAGTCTCTTCAAATTTGCAACAGTCACAGGACATGTCTCAGAACTGTAAAGCAACATTGTCAACAATACAGCCTTGTATAGCCTTAGTTTGATGGAGAGGACTGGGCCTTTGTTTCTCCATATGTTGTTAAGCCTTCCAAATGTTCCACTTGCCCTTCCAAGCCTGCTCCTGATTTACTTGTCACAGCTGCCGTCATTTGCAATGACATTCCCTAGGTTGTTTCCACCAATCTGTATCTAGTTTCTCCAATTTTAGTGAGAGGTTCCTATTAGGCGCTATATAAATAGTCTAATGCATACACTGTCTTTCCCTATATGCCCTCTTTCCTGCCTCCGCGTTCTCTCAAAAATCATCAATGCAAAGCAAAGAAGAAAACTATGATGCAAAATTCAATATATCTCATATAATTAAAATTACAAGTTAGGAGTTCCATAGTTTTATCAAATGCTAAGTTATGTAAAATCACACAAAGCTCCTGAAATCTCTACCTGTCATCGCCATGCATGAGAGCAAAATTAAGCTTTGAATTCAATTTGACTCTTCTTGCAAATTAACATTAATATGCTTAGGAAATATTGGTGCGTGCATTAGTTATTTTTCAGATCTGTGTCTTCATCTAGACTCAGTTTTAAAGATAAATTTCTTTCAGTATGGGCATACATAGGGTCTAATTCAAAGTATCTGGCTATGCTAGTAGATTGATGGATTTCCAAGCTTTTATATAAGACTTAATGCAGCGATAAAAGAGCATGCATAATCGCTATTGTTACGGTACATTCTATCTTCATTTGAAAGCAATCGAGATGTCTTAGGTGTACAACATCAAAATAGGTTAGCTATTCACATGGGACAGTTTCGAGATAGACGGAGAAGAAATAGAGGTGGTAACAAGCTTAACGTTCCTGGGATCATCAATAGAAAAAGAGGGAAAATGTGACTCGGAAATAAAGAGAAGGGTGGCGATAGGGAAAGCTGCAATGAACGGACTGGAAAAGATATGGAAAGACAAACATGTGAGCATAGACACAAAAAATGATTAGTGAGAGCAATGACCCTACAGTACTATATGGTTGTGAGACATGGACAATGACAAAGAACATGGAGAAGAAGATCAACGCATGCGAAATGTGGATATGGAGGAAGATGCAGAGAATATCATGGACAGAGAAGAAGACAAACGAAGAGGTGCGCAGGAAGATTGGAGTTGAGAATGATGAGACGTTACAACAAACAGCGTTGAGAAGGAAGCTGGGGCTTTTCGGACATGTTATGCGATCAAATGGAATGGAAAAGGAAATGATGCTGGCATGTGGAGGAGGAAGGAAGAAAAGAGGGTGCCCAAGAAAAAAATTGATGGATGTGATACATGAAAAAACTGAAATGCGCCTGGAAGAATTAAGGGATGCAACTTCAGAAAGAAAAAAATGGAGAGGATTGGTCATGGTGGTTGCGATATTTCCAAGAAATGACAGCATAAGGTGACATTCACATGCTAGGGTACCGTCGTCCTTGTTACCGTGGCTAAATGTATAAGACACCCTTTCGATTTAGCAGAGAGTGTCCTTCTCATGTATGGTCGCATTGTACTCATACTATCTAAAATTCTGAGTATTCCGTTTCTGTCTGGCATTCGAAGTTGACTTCCCTTATCACCTTTAACGTCCTGAAAAGGAAAACCCCAAGATTTTAACTTGAATTTAACATTTAACATTTAATGACACTCCGGTTGCATCAACCAACACGTCATTGACACTCAGTTCGCAATAGAAAATTTTCACTCACATCTTTCTCGCGTCCGCATAAGGCAGCAAAACTAGTCCGCGTTGAGATGGTCTGCAGTCAGTCAAAGGGTGCTGGCGACTGGAGCAGCGAACGTATAGACTTTTAGAGCACCTGTCGAGAAAATAATCTCAGTTTAATAATCGCACAGGAAATGGAGGAACAAAAGCCACCAGCTTCCGAACAACAGTCGTCTGCTGCTATATGTGTGTATCATGACTACGCCTATGATGAGCAGCCACTTAGGTAGGCGCCGCCACACTGATTGATACAGCAACATCGCAACTCGCGTGCATGTCATGCTACGCTTTATACGCAGTTGAAATGGACCTTCAGGACTCATGCGTAGACACGTGTTTACTCCTGATTTCATGGCATCCGTGATACAATGCATAATTAACTGAAGCCATTTGTGAAACAAAATTGGCTCTTGCGAAATTACAGTGATAGGCCTATTCATTTGAAACGAGCGCACTATTGGATGTACGTTGGATGTAAACGAGCGCACTATTGGATGTAAGTTTATCTGTGTTTAATTTGAACAAACCAGATGCAGAAATCAGAGGTACATGTACAGTTATAGTAAGTCCTAATAGAGTTTGAAAATGCTGTCGGCAGATGAAGTTGACGCTGGAAAGTATAATGATGATGTCGACTATGGTGATGACGATTATAATCACGGGGATAATTCTACTATGATAATGATCATAGTGATACTTTCACTAAGAAGATGCTGATCACAAGGACCACAATGAAGAAGATTACGATGATTGTGTTAGTTTTGAAGTGAATAATAACGAAGATAACGGTGATGGTGGAGGGGACAGTCAAAATTGACAACAGTGAACATCAATGAAAAAGAGGAATCTGTATGGATTATTGTTTTACAACAATAATCATAGTAATGATGACAACAATGTAATAATATTGTCATGACGACAGTGTGACAACAGCGCAGTAAATAATGATGCAGATTCAGTTGGTGGATGTAATGTTAATTTATATGCGTACAAGAGCAACCTGTGTTACATTAATAGATAGAGTTAAGTATCTACTGATGCGAGGATGTGCGCGCGTGTGTGATTAGAAATTGTGCACATTGGGCCTTCAATAACGTTCGGTGTGCGCTGAGCGAGCGGGTTCGACTCTCATCCGGGGAGTCACTGTGTAGGGACCTTGAGCAAGTCCTTCGCGCACAATTGCTCTGAAGTACAACTGCAATTGCGTCGTCGAGACGTGTGTGTGTTGGAAAGATGCTGGAAGAAGGGCGGTAATAAACTTTTTATAATTTCGCAAATGAGATCAAGAAGGTAACCCCCTTGACATCCATAAAAAAATCCAGAAACCGCCGATCAATAAACGTATATTGCTACGCTACACGATTTTGCAACATCTATTTTCTTCTTACATCAGCGTACCTACCTGTATCTGTGACAGTTTGTCTCGACCGGTACATGTTTAACAGCCTTTTTGTTTGTGGGCCTAGACCTGTAGAATGATGTATATGGTACCTTGTTTGTGTGCCTATCTGTATTATTAAGCGTGGTAGCCTATACGTGTGGGTTCATAGATTTGTAGAAGTTGGTATCCTACTTGCTTGCGTATCTATGCCTGTATATATGTCGTAGTCCATGTGTTTGTGTGGCTGAACATATGTCTATGTACATGGTACCATTCCTTCCCTGATTTTTTGAATTGGACAAATAATGCCTCAAAGCGACTCCATTTTCCTCTGCAAGTGTGCCGACCACATTATGCAATTGCTTGATAATTCTCTTAAAACTAGTTGCTCATTTTGTTGAACCGTCAACTGACAACTGTTGACGACTGGTTCATCCCATTAAACTGTCTCTGACGCTGCGAAGGCTAATTATATTCTGTTGGTTGTTGTCATATAAATTGTCACGCATTGTTCGCTTGAGATGCCACCGAATATACCAACTAATCTCTGATATTCCCTCGATCGCCACAATATAACAGATTGCAATGATATATGGCCTGGGCATCCTACTGCCCCTTGACTTAGACGCTTACAACCCTCAAAATACATCCTTTTAAATAAAATGTAATAATTAATTTTGAGGCCAATTACTCAGAAATGTCACCTGGCCTGAGTGGTAGGGTGTGTAGAGTGAACCAGGATTGTACCCGAGGTCACTTTAGAGCACTGCCTATCATTTCACCTATTTAGTTAGTTTGTATTCTTTTTATCCTATGACTGGTGGGCAGAACCGTACCGAGGGAGGGGCCAGCGGGGCCGTGATCCAGGGCGCAAATGTGGAAATTTCAGGATGGAATAACTTATTATTCCATGAAATGCACTGTTTTCAAAATGTAGGGGCGCCAGATTGATGCTAGGCACAGGGCGCAATTATAGGTCGGTACGGCCCTGCTGGTGAGTGTGAAAATGGCTCCATGTAGCAATTCACCTATTAACCTGTTTAACAGTTCATTCAATTAATAAATGGCGTTTTAGTTTAAGTTAATTTTATTCACTTTGTCCCTTACAGTGGGCCAGAAGCGGGCTCCTGCTGTGGGCCTTATTAATAATTATTATTTCTATTTAATTTCATTCATGTGTTCTGATTTACTCTGAGTCTATGGACCTGCACTGTATTCACTGAACACTCATTATGCTCTTTTAATACAGTACTGTATCAACCTTCTTCGCTTCTCTTATAGCAGCGTTCCAAATATATATAATCTCCTGCTTTCACTATGCCATCTACCTTTCTCCCCTTTGGAAGCCATGTGCATGGGTGCATTTGTACGTACGTACTTCTGACCATGGCTCTTGTCCTGCCTTATATACAGTTCCTTACATTCGTCACCACTAATTAATTACTAACAGAGTCCTGCGTCTCAACAACCCTCACGCCGTCTCTAGGCCTATGTCGTACGCGTCGCACCTACATAATAGTGACCTCCGCTACTTATGGATTGCCTGAAAAACAGAAGACGGCTTGTTCTATATTATCCAGGTATTATTGAACCCCGGCAGCAGAGTAACCTCAGCTGTATCCACCGCGTGTGCCCTCAACCCTTCCGTTTGATCATGATATCGCTGAAAAACAGCCTTTCAACGAGCTATTCATGATGCTACAGAGAAGAATCAAACTCATAATTATTAGGACAACGTAGCTACACATTGATCTATTAAACCAAAAATTTAGTAATTGCCCTTTATTAAGTTCAGATGCTGATCCTGACGATAATTATCTTGTTTGTGTTAGTGATGCATGCGATAGTTCTTATTTTATCTCCTTATTCTTTACATGAATGTATCTAAATAATCAAATATCTTTCCTGCATTACTTTTAACTTGAACTGTAGAAGACTGTTACCAAAGGTTAATGAAATGGTTCTACGGCTTTTGATCCCCGTCAGTTGATCCTCTGCCTATGGAACCCAGCTCAATTGATACAACATTCATGTTCCACTTATGACCTTCTCCATTTATTAAAGGAACGACGTAACAGAGCATGAAATTTTAAAATGATAAGAAATTACAAAAGCGTAATAGAGAGTCATAATATGATTAATTTATGAGCATAAAGTCCTAAGCATAAGTGTCTATGCATGGGATAAGTGAGCCATTGCCCGGAGATATAACAGAATCACCGACCGGCCGTGAGCGTTTACAGCGCGGTTGACATGAGCCTCAAGCAAGCGATATCTATCGTTGCCTGATGATCCATACCGTTCTGGACGAGTAACACGAAGCATGGGCATTACTTTGTTATTTTTCCAAATCTGTAAAATCAATCTTTGTTTACTAAAAGTCTGTGACCGAACAGATTCTTATATAGTCCGTCCTGGTCGAGGGACACGAAATCTGGACGAATGACATGAAGCCTGGACGAGTGACACGAACCCTGGGCAATGTGGGCATTACTTTGTTATTTTCCAAATCTGTAAAATCAATCTTTTGTTTACTAATGGTCTCAGCTACAAGTCTGTGACGCGCAGCCTTGAGATTCATTTAAGACGAATAGGCAAGGGATCAATTGACGTGGGATCAATTGACTAGGGGATCAATTGACGAGGATCAACTGACGGGGGATCAACAGACGTGAGATCAATTGACGCGATACCAATAAAATCACAGGGTTGCCTAATCTTCTACCTGTTTACGGTAATGGCCCTTACTGAAACCTAGTTTAGAAAAATGTCCGAGGATCTAAAAGTCATCCCTGTTAAACAAATTTTATCCATATACCCAGATCAGGTTCCAGACAGGATTTCTGATCAAAAGCCTCACCTCATTCCAACCCCTTCCTCTATCAGAATCCAACTCCAAACCTACTTCATCTGAAGCACTTTTTCATCGTAGATTACTGTCCAAATGGGGGGTGATATGTAGACCACCGGGTCATTACCTGGATGAATTAACACATAAAATAGAAAATCCTATGATCCATTATCTGAAATTCCAGACGAAACACTGTGATCAGATTCATGGGAGATTTTAATGTTTAAAGTACCGACACATAATTCAACCACCAACTTCTATAACGGCATGCTTAGGGTCATACTCGTCGTCTCCTACTCCCAATAACCATTAGAAAATAACCTCATTTACAAGCAGCAGATGAATATTATTATGTATGGGCATCTTAATGATCTACTACCGCCGTGTTTGATTACTTCAGGGGTAGTGCATGCACTTTCAACAATCTTTAAACTCAACCCATGTCGTCTCCGTAACGGTAAAACTACATACATATACTTTACACAAATCAAAACTCGTCAGTTTTCTATCACAGTCACTGGCCCAATGGCCTGGAATATGATGCCACAAGAAATACGCAGCTTAACCAACACATCGATAGATCCCATACTCAAAATCCAACCTATTTACTCATATCTAGTACAAATTGGCCATCATTAATATACACTCTCGTAAAGTCTTGTTCCTATCAACGTTCATTTTACTTATGTACCTCTAAGCTAACTAATCAATTTTAACTAACTCATAATGAGTTGCACCAATGAAATGGATATCCATCTAGCGGGGGCTTCGGCCCCAAGGAATTTCCTCGCTATTGTTCTATCGGCTGTCACCTCAACTGTTCCTAGTCACATCCTCCATAAATTTACCTTGTGATTCCGAGCTACATATTTGACCTCTGTCTTGGCTAAATAAAAATGTTTATTGATTGAATAAAATGTGGTAGTCTATGTGTTTGTTCACCCAGACCTGCTGGCGCATCAGTAGGCCTATGCATGGCATGTAAAACTGCACCATCCATCAGAGAAACAAACAGGAATACAGTCAAAGAGAACCAGACAAATGAATGACGGACAAAGAATATCATACAGGAAATTCATTAAACGAAAAAGAGAAAATCAAACAGGAAGACGTAGCGAAGGAGGGATTACATTATAACGCATGCATTTTAATCTCCTCCACTGTTCGTGATCTGAGTGCCAGTCCCAAGCCTGTATGAAGGAGGAGGGCGACACTGATTATCTTTGTTATGACACAAGGTATCAGAGGCTTTCTAGAAGTGAAACGTCCGGAGGTGAAACGTCCGAAGGTGAAAGCCCCTAGAAGTGAAACGTCCGGAGGTGAAACGTCCGAAGGTGAAAGCCCCTAGAAGTGAAACGTCCGGAGGTGAAACGTCCAGAGGTAAAAGCCCGTGGAACCGTTAAACTGAAACTACTACGACGGTGTGCTAAACTGGACAGAGGAACTGTCGTACATACATTAAAACTGCAATAAGTTTCCCGTTGTTTTCACAGGCTGTAATGAACATCGGGCTGTTCTAGTAATTTGGTCCATAGCGTCGCAAATCGCTGCTCCGTTCAATCAGAGTGGTGTTTACAGAAAACGGGGCCCTAGGGAGAATCTTTTGAATTTGTACGCTGAGTCTGAAGCCCTAATGGTGTTTCACCTATCATATGCAAAAACCCACAAAGTTGAACTGGAAGCTGTTTTGAAGGTGTTTTTGACGCTAATTATGATTAGTTATGGAGGCTGTTAAAGGCATTGCATTGTTATTTGATTTTGAAATAAATGCACAAGAATATTTACGAACCAACTTCTGAAGCGAAGAGGCTAACAACACGCAGCCTACGACGCTCTTGCCACATTAGCTTACAGAGCCAATTGATATTGAAATTAACAAAGCAATCATGAATTATAACAATACACGTCAATGCATGTGAATACTTAGCCGCAAAATATAAAGAATATATTATATTGAAATAATTCAAACGTTAAACATGTTATTTTGTATCAGTGTAAAATGTTTTCATTCATTGAGATTCGGGGCCCACGCACTCACCCCTAGTGCGCCTACAAGTAAACGCTCCTCTGCGCTCATTGCACCCTACTGATTCTCTGTTGCCGTTTAGGTCTAAACTAAGGGTCACCACTCTTCAACTCGCTTATCTAGCGCAGATTTATCTAACCAATTGAAAGCCTACACTTGACTTCTGCAACGGACTCACACTTGAAGCAAACATCGATTGTTGCCCTGTGTAGCATTATCAAAGCGCTGTATACAAGTCGTTTGATTAAGTGCGTTTTCCACTGCCACCGACGTAGTCTCATAGGTTGCAACAGTCAAAACTTCTAGTTTATTGTTGAAACGATGAAATGACATAGGCTTATGACATCAGATAGTTACCTCGGTGTACACTCCTACGTGTGCAGCACACTGCTTGTACAATGTACGCTGCCGTACTTAAAACAACTCTGTCAAATTAATTAATCTAAATTTAGCTCTCTTCAGTGAGCGGACTTAAACCGTCGCCGCGATAACGCAGAGAGGAGAATCCAACGACGCTGTATTATTGGCTTTAACTTCGTATCTTTTGCAACGGTTCAGACCACCCGCGCCTGCACAGCATAAACACGCCCACACGCGCACACTGCTGCTGTCATGGCAACGCAGGTGTATGTACGAAGGACAACACGTGAAATGGGATGGAAGCCCTCGGCGATCAGAAAGGAAACACGTCTCTGCTCTTTGCAACTGACCCGCAAGGTAATCTCTTAAGACGTTCCAGGAAACAATAATACTTACCTTCTCTTCGCTTCTAAAGCGCCATTTAATGGCCACCAATGCGGCATCAGTTATTAACCTAGAATCGATATTCACGTTGTTGCGTACTCACCGTTGGTTTAATCCAGCAGCCTCGTACACGGTAGGGTAACTATATGCCAGTCGTATGCCCACAATTTGGAGCATGCCAACGTAGAAATTGTGGCATGGCTATCAGAGTCCAAGCGGTATGCAACCGATGCTGAATGGCTTCTGGGACGGCCATATCTCTCTGTGTATCGCATGCGCACGGGCGGGCTTTGAGTTAATCGGCAGGAGCAACGAAGCCATGGATTACACCACAGCTACTACAGCAAGCAAGCAGACAGGTAGGCAGGCAGCAGTCGTCCACTGTTCATATCCAAGGCAAATAGCCACTCAAACCAGAATGGCATTTAATCATACAGAACTAACTTATGCACGCGCGCACAGATATACTGTATATATATACATATATAATTAGATATGCATAATCATAACATAACATATGTGCATACACTAAACAGCGTATGTTAAGTGCCAGCAATCAGATATATCCTTCTTTAGTCTCTCTTCTTAGATATTGGCTGTATGCATTCATATCAGATAAGCATACATCTGTCCAATCCTTCCTTTTCATCTATACAGTTGTTGTTAAGTATTTTGTTACATATAAATAGCATTAATTCAGCATTTTAAGTATCTTTGTTACATATAAATAGCATTAATTCAACATTTTAAGCATTTTTGTTACATATAAATAGCATTAATTCAACATTTTAAGTGTTTTTGTTACATATAAATAACATTAATTCAACATTTTAAGCATTTTTGTTACATATAAATAGCATTAATTCAACATTTTAAGTGTTTTTGTTACATATAAATAGCATTAATTCAACATTTTAAGTGTTTTTGTTACATATAAATAGCATTAATTCAACATTTAGGTATTTTTGTTACATATAAATAGCATTAATTCAACATGCATAACAGTTGATGCTAATACAGGTGCCTATGCCTGTACTTCTTGTCCCATAAAAGTCTAGAGTTTTACCCTGATATATTTACTAAGTCTAACCAGTCAGGGACTAACGTTTCGTCAATTGTTGTGAATAATAATAATAATAATAATTATAATAATAATAATAATTTTCGCTTTAATTTCAAAATGACAAACCGCAGTATTATTACAAACATAGTATGAACGAATGATGACAAGTTATTAAAGGAGTCGAATTTAACTGTTGGCAGCCATGCAATGCACCCATTGTGTTGTGTATAATTTAACCAACGCCGCCGCCTAGCTCATGAAGGATTAGTCTTACCTTGCTGTGGATAGGGAAATCGAACTCGGTTTCTCAACTCCGTGTCCAAGTATAGGGTTCGATTACTCTACGCTTGAAGGATGCATCGATGTTTCAACATGCGAAGACATCACTCTTAGATGTGAAGTAGGCCTACATTATAGTACGCAGGCTGAAAACAATAAATCTCATCAGGTAGGTCTTTGCAATTCCGGACATTTTGCTTAGACTGTTTTAGACGGGGACGAAAGAAAATGTTTAACAGCTTATTATAGAAACGCATAAGATATTGATCACATCAAGAGCATGGTGAATCTCATACCTGCAATCGAACGTAGACCTACAGTGAGTCGAAGCAGGACATTTGGGCGCAGATGTTTCTGGTCAGAGACACTTATTAGCGCCGCACAGTTGGGCGACTCAACAGTTAATGAACGTAGTTTCAATGTAGATTAGATTTAACATATTTACGACAGGTTTGTTTGTATAACTTAAGATGCAAGCCTCATAAACGACCTGATTCTATATGCTCTCTGTTGCAAATAACGAAAGAAGAACTTACGATACGTTGTTTACTGGCAATCAAAAGGATCAATCAATCAATCAAAGAAATTTATTTGGCTGATCAGAATTATATATAACAGCTTACAGCGAATCCACAACAAAATATTAAATAAGTCTAATTCTAGATGAGAGACGAGAGAAGGAGTCATGGAGTGCGTAGGGAGGATGAGATTAGCCCAGGAGACCCAATTAGGGACCAAAGGTCCCACAAGTTAGGGCCACCTAGTAGGATAGGTTAAAAAGAAAAGTGAGAGCCGGTAAGAGAAGATTAAAGGGAGAAGATAATAGATTCAACGGTGTATAAACATAAAACTTAACTAGTCTTAACTAACAAAATGTAGCTAGCAGGGGAAGAGGTAGGTACAACAAAAAACGCAACAAAGGATTAAAGGGTACGTGTTATGTAGAGAAAAATACATTCAAGTAGCCAAGTAGAAAACAATTTTTCCAGAGCGCCAGGGTTGCTCAGTACCCGAGCCAAGATTGAACCAGTACATTAATTTATTTTATTTCAACACTCAATCAGTCCAAAGATTGATTGATATATTCATTTGACCCACACCCCATCCCTCCTTAACCCCTCTGAGTTAAGGATCCCAGCCCTTCAATTGTCCTTATTTTGGTCGAGAATATGAGATATCATTTTGGTTCTAAAGGATTTAATGCTGTATGATAAGTAAATGGTGGCTGGAATAGCATTCCAAATTCTGGCACCATGGCATTTAATAGATACTAATCTAGCATTAGTTCTGGCATAGGGAACCATTAAGACGTGAGGATTTCTTATGGTATGCAGCTCACGTTATAGCAAAAGTATTGGTGAAATATATTAGGTAAGTTTTTTCGACTATTTCGAAACATAAAAATGGCTATTTGTAATTTATAGATCTGGATAATTGATAGAAGCCTATTCGTTTTAAATACTTCGCTTGTGTGAGCATTAAATGGCAACCCGGCCATAAATCTTATAGCTTTTTTCTGCATGATGGATAATTTATTGAGATGTGTATGCCGAGGCCCAGATTATAGTACAGTAGGTGAGGTAAGGATATATGAGCGAGACGTAAAGAGTAGAACGGGCTTTGCCAGGTAAAATTTTGGTTAATCTAAACAAAGTACCTAGGTTTTTGGATATTTTTTTGAGATTGCACTAATATGCTCCTTCCAAGATAAGTGCTGATCAACTATGACTCCTAGGAACAAGCACGAGGTGACCTGGGTTATTGGACAATTCATTAGTTTGATTGGCTGCAAGTTTTCAGGTAAGACTTTCTTATGAGAACGAAAGATTATGAAGTTTGTTTTTGCGATATTAAGGGATAGTTTGCTAGCACAAAGCCATTCAGATACCAAGTCAAATTCTACATTAAATGTATTAATAAGAGTGTGTAGAGATCTGTGAGAGGCAAACAGATTAGTGTCGTCTGCAAAAAGAATAAAGGAAATATTAGGTGATACATTTGGAAGGTCATTAATGTATAAAATGAATAACAGGGGACCTAGTATGGATCCTTGAGGCACACCATATCGAATAGGGTTCCGAGGAGAGTAGGTATGATTGCAGTAGACCAGTTGGTTTCTATTATTTAAGCAACTTTTAATCCAATTAAGTTGGGAGCCATGAATTCCATAATGGTTAAGTTTCAGTAATAGGATACCATGATCTATAGTATCAAAAGCCTTAGCAAGATCTAGGAAAATACCAATCGCATACTCATTCTTACCCATAGCTTCAGTGACCAGATCCTGCATGGAAAGTAGAGGCATATATGTAGAGTGATTAGATTGGAACCCGTGTTGGGAGTGAAAGAGAATTTGATGCTTGTCGATGAAATTTGTCAAACGGATGTGCATCACCTTTTCAAATATTTTAGAAAACGCCGGTAAAACGGAAATTGGTCTATAATTTGCAGGAGAATTTCTAAGCCCTTTGTTAAAAATGGGGACAACCTTGGCATCCTTTAAAGCCGCAGGAAAAATTCCGCTATCAAAAGAGCAATTTATAATTTTCGTCAACGGAGTAGCTATAAGAGGATAAGACCAGACAGGAAGCCACATGCGATATCTGTTGATCATGAACAGCCAGTTATAGCTTCTGTTAGTGAAGCATTCCCCTAATCAGAAATCCGAGGCTGCTTCCTTCGTTTGCTGAAGAACTTAAAGAAGAAACTTGGGAAATCAATTTCGATACTTATAATAGCAGCAACGCCAAGTTCGCATTGGCGGCCGGGAGTGTTGCCGGGTGACATTTTTACAAGCACGGTATTAAAATGATCTTATCAAAGAGTTTGTTAAAATTTTCCTCGAAAGCTTGTCCCATTCTCTAACTAGTGCTATGGTCTTTATATTGGAAGGTAGAACAGGAAAGGCAGCAGTGGAAGTGAAGTTTCGCAGTTGATGTATGGAATCTCTTTGAACGAGTGATTAGCGACCAAAAACTAAATGAACTTTATTATTATGGAATAAAGATGGCTTGAGAACAGCTTACAAAATGAGATACCACCAATACAAACAGATTTATTCTAGGTCAGTCACCATCGCACAAGAGAAAGAAATATATTTTAACTGATGAAAGAATTATGGACGTTATTTTTCTAACTTTGGCAAAAGGAACATCTATTATGCACTTGTAAAAGTCGGCCTACTTACTAAGCGAGAGATTGCTTATAGTGTCCATTTCATTATTTCTGAACCAGTTAATATTTTTATTATAGTTCTTGATTTATCAAATTGCTTAGGCATCATTATTTATATCGAATAATTAGGCATACCCTTGAAAATGCAACTACTGACGAATAAAAAGTAACGAAAAATAAAATTATTACTGATGATTGTAATGCCAATACTTATGCGCATGGCTTCGGCTGCGTCGGTATATTAATCGACTCCCTCATCATTTCAACGAATAATTACATCTATATGCAGAATTTGTTCAGTAACTTCACGTACGTTAGAATTCTCTAGTGCAAGGTTGCGTGTCAAACTTATTCGCCGAGGATTTTAAACGTTTAGGAAGCATTATGTTTGCAAGTTGTCTAGCCCACGTGACTGCATCAGACCGTCCCTTCAGGTGAATAAGGTCGAATCACGAGAGGAACTTTAATTCCTACTGAACGCCGCATTTGCGTAAATGAAAAAGTTAAGGTTTCAGCTGCTGTGTTAACCTTATACAATGAACGTGTCTATCTCAAACAGAACTATTAGGCTATACCACTTTTAAACCTTGGTATGTCTAGAAAAACTATAGGCCACGATATGTCTCTGCAAATGTCTCTGACTAAAGTATACATTATAGACTTATAGCTACTTTAAGTTGCATGCTGAACTAGCATGCTTTCTGATAAACGTGCTGTGCTGTAAAAAATCGTTACAGATTTGCAGTGCAATCATTTTAAGCATTCTTTTGTTATCACAGAATTCTAATGCTGACGTTCCTAGCTGGTTTTTGGAAATATGATGTTGTATTTGAGAGCAACGACCGTGATAATGAAGATAGTGAGAAAATACCTGACAATGTTATTAGTGTCTTTATTGTGGGGTGGATTCTAAAGTCCAGGAGGCAAGGGTCATGAGCATTACATGATCCGTGCATTAGTCGCATTACCGGTACCAAGCAACTAATTGGATGCTTCGACTGTTGAAGGTGCTGAGCCTTTGCTGCTTTATGCGCCTTGGTAGCCACTAATAATATAATGCACATCAACGAAAAACAAATAGCATTTCCACTGTTCACACACACAACAAACAAACATACAACACACACACATACACACACAAACACAGGTATACCTGCACGCACCATCGACATACACACACCTGCAGGTTCTGCACCATTACACACACACACTTGATGTCAATGAATATACATGTAGCTGAAGTTTTTCACCTTAAACGCCGCTGTACAAATACTAATCACGTTATCGGGTTTGTGTATGTTGTGCAGATAGAATACAGGTTTATATTAGCTGTAGTTATGTACATCAAAACTCTGATGACCACGATTCCTTTTCTGTTATACAGAGGCTTAAGGCTTAAGCCTTAAACATGTCGTGGCATTGCTCTCGATCATTGGATGTCTCTTGATGTGTCTCTTACTTGAGTAGGCCTACTGTTGTGCTCCTGGGCTTTCCCCGTTGCTGGTCTGAAGCCTTGGAATTCTTTGTTCAGCTCAGTTCGCTCTATCATTTATTTAGAAATTGGATGTAATTCAGGTCGAAAGCTATAGACTTATCTGTGTCAACACACGCTACCTTTGTAAATTGTATTGTTTTAGTTGACTTGCAACAGTTTAGAAGTGTTTGCAAGTTATTGCTTCGGCATATGTATTGTTTGAAGCTGCAACAAGAATGTCCTCTGAAATCAGAGAACTGGATCGTAGTCGTCTGAAACTCAAAATTCTAAAGCTTTGCTCTAAAGTAAGGCGCAGAGCACGAGCTTATTCACGAGCGTTGTGTCCTGTAAGAGGGCGGTGTTCAGAGAGATGTCCAGTTACATCAACCTACATAGGCCTAACCTATGACTGTTGACGTTTATTGTAATCAAATTTGATCACCGAAGACTGAGTGAGCAATTCAGATGGCTATAAGTGAAATCCACTATCGTCAATAATCAATCAATCAATCAATTTTCGTTTATACAGATATCATGCTGGCAAAAGGCAGCCTGTTGCAATGGTTGCGATAAGTACAGGTTAACACTCAGTTAGTTTGAGAGTTTATTAGAGATTGAGATTTAATTAGATGATTTATGTTACTGTATGTTTTTGATAATGATTCTGTCGTCATTAAGTATTGGAACTTGACCTTGGCTGTCGGTCGAAGGGAAGTCGGAGGCGATCCTTTGGTTGATTGAAAAACTGAGGCCATGTTATCCATTCAACTATGTTTAGCAACCAGGTAAGATCATATGGAGAGTTGTTTTGGGGCTAATAAGAGATGCAGATATATAGATAGATATATATATATATAAGAGATATATATATAGATATATATATACCGATATATAGAGAGATAAATTGACAGAGAGTGAGAAAACGTCTGTGTGTGTGTCTGTATGTAGTTACACCGTCACCGTATATATGTAGACTTATGAAGAGTGTCTGGATCGGATAGAAAAGCGAATCGAATGTCGAAATTTGAATAACCTAGGCCCTCTGTCTACTTATCTCCATTGATTTTTCATAATTGAACACCTGAGTGAATTAAGTCGAATGGGGCAATAAGTAAAAAAAATTAAATTCTAATTTTCTCTGTTTTAATAAAATAATGGATTCTCAAGGATTTTAATATGGAAAACGCTATTTAGCTCACACTGTAATTCCGAAAGAAAAAACAATTACTGAACACATTTCTCATTAGACCAATTATTGATCAGAAGAAAAGCCAACATAACAGCTTTCTCGCGAGGTTTGAATTCTCTTTGTTTGACTCTCGTGCTATGGTGATTCATAAAATTTAGTGAGATTGTCTTCCTTGTCAGTATGATTCTGAAGATAATAATGAATTTTCAATACTTGTTTTGATGGCCTTCAAGTGCTTTTCTAGTTGAACTTATAATGAGGTGGAAATATTATAAGCCAATAACTAACTATTAGGACGCATCAATTTCTTTTTCTATTGCTATATTTATCTTGTCCAACTTTGATTTAAATTACCAGCGGACCCCACGTATCTTTCCATAAACCAGCATTTTTATATATGGTGCCTATTTCAAAGTGGTGATCCTTCGGGTTGCCTGGTCCTTGCACGGAGACCCTAACTGGCGTGGTGTACATTCAAACGGACGAGCTGAGTTATAGGATCTCACTCGATCAAATTATCATTGAAATAAAACGAGCATGGTACAAGCAGTAGGCCTATATAGGCTGTAGAAAAACTAGACAGTTTTTTGATTGTCGCAATACCAATAATAATAATAATGAAAACAGTAGGCTTAATGATGATAATTTCATTCAGCTTTAATTTAAAACTGATTAGCATCAGTATGATTGGAAACGCAGTATGAATGAATGATGACAAGTTGTTACAGGAGTCGAATTTAGCTGTCGGCAGCCATGCAAGACGTCCATTAAGTTATAGGCCTACATCTAATTTGCAAAAAACGTAAGTGTGTTATCCACACTCTACGCCACATCGCGCCCCCATCACATCCGGTTTTCACGCAATACCAAAATTACAAACGGAATTATATTGCACCATTGTTTAGGTTGTCTAGAATCACAAGTACGGATCACCTTCTTAAATGCCTGATTTCACCTTTCTACCAATCCAGCTGCCTCTATTTGTCCCGGCGTAACTATAACCAACCCAATTCAGAGATTCACTCGTTAGTTCGGCTGTACTGTAAAATATGCCCTTGGTCACTTGCCATTACAAAAAGTATGCTAACGCTCATTAACAACGCCATTAAAGCATCACATACAGCTATCACGGTCAATGATTTCAATAGAAAACCGTTGGCCATCTGGTGCACAAATCAACAATACATAAACACTGAACAGTCCTAAATTGTGACCTGCAGCAGATACACTGTAGAGGAACTATTGATTAGTCATAGCGTGTCCACAGTGATGCTTCTGAAAACTACATCTTCTCTTGGATTTGGAATGACAGGAACTCCACCAATCACCAGATTTTTAACTTATATTGTCAATAAAGATATATAGAATTTGACATTCTCTTCTAATCGTTGCTAGCCATACACAAAAGATAACTTAATTCGTTCTTTTGTATTCTCTTTTCCAAGATGTCCTCCAAACACCGATTCATGTGCCAACTCCATCGCTTTGATTCGTTTCTGTTTTGGTTCCACCAGTTAGAACATTGTTTCATCTTTCATAAAATAAGCTATTTGCCACACAGTATTCAGATTATTTTGTCGTCAACTTTCACCACTCTTTCCGAGTGGTGAAAGTTGAAGTTATTTGCTCTTTCTATGCTGTTTTTTGAATTGCTTTGCATGTACGATCATCTTCCGTTGTTCTTCGTCGTCATCATCATCATCATCATCATCAACAACATCATCATCATCATCACCACCAGCACCAGCAACAACATCAGCATCATCAGCATCATTATCATCATCATCACCAGCACCAGCATCAGCAACAGCATCAGCATCAGCATCAGCATCAGCATCAGCATCAGCTTTAGCATCAGCATCAGCATCAGCATCAGCATCAGCATCGGCTTCATCATCAGCATCAGCATCAGCAACAGCATCAGCATCAGCATCAGCATCAGCATCATCATCATCATCAGCATCAGCATCAGCATCAGCAACAGCATCAGCATCAGCATCATCATCAGCATCAGCATCAGCATCAGCAACAGCATCAGCATCATCATCAGCATCAGCATCAGCATCATCAGCATCAGCATCGGCTTCATCATCATTATCAGCATCAGCAACAGCATCAGCAACAGCATCAGCATCATCATCAGCATCAGCATCAGCATCGGCTTCATCATCATCATCAGCATCAGCATCATCATCAGCATCAGCATCAGCATCATCAGCATCAGCATCAGCATCAGCATCAGCATCAGCATCAGCATCAGCATCAGCATCATCATCAGCATCAGCATCAGCATCAGCATCAGCAACAGCAACAGCATCAGCATCAGCATCAGCATCAGCATCAGCAACAGCAACAGCATCAGCATCAGCATCAGCATCAGCATCAGCATCAGCATCATCATCAGCAACAGCATCAGCATCAGCATCAGCATCAGCATCATCATCAGCATCAGCATCATCATCAGCAACAGCATCAGCATCATCATCAGCATCAGCATCATCAGCATCAGCATCAGCATCAGCATCAGCATCAGCATCAGCATCATCATCAGCAACAGCATCAGCATCAGCATCAGCATCAGCATCATCATCATCGGCTTCATCATCATCATCAGCATCAGCATCAGCATCAGCATCAGCATCAGCATCAGCAACAGCATCAGCATCAGCATCAGCATCGGCTTCATCATCATTATCAGCATCAGCAACAGCATCAGCAACAGCATCAGCATCATCATCAGCATCAGCATCAGCATCAGCATCAGCATCATCATCAGCATCAGCATCATCATCAGCATCAGCATCATCATCAGCATCAGCATCAGCATCAGCATCAGCATCAGCATCAGCATCAGCATCAGCATCAGCATCAGCATCAGCATCAGCATCAGCATCAGCATCAGCATCAGCATCAGCATCAGCATCAGCATCAGCATCATCATCAGCATCAGCATCATCATCAGCATCAGCATCAGCATCAGCATCAGCATCAGCATCAGCATCAGCATCAGCATCAGCATCAGCATCAGCAACAGCAACAGCATCAGCATCAGCATCATCATCAGCATCAGCATCAGCATCAGCATCAGCATCAGCATCAGCATCAGCATCAGCATCAGCATCAGCATCAGCATCAGCATCAGCAACAGCAACAGCATCAGCATCATCATCAGCATCAGCATCATCATCAGCATCAGCATCAGCATCAGCATCATCATCAGCATCAGCATCAGCATCAGCATCAGCATCAGCGTCAGCATCAGCATCAGCATCAGCATCAGCATCATCATCAGCATCAGCATCATCATCAGCATCAGCATCATCATCAGCATCAGCATCAGCATCAGCAACAGCATCAGCATCAGCATCAGCATCAGCATCAGCATCATCATCAGCATCAGCATCAGCATCAGCTACAGCATCAGCATCAGCATCAGCATCAGCATCAGCATCAGCATCAGCATCAGCATCATCATCAGCATCAGCATCAGCATCAGCATCAGCATCAGCATCAGCATCAGCATCAGCATCAGCATCAGCATCATCATCAGCATCAGCATCATCATCAGCATCAGCATCATCATCAGCATCAGCATCAGCATCAGCATCAGCATCAGCATCAGCATCAGCATCAGCATCAGCATCAGCATCAGCATCAGCATCAGCATCAGCAACAGCAACAGCATCAGCATCAGCATCATCATCATCATCAGCATCAGCATCAGCATCATCATCAGCATCAGCATCAGCATCAGCATCAGCATCAGCATCAGCATCAGCATCAGCAACAGCAACAGCATCAGCATCATCATCAGCATCAGCATCATCATCAGCATCAGCATCAGCATCATCATCAGCATCATCATCAGCATCAGCATCATCATCAGCATCAGCATCAGCATCATCATCAGCATCAGCATCAGCATCAGCATCAGCATCAGCATCAGCAACAGCAGCAGCATCAGCATCATCATCAGCATCAGCATCAGCATCGGCTTCATCATCATCATCAGCATCAGCATCAGCATCAGCATCAGCAGCAGCATCAGCATCAGCATCAGCAGCAGCATCAGCATCAGCATCAGCATCAGCATCAGCATCAGCATCATCATCAGCATCAGCATCAGCATCAGCATCGGCTTCATCATCATCATCAGCATCAGCATCAGCATCAGCATCAGCATCAGCATCAGCATCAGCATCAGCATCAGCATCAGCATCGGCTTCATCATCATCATCAGCATCAGCATCAGCATCAGCATCAGCATCAGCATCAGCATCAGCAACAGCATCAGCATCAGCATCAGCATCAGCATCGGCTTCATCATCATCATCATCGTCGTCGTCAGCAGCAGCATCAACAGCAGCAGCATCCTCATTATCATCAGTCAAATCTTTTAGCTCCACATTGCATCTAAATGCATCATTCTCTTCTGTTTAAGTTAAAACAACGAAACCTATATACTTTAGTGGTCAAGTGGTTCATTGTCGTATACTTCCAAGTCTTCTGCGAGGAACAGTGACTGATTCTTTATACCATTGCATCACACCTTCCCTTTCTTTGTCGTTTCTTCTCCTAAATACGATGCCACAAATGTTCATCTCTTAAGCTCTGTGATTTAACTCAACTTTAGTCATATAATTATTTCTATTTATACTTAGCAAAATTAATGTAATAAGTGGCTATTAATTTAGATTGGCACTGTTCCGAGTTATCTTCTTTATATTTCTTCTTTTTTCTTTCGAATCACCATAATTCAAGATTAGACTACAACTCAATAGTTAATACATTGTCAGCCTGAATCAACAATATACATGTAGCCTACTGCACCCATTTCTAATAAACAACATCAGAAGCTTAATTAATTTGGTTCTGTAAGTGGCTTACACATCTTCGACTAATTAGTTATGCAATGCACGGCTTCCGAATACCTGTTCAATTCAGCGCATATGTAGGTATGTAGGGTATTGAACAATGAAACATGTAAACATATGCATATACTGACGCATAATATATGTATATATATACAAATGATAACAGAAAATACGATCACGCATACAAACAATCCAACATGTATACACACGTATATACATACATGGACAGATACACAAATAAATACATAAATGCACTCACACAGAAGCCTACGTTTATTCTAGTTATTCATACATGTGTAGGCCACATACATTGATACAAGCATACACATATACATAGACGCATACGTGCGTTCACATCATTTATTAATACATATATACATAAATACATACATACACAAATGGATGCATACATACATAAACAAACATGTTATACGTACCTGTCATATATTCATGCATACTTACTAGCTGTGCTCCATCGTGCCGAGAAGTGATGTAATTATACCAGTATCATCTATTCTTGGCCTTCAATCTCGTCGCTCTCCATGACACGTAGTCCATGCTGTCCCTACATGTATCTTTCATACTGCAACGTTTTAACTTGATGCTGGTTGGTCCTTGGCCCTGAAACAGACTGCAGTGCATACTATCGTTTGAACTTCTAAGCCTCGCCGAGGCTTGGTTTCATCAGCTATTGAAGACCATTCTGTGTGAGCGTGATCTAGTGTTATCAGTACAGGCCTGTCGAGAAGGAAACAGAAAGGCAAAATACACAGAAGCCCTGCGATTTTGAGAGACCCGAAAAGGCCCGCGAAACTTATTAAAACTATCATAATCAGTTAACCATACCATATGCCCTAGCAAGAATAATATTAGGGGCCTACTGATACTTAACTACGACAGTATAAACTTCCGGCATCTGAATATCACCCAATTTACCTTTTTTTCTGTAGAACAAGCTGATTTCCATTTTGTAGGCCTGTGACTGATCTGCCTTGAGGTAAGGAATTTTTGTCGCCAGACCTAATTAGATGGGACGCGACCCTGAGTGTATTTCATAATATGCAATTCTGACTATGGGAATGCGTATTATTATAGATCTGTTAAACATGCAGACCTGGTGCTTATAGAATTATCCGACTAAACAAACTGATCAAATATTTTATGCATATTTTAAGATGACTTTTCAATCTATCGATCAATCAATCAATTATTTTTATTGTTCACCTACAAAAAATGACAATAGTAGTGTAACATAATCGTACAGTGAACAAGGGAAGTCGAGTGTTCAAGGACCCAGAGAACCGAACACTTTTGTGACTAGCGCTATTCGTCGAAAATGTAATTGCTTTTAGAAAGCCGTGTTGCAGTAGATGAGACTTCAAGCATGTGCTGCACAAGTTATTCGATTCGTAAATGAATGTAAATTTAGACCAATGGGTTCAGTAGATAAGGAAACATGGACATAACTGGTCGCTTAGAAAGGCGTTACAGCATACGGAGAGAAAGAAAGATAAGCGAGCAACATGGAAAGAGAGACAGGGAGACGAAGTAAGAGAGTGTGTAGAAAGCGTTGGATATACAGAGAGAGAGAGTGAGAGAGACAGACAGACAGAGACAGAGACAGAGAGACAGAGGCAGACAGAGACAGACAGAGACAGACAGACAGACCATAGCAGAACTAGGAATGCATACAACAGACATAAGACTTCATCAGATGACTTCGGAAATAAAAAAATGAATGGAAAAATCCAATTACAATGAATGCTAATATATTTTCGCTAATTAGGCTATTTCGATTTAGACTCTCGTACACCGGGTCTGCAACGCTTCTTTGTAACATCTTCCTTGCACCAGCGCTATGACCGTCGCTCCAACCGTCTACGTACTATACCTGGCGTTGGCTTCTTCCTCGTATCAGACAGCGAACGACAGATGTCACGAACGTCGCCGTGGTCGAGGGTGGGTGGGGAAGGTAGGGAGGTGGCTGACACTCAGGCGACCATTCGATTACCGTCGAGTCGTCTAGGACCCAGAGGACCGGACACTTTTGTGACTATGCAATTGGTCGAAAATGTAATTGCTAATCACAAAAGTCGGCGATCCTCGGCCAGATTTTCCACTGCGGTTTGTCGTCGCTAGGTGGCGCGTACTTCGACGCCTTTGGGGCGCCTTCTGGTGGAGGGCAAGTATGGACGACTGGCGACGAGTGTTGACCGAAGAGTTCGTTAAAACATTTAGACTTACAAATCCGCTGAACTAAGAAATGCAAGCAACGCGGATCACCATTGAATGATCTCAAAGCCCAGAGCAGACGAACGCATTGCATATACATGTATAATTATATATATATAATCATACATGTGTGTACATATATACATATATATATATAGCCTTCGTCATCGCGAAGTATCAAACGCAGTGAATCTGATGACATTAGCACAGAGACAAAAATAAGGATAGCATGTGGTAGGTGACGACTGAAGAATGGATATTAAGCTGCATAGATGTTCACATGATCACATGCTAATAGCGATGTTTAGGCATGCTTTATTAAATTTCACAAAGGACACTATTTTAATAGGTTAGATAAGTGCATGCTTATGTGTAGCATGAAAATCAAAATTTATCGCAATTTGTTTGTATTCTCTGAAATAAGTGTGACGCAACAGAAGTATTAACATTCGCCTCTTAATTAAGAAGCTACCAGAAAGCGTTTAGTAGGTCCTTTACTAGACTTTCAGTGAGAGGGTACAGATCTAAGAATAGGTATAAGAGTACAGATCATAATACTGAGTGTTTTCTCAATTATATTTATTATTTCGTTGCAACTTGTTTCTCCCCGTATATAGACAACCTTATTCGGAAGGCTGCCTCCTTCCTGACCCTGTAAACATCTCATTCCTTCTCTTGTCATCCATTCTGTTTCTTCATTGACTGACTTCCTCTCATAATTCGTCTTCAATATCATCTTCTGAGAATTGTCTCTATGATGAACTGTGCAGCACTCAAACCATTTAAAGGCGTCTGCTCTTTGTATCGACGCTCTACCGCAGACGAAAAACTCTGTTGCTGGTTATTATCGTCTCCAGTGGTGTCGTGTGCTGGTCAGTTGGTGGGTGCTGGCTACTCTAGTGGCTCTACTTAAATTCTTATAATATCAGTCATCCTTCATGCATATTAAACGCAAGCGAATACTTCCTTAATAGACAACAACGTCAACTTGTTTAGTTTTCGTCATGGTCTGCTAATCAGTTATCTATTTAATCACCTCAAGTAATTGCGGTTCGACATCAAATATAATAAGTATAATTATACCTCGATCCGATCACAGTCTTTAGTCCTAAAATCACTGTCAAAAATGAGGAAGTCTTGTTTTATTTGCAGGTTTCGGATCAACAAAGTATGACCTCTAAGATTAAATTCTGAAACGCATTGTGAGGAAGTGGCACCAATGAATCAAATCCCCCGTAATAAGCTGAACAGCTTAGTTTTATAAATCAACAGCTTTTCAAGAGTCAGCAAATCAAATTGAGCAACATACTTGCAGCGAATAGGACGAAAGCATCGAAAAAAATTGTAGGGTGCGTCAAAATTAATTACCTGAATGTTGCCGTTACCTTCAGTATTGTGTCCGCTTCTCAGCGATCAGTCGTACATGTAGTTCATCATTTGAAACAAGTGTTCCTTTTCAAATATAATGATCCACAAAGAAGCATCGTCATGTTTTGAGACTACTGTTTGTTGTATCTGCACTCGACTAGAAGCAACCTCAAGTCCACTGACAGCCTTAGCATAGACAGCAACGTCAATTGTATACGACATTATGGATCAGAGGCGTTGCTAGGGGGGCCGAGACACATGTGTCTCCGGGCGCCAAGTTTTATTTTTGGGGCGCCAAAATCAGGATTTTAACTATTTATTTTTAACTTATTTTGACGCAAACTAATTGATCCCAACCATACTTATAATAATAAGTCTGCAGTTTAACGTTATTGGCCAAATTGCGACAGTTGCATGGGCCTAAAAACGACAAATTATTTTTGAAAAGACTGTCTGCGACAGTCGTGTGTAAATAGCTTTTAGGTGTATTTTTAAAATGTTGACTAAATTAGAAAAGGGGCACCAATTATGTAGTTTGTTCCCGGTCGCAAAATACCCTAGCTACGCCTCTGTTACGGATACACGGAAACCGTAGTATAAAGATTGCATAATATGGGAATCATATGTTCTATGTGGGCCTATATTTTCATGTAGTAGGGCATATCGAGTCTGTTTGATAATATTTCCATATTTCAATTCATTAAACGACCCTGAGAGAAGACAGAATTGATCTGATGGCAGTATGCATTTATAAGTATCAACCAAGTTTAGTGCTGCTTCAAATTCAATGTTTGCCAACATTCCTCCACAGCCCAAGACAATGTGTCGTTCATTTTCTTCTTTCTTCAGGTTCCTTGCTACAGTGGACTTTAATATTGTCACTCTATCCATCAGTGATACATATTGCGTACATACACACATACAGGAAGACGCTCACGCATAGATGTCTACATACATGCATACGTGCGTACATTGGTATACGTACATTTATACTTACCTACATTCGCTCATTCACACATAAATACGTACATACATGCTCTAATACATACATTTATTCATTCATTCATTCATACATACATCCCGTACACAAATACGTACATACTTTCATTCTTACATACATACAAACAGATATACAGACATATAGTCAGCTGCCACCGTGGTCGCTCAATACAAACGAGTTGTCCATCAAAACACGATCTAAGTACGACAAACTTTCTTAACGTCTTTTGCAGTTTAATCACACTGTGATGTGATGCAGACCATGAGCGTAGTCCTCCGCCTTCACCCAGGCTTGTGACTGACACCGGATGGCACTAAACTGCGGATGCGCAATGCAGTGGCGGATGTTCATTCTCCCCTGTGCACTTGGTCACCGACTCTCGTCTCGTCTCCGTCAAGTCATAAGTCAGAGTGGCTGAATTGGCTCCCTTCTCATATCTCTAACATTTGCACCGTCGAATGATCCGCTGAGGCAACCACTCGATCGCAGAATTATATATATATATATATATAATGCAACAATTCACGCACATATAAAACCAGACCAGCCGTATACATTGCGATCGATTATGCAAACTATATCACTTATATCGTCCTATCTATGAAAATAGTCTGTTCCAATATAATATGCAACGACATTAATAACATTAAGACAGTCAATCAATCAATCAATCAATCAATCAAAAATACTTGATATAGCGCCCCTTCAAGATATCTACTGAAAGACAGTATACTCCAACTTACGAAGTAGGACAGTGAATGCATTTCACAGCGCATTTAACACATGCATGCATCGATATATTCATATTTACGTACATGCATACATTAATACATAAGCTTACATATCTTCATCTGCGTACACACGTAAGTACCTAGGCCTACACAAGCGCATTTCAATCCTGCATGCATACGTACATGAAGTCAGAATTCGGTCTAGCAACGTCACTGACGACTATCGTAAGCCTACTGCATTGTGACAGTAGTTAAAGGTCATCAAAGTCAATACAATTCTCTGTTGTATGTTGCTCTCTTGTATTTTGGACGGGAAAGTTCCTAGCAAGCTTTGAATTATTAGCACAGAAATATAGTAACTTAACAAGGCTATGCATCAACAGAAGATAAGTCATTGGCTTCCCCTCGAGGAGAAAATTAAGTTTAAGATTCATCTCATCGCACGGTCCTCGTTGCTTGGCACCTCACCGACATACATGAGAGATTCGGGTTCCGATTCAACGAACAGCTACTCGTAGAGATATGCACGATCCTAGTTACCATACTTTAACTCGAGATCATCTCTTCTCTCTTACATCATTAGTTTTGAACAGTCTTCTGATGATGCACAGTGTCTGCTATTAAAATTGTACTCTATTCAGCAAACATGCTCTCACTGTCTTTAAATCTGCCAACGGCGCTATGTTAAATACCTTAAAAAATACAAACATAGTTACATGCATACAGGCATAGTTGCATTCAGGCATACAGGCATAAATACATATTTACTTACCTATGTACTCACATACATACATGCATGCATACATACATACATACATAAATACATACATACATAAATACGTACATACATACAAACATACATACATACAAACATACATACATACATAATCATACGTACATACATACATACAGGCATACATTCATACATACATATATACATACATACATATATACATTCATACTTACATATATACATACATACATACATAACTACATACATACATACATACACATACATACATACATACATAACTACATACATACACATACATACATACATACATACATACATACATACATATATACATACATACATACATACATACATACATGTACATACATACATACACACATACTTTCTATTGCCCAAACTATTTCTGTAGCTCCATCAGATTCAGTTCCCAGATTAGATCCCTCTAAAGAGGCATATGAGCCTGGAATTACCTTAATCACTCCCGACATCGTCGGATTTCCCTTGGATAATCCTAGGTCAAAGTGCATGATGATTCTGCCTGATCGCTTACTTAAACTGTGGTTCCAATGATCAAAGGTGTTGTCCTCTTGTACCAAAATGGACTGTTTATTTTTGCCAAGCATAACATCCTTGCTGATCTAAAGTTATCTGCCATTTCCTTAAGTCGCTCTGGCTATTAAATTAAGTTACATGTAGACGACCAAAGGGTATTAGCTCAGTTAGACGCCTCTTCGTATAAAAGAAAGCTACACGCCAGTTAAAATATTTTTATTTAAGCTGTACTTTTAAGATCTGTAAGATAGCCATGTTTCAGTTCCTTGGACAGGATCAGATGGCACATCTTCTATTTTTTCTGACGCCATATAGTATTGGGTTCTCACCAGTTCACGGTGGCTTGGCTTCCCACCGCAGTTCTATGCATTCCGCCAGTTCTCAACTCTGCGTTTCAACTCGTCCACTTGTGTGGGACAAGGTAGTCGAATGGTTGGACTGCTCGCCTTTAACGCAGAGAGTTTGGGTTCTAACTTCTTTTGACATGCCTACTGTGAGGACAACTAAAGCAATAATTCGTTCACTCACAGTTTCTCAGCATCAAGAATCTATGCTTAGTCATCATACAGTGGCGCCAAATAAATGCGTCGTAATATAATAATAATCGAATATAATAACATTACATGTTTCATTGTCATATAGGAATTCCACTTCGAGCGCCATTCACCAGTATAGTATGACTGAGTAGGGTTTCACTCGTAGCGAACACTGATTGATACGTTGTATGATAACATATATATAAATATAATATATATGTATAATATATATATAATATATATAATATATATATAATATATAATAATATAGAGATCACTGGATTATTTTGGATGGGATTAATTAGCATTAGATTTGACTGAACTGGACCCGAGTGGATTGGATTTTGATGGAAGATTTAGCATATTTGTATGCAATACAATAGAAGAAATGTATAACGTGCCTCAATTAAACAAAGTCTAATTGATAGGATGTGACGCAGCGACTAATCATGGTACTTAGAGAAAGAGAGATGAGTTTTAAGTGTACATTTAAACATTTTAATCGACGAGGAAGATCTTCGGATTGTTTCTAGTAAAGGTTTCCACTCAGCTGGACAAGATCCTTTTAACATTTCCGAATTGTAGATTAGCTATTTAGAGTACAGGGTCGCCTTTTGAATTCGCGTCTTAGATCAAGAGCAGTATATGTTATAACTGAGGTCGATAAGCTAGGGAGGAGCAGAACCTAACATTACATTGAACATCAGAAGACAGATTTTAAAAGATTTCTGAGCCCAGATGTGTAACCAGGGTAGTTGTCATATAGCGTGAGTAACATAATTTCCGGAGCCTAGATTTGTGACTATAGATACTGCTGCAGTGTGGTGAATTGAGGTAGAGCGCTGCAAAGGCAGAATAGGTCGGACCGCTGAGTATCAAACATGCACGCATGTTGACAAAGTAGAAGTTTAAATGGAGCCAACAGTTGGAAGCCAATGTACGTCTAATTGCTCGGCTTTGCAAGCTTCTGCTCAGTAGCAGCCTTCACTTTCTGGTGCGAATGTTAAGCTCAACACGTACTGTTAGCATAAAAATTAAATATACTTATTATTACCAGTAAGAGTCACACGAAATACGATCGTTGCCATCGATATACAGTGAATCATTCATAAATATATATTATTTGCATCTCTTTAATAAAGCCACAATACACGATTACACGTACAATCTTTTCAAAAGAAAAAGCAGCTTACGATGTCTGATATTGCTCTCGGCATAAGTTGGGTCTTATAAGCTCAGATCTGTCAGACAACCATTTGTCATGTTTCAGCACATACTGGACATCATTTGCGGGCACTTGTCTCTTATCTTATATTGCACCAGTGGTTGGATATTAGTTCTTTTCGAAGGCTGGTGCGCTGCCTTGGAATATGCGTTCCGTCGGTTCTTTACTGCCATTTCGGATCTAACTTTAAAATAATATCTGTTTTAACTCACTTAATGGCGTTATTGTTTTTTTTGATGATGATTATAGCTGATGCAGCTAAGGATGATAAGGACGATGACGATAACGACGTTGGTGACGATAGTGATGATGACGATAACGACGATGATGACGATAGTGATGATGATGATGATGACGATGACGACGGTGATGACGATGACGATAATGATAATGATGACAATGACAATAATAGTTTCACCAATAGAAAATGAACGGATGTCATGGAACCATAAATTAGTTAAAATGAGACGATGATATGTAAACTGTCATCTCACCGTGAGCACGCCAGAGTCCAGCAGCTGTCTACTTCGACTGAGTCAGATGCGTCTGTTTAGCCCCAGTTCTGCCCCAAGTCATCAGCTACAGCAAGTGACAATAACTCGCTAAAATAAGTATCATTTGACGTAATCATATTGAAACAGGTGGACTTGGATGGCCTAACAAATGATTATCCGCTCATCTTGATCTAAAGCACACGTCAAAACATTTGATTGTTCTCATCTTAGGGTTCTCATAAGGCGACTATCCTTATTAACATACTCATATGCGGACATATGAGACTTCAATTACCAAATCAGACCCATAGAGGGTCCATATGGTTCAAACGAAAAGCTTTTCCACTTTTTTCCAGTAATGGCTTCTCCCTGTTTTCGCTCAGCAACTGAATTGCTTCGTGTGTCCTAGAGCCTTCCTGGAAGAATTGATGAATGGATCTATGGAGCAACGGACGAAGGCGAGGATTAGGCGATCTTCCAGAGACCATTCGTCCAGTCTCTCTCTTGACTCTCGACTGAGTGCTAAGCAACTTTTGGCATTCTTCCAGAGGAACGATACTGACTCACTTAAAGGCGCTATACAAACGACACAGGTGCTGAAAATGGTCAGAGACCAATCTATATCGAGATCTGCACAATCGTGACAGGTTGTGATCCCAGGAGACGCTTCTTACACGAATAAAGTCGGCATGTACAACTGAATACTTTCAATGATCACCAGACATACATAGGAGGCATTCTTTATTACAACATTCGTCACCACACTCACGCATGCCATCATCATTACGGAAGAATATCGCTATCATCGTCGTCATCACCATCGTGGTTGCTATCATCATCATCATCGTTGACATCATCACAATTATCGTCGTCTGCTCCGTCATGACGATCTGTTTATTTCCCGTTGATGTTTGTAACCGGTGTCAAAAGACATCAACACCAAATACACAGGCAGCACATGTCGACGATTATTTCCAAGGACAACATCGTCCTCAACAACGCCGACATAATCATCATCATCATCGTGGTCGTCGGCGGCGGCGGCGGCGTTCGTCATCAACATCAGAAACGCGATTACGATTTTCAGCTGCTGCGTCTATACAATTGATGCTGCTGGCGGAGGTGGTGTTAGGCATGAGGAGAGGGAGGTGGCTAGGTGGCGCTGCTGCTGCTGCAAGGACCATCTGCCTTTGAAACAGGTTTTAATGATGCATCTACACGCAATCTGAGAGAGGCGCCAACCTCCTTCGCTCGCTAACAAGATTCTGCTGCACTGCACACCGCATCTCGCCTCCATCACCACGGATACCATCACCACCTCTACAAACGGCTGATAGCCTGGCACCGACATCAGCAGCAGCAGCAGCCACCATAAGTAGACACAGCTAGTCGACCGACCGTCTGAAAGGACAGTGAGATGGAGAGGTGGAGGGATTATGGGAGGGAGCGACGCAGGAAGGGAAGAGACGAAGGGAGGAAGAGACGGAGGGAGGGAAGAGTGAATTGGCGATGGGTTAAGCCGGAGGCATCAAAAACCGCTCCGTCAATTCCACTGCTTAATGTTATGAACAATACGCCAAGCCTCTTAGCGCCTCTGGTTCGGATTCGAAGCCAGCAACAGCAGCAGTAGCAGCCGTTGAGGACATTGGCAGCAGGGGAAGGGAGGTGGCTCGAGAGATGCCTTTCAAGGAACATTTTGATGACAGGACGACGTTCAATTCTTTCAACTATAAAGTCAAGACTATTACGTTTCAGCGACTGGCGACCAAGAGGGAGACAGGAAGCCAACAGGCGAGGAAGGAATGAGGGAAGATGATGGAAGAGGAAGAGGAGAAGGGAGAAGGAGACGCATAAGACCAGTAGCCTCAGGTTGAAGAAGCGCTGAAGAAAGAGCAGACGTAGGCAGAGGAACGGTTGATGAGACATGCAGACAAAGACGAAAAGGAGGAGGAGAAAGAGCACTGAAAGAAAGTAATCGACGTAAACCAGGGAAAAGGGAAGATGTAGGAAGGAGGAGAAGAGGAGGAGGAGGAGTGGCAATAGACAGTAACTGAAGAAGACAGAATTGTGGGAGGCGCTGATGGAAGGAAGAGAGGAGAAGGAAGGGATGAGGTCAGAGACGAAGAGCTCCACAAAGCCAGATAAACCGGAGCTTGGCCAGGCGACATCAAGTGCACTTATCACCATGGTAACGAATCTTTTACCTTACCGACGGAAGAAGAATTGCTTCCCTGCTAACACGAAAAATCGTCGTCACTAGTGGAGCGGTGACAGACATCTGTGTGTCAATGGTTCGTCTCGAAACATCTTTAAGCCTTTTATATCAGATATTAATAATACGTTTATAATAGGATGTCCTTTCTTGTGCGCTGGTAAAAATCGTTGCGACAATTTACCTTAGGCACGCATCACAATAGCACGACTGTACTTGTTTGTCTAGCATACAGCCTAAGATGTTTGATATAAAAGTTGTGTTTCTTCTAGAGGCTTCCATGAATCGACTTAATCCCAGTTCAGGATACTAATTTTCCGATCACTGTAATAGCGTCTGCTGAGAGGAGTAGATAGAACATTCTGCGCCCCTGCAACTTTTATTTTCCAAATACGTTGAATGACAATTGAAATTATTAATCTTCTGTAGAAATATCGAAAAAATATCGAATAATCTGTAATAAAAGAATGCACCGCTATGATAAGAAATGTTAATAATTATCATAGTTGTAAGCCTACACTGTGCATCAGCACTCACGTATACATCACCAGAGTACGAAGCAGTTCGATAGCAAAGGAAGATGACACATATAGTAATATTAAGATACTCAAAGTTTAAGCTATTGCCTTCACGAGTAGTAACTATTAGGAGCTGGTCTAACCTCATTTCAGAAGGCACGAAATGAAAAAACACGCACAACAGCAATACAATCGCCTACCACACGAAATTCATTTTGCTTCGAATGCTACTCATGCCAATGCTAAGGTATTGAACAAATTCTTTGCTAGTAGAAAGTAAGACAACGAAAGCTTAAGTAATAATATCATCTATTCACATTTTATAAAAAGCAAAATTCGCGTAGATTTCCTGTTAATAATAATGCAACCTGAATCGTGTCAGCAGAAAATTAATTTAAAAGGGAATTGCATTCCACTCTGCTGCCTTATTATATCCTGAAGAAGCATAAAAAGCAATATATGCGGAGCAATGTAATAACTATTGTATACATTCAATTGGAAGTAATTGGCACATACAAATGTAAAAAACTATTCAAACTAATTATATGGCACAGACAATTATTATATTTTAAATAATAAGGGTTCCTTGTCGTCTATATGCTATGGTCATTATTGTCATCTAAAAACCCTATACAGAACTGTTCCTTTCTGATTGCTCAAGTAATGCACTGTTAGACAATTTTCTTCAAAATAGCCGGAGAGAGTCTCTGAAGTTCATTTCTATATTAATATTAATATTCATATCATGAGAAATACCTGTGAAATTTTATGTAACATACGAAATTATTAATATTAATAATTAATTGATATTTATGATAAAATTGAATAATGTCAATGCGACTCTTTTTAACATTAACATTGTAACTAAATAAATTATAATTTATATTTATGGTGAAAGTAGGACTTCAATATATAGCACAAGTTTTTGTTTCCTCGATTTCTGAACAGGTTCTCCGGCGTTCCTCATTTCGCCACGGATTGAAAGAGAACCTGTGACTTGTTATCAATACAAATCACATCAGCATCAGATATCTCGGGGCATCGCAATCGATCTGTTCAGTCCATGTTGCTACATTTTGCATCAGTTTCTCTTTGCGAATTGTGCCTCCCACGTTCGTTGCGTCTATGCTCAACATATCAAACAATTTTGCAATATCCGAGATTCTTAAATTGGCGGTATATTCACTTATCAGTATGCTGCATAGCATTTCCCTCTTTCTCGTCGCGATTTTTCCATATTATAATGCCTGGACAAAATGAGATAACACATTGACCTTTATAGTTAATTTAACGACAATCTTGAGCATGACAGCATCGCGTTTATAGGCTACCATACGCATTCGTAGCGTCACTGAGTCTGGAAGAACTTTGAAGCTAATCGAGCATATTTTTGCGACGCTTAGGCCTATATACCAATGTCTAATTACATTTAAAACTTTACGTTGCCAGTATCGTACAATGAACACTGATTTAACACATGAATGAAGAAATGGTAAATTGCTATTCATGACACTTTTGATGCATGTAAATTGTAAGTTATTAATAACGAAAATTTCGAAGCATACAATTGGTAAATTATCAATTATAAAAATGTTGATGCATATAATTAGTAAATTGCTAGTCATGACAATGCTGATGCATATAGGATGTCTTGAAAACAGTAGCCTACAGTGTAGTTGCATAGCAACCAAATGATGCTGTTGGGCTTTTTTTCACATAGACAACTTGACAACTTGTATTTAATCTCACTCTGTAGTTATACTAGTTTAATACCAAGCCTCACTGCTTATGAATATTCCCATAATTAATCTAGTTTACATTGAGCTATTCTTAGTGTGACTAGATGGTAATATTTACAAGTAATTGGTTGCCAAAATTGCTGGATCCGGCTCCTTTGGGGTCTCCCCTTTGCAAGCGTCTTTTGCGACATAGTTTAAGTTCTTCAAATGATGTATCTGAATTGTAGGCAATGAAAAAGTTCTATCTTGTCTTTTCTTGTATTACCTTGCTGATTTTCATTGAAAGATGAACAGATAATAAGTTAAGAAACAATGGCTTCAGCGCTCGTGAGTAAACTGGTAGTTTTGGATAACGATTACGACACTTTAAATCCTAGGTACTTCAAGTGAGCGATATCTTTGTTAAAGCGCTAAGATAACACTTTATGATACTTAAAACCGACCTTGAGCTTCATATTACATAGCACAGAGTAATAAACATAACGTAATGTAACATAACGTAAAGAGGGGGTCGGACAACGTCTAGTCAGTTTCAAAACTGTTAAAAATTAACATGGAATGCCAAATTAGCCCAATTTCTCTAGCTTACTCTTGAAAGCTGTGAGTGTCCACTAAGATAGTATTATCAATCAAACCATTCCACAAACTTATAACTGTTTCACTCAAGAACTTGATCCCTACTATTCCTTTCAACTCCTTAAACAATTTGTACTTGTGTCTCCAGGTGTCTTGGTTGGTGCTAATTCAAAGAATCTCTCCCACGGTGATGATTCCTTTCCAGTCATGTGAGCCGTAGCTAGATCTCATCTGCTCCTAGCCTCCTATTACTCTCCAATATTGTTAGTCCACAGCTATTCAACCTTTTTTAAAGCAAAATTTCTTGTAGCCCCAAATCAGTTTTGTAGTTTGTCTTTGCACTATCTCCAGTTTTCCATGTCCTGCTTTAGGAATGGATTTGTTACCAGGATACATTATTTCAAATGTGGTCTAACCAGTGATTTGTACAGCCTCAGTATTGTGTAGCACCGGACTATGTCTTATAAAATGGCGTTTCCTTGTGTATTTTCACTAGACTTGAAAACATTCGTGGATTAATGCTTTGTTTACTATCGTATAACATCCTTCGTATTATTTCTATTCTCTCAGGAAACTTTCACCAATGCAAACACCTTCACTAGTCATTGACGATGTATTTATTCCTCAAATCACTAAAGTAAACATACTTGTGGTCGTTATCGAACAAAATCTGAGCTGGTTAGGTTGGTTGTAGTTTAACGAGACTGTGTGATACCAAAATCATTAGCGACGCCCTCCTCCTTTAACCAGGCTTGGGATTGGCATTGCTGTAATTCCGCCACTGTAGGATCTTATTTATAAAATATCGATTTATTTTGCCAGAATACAGATATGTTATCACGCCCCATGCAAATAATTCATCCACATTAAAGCCAACCTACATTCGTAGTCATATGTTCACCCGACTTATTACCTTTCACCTTCGCTGACTATTTTAGAACCGGTTCATCTATTCATTCTTACAGCAGGCTACTTGGAGAGCCTAGAGAGCAATTTCTGCTCAAATGAACATCCAAAAATTCTTTATTGAGATAATTAGTCCCATTGTTTGGAACGACCTTCCGGCTGATATATATATATATATATATATATATATATAGCGTGTCTAGTCATCTCCTATTAGAAAAAACTTCTGCATATCCACCTACTCACTTCAAGTATTTAACTATTACAATTTTCTATCTGCTGGTCTTTTATTTTAAACTATCTGACTAATACCGATTATGCTGGCTAGCAGTTTTAAAATAAACTGGAAACCACTCCCAAATCTGATAACCATAATAACAATACTGGTACGCAGGTGGTCCTGTTTGGCGGAATGGGGTCCCTTTCGGTCCTTCTTCGTGATGATGTTGCTCCAGCCAGTCGTGCACAGTCACAATATCAAAGTAGTTATATGAAAGATGATCATGTGTTGTGTTTCGTTTAAGGGAGCAATAAAACAACCCGTGTAATGGCTATGTAGAAGCTCTCATGTTGATTTACATCTGGGATTAGAACTCGAACCTTTTGGCACACATGTCAAACGCCGATTCAGTTTCACGGTGTCTTGGTGCCTGTCACAGACTATAACTAAATGCAAGATGTGGAACATGGCATGTAACAGGTGTCATATGGAATTAACGGGTAACAGGTCACAGGATGGATTCCGCCAGATGAACCTAATCATCAAAACCAGCCAGCACTCTCTTGACTGTTGATTTCTATCATAAGCATCGCCGGTCATTTGCAGCAAAAACATGCACATTTGGTCGTATCATTCCCTTTAAACTTCCGGAACGTCATTACTTCATTTGCGGTTAATTCAGTGCTTCGTGACGAAAGGTAAAACTGATGAGGAAGCTGTGCGTGATCATCAGATAAAGGGTGGAACCTAGAACGTGACTCGATGGTTCTTATCATACCTTCGTCTGCGGCGATCTCTTCTTCAGTCGCCTTCTTCAAGTTGTCCGTCATATTCTGCCTCCGGTGTAGATTTCTCGAAGTGGCAGTAGTCTCCTTTGCGTCTTCGTGATGATGTAGCGCCAGTTCGTCGTGCACGGCTGCAATATCAAGTACTCTGGCAGACAGAAGCCCGGTGCATCTGGTACTTAAAGAGACCGACGACGGCTGCGCTATATAAGTATCGATGTGACGAGCGACACGAATGCGGTGTGCAGCACAAGCGGTCGCGGTTACGTTAGTCAGTCTGTCGTTCAGTGTGTGTGGGTGTGTTTGTGTGTGTGTGTGCGCGCGTGTGGGTTTATGTCTGTGTGTATTTTTGCGTGCGTGTGCGTCAGTGTGGGTGTGCGTATGTGTGTCTATATATATACATATATATATACATATATATATATATGCGTGTGTGTATAGGTGTGTGTGTGTGCGGACGTATGTGTGTGTGCGTGTGCGTGTGGTAGAGCTTCGACCAGAAGAGGTCGTCATCTTCTCTCCGCTTCGTCAGCGTCTTCTTTTCTTTCTTCTTCTCCTTCGTTTTCTTCATCATCCTCCTCCTCCTCCTCCTCCCCTCTTCTTCTGCTCCTATTTCTTCCTTCTCCTTCTTCTTCATCTTCTTCATCATCATGCTCCTCTTCTTGTTCTGCTCCTTCTTCTGTTTCTTATCTTCCTCTTCTGTTCCTTTTTCTCCATCTTCATCTTCATCTCGTTCAACGGAGAGTCGTGCGCATGCGCAGGAGCCAGCCTTCGCTCGATGCATCTTGCCGGGCGCCACAACGAGATATCCTCCTCTGTCATCTTTCCACACGTTGATGAGCGATGTCGTGTCGCGGACCAATAACGAGCTAATAATGAGGGCTGCGCTCTCGCTCCAGCTACGATCCTCATCGACACGGAGACGGACAAACCAACGGACGGAGAGACAGACACAGAGGCAGACAGGACAAGAGTCGGGCAGCTGGAATGATCGACATACGGAGGGACAGACGGTCAAAATTAACGTATAAACAGACCATATCTACACAGATACACAGGCATATGAACGAGCATACAGAAAGATTGAGAAATAGATAGATATACAGACAGACAGACATACAGACAGACAACCGGGAGGGTGCGTAGAGTGCCTGCTCGATATATTGATGAAAGGTGCTTGTCTGAAGACGATGAGAACTGACTGATCCAATCTATCGATATCCATCTCATTGAATATCTCCACATTTTAAAACTAGAAGCTTCTTCTTCATCATCACCATCATCTTCTTCTTCTTCATCATCATCATCGTCATCATTATCATCATCTTCTTCATCTTCAGCTTCAGCTTAACTTCATCATCTCCCTCTTCATCATCTTCATCTTCATCATTATCTTCTTCTTCTTCATCATCATCATCGTCATCATTATCATCATCTTCTTCATCTTCAGCTTCAGCTTAACTTCATCATCTTCATCTTCATCATCATCTTCTTCATCATCCCCTTCTTCTTCTTCTTCATCACCTTTTTCTTCTTTTTCTTCTTCTTTTGCTTTTTCTTCTTCTTCTTCTTCTTCTCTTACGTCGATGGTGTAGCTGTCGTTACTGTCATTCACTATTTGTTTCCAGGCTACTGTTGTATGAGATCAGTTCTTGTGAAATGCTCGTCTAGCTTAAATCTCAGCCGGATTTTATTATACTGCAACGATCTTTGATTCTTTGCAGTAATGCGATAAACCAGAGTAAAATGTAAACGTCGGTAGCATTAGACATTGTTTGTGAGGTCAACTTAAATATAATGTGTAAATAGACGACGTTAGATAAGGGTTAGATTATATAATTTAAGAGACACTTAAGTGGAGCCTCAAACTCACTATTTTCTCTGGATATCGAACATCTGAATATCTCACTGCATTCAGCTACTCAATAACTTTCAACCAGATTCACGTTTCTGTGTGATTTAAGGCCCATTACAATTTATGAAATCAAATAACGATAATAACTTAATTTTAAGAGAAATTCAAGTCTTTAAATTCTAATTGCACAATCTCACAAGTGCATGAATAAGCACAGTGATAGAATATAATTCCTTCTTAAATTTGGCACTTATCCACGCTATTAAAGCCTATTATCCATTGAACACAGCTTATGTAATCATTGGGATGATGCGCTTTTATTGATGGTCTACAATAAAGAATTGAGGGTACTAGGATTTAAAATACTTGCAATGGCGGCAATTATTATACTCATGATTTCCAGCATCATTGTACTTCCAACTTCACATCCGCTCACACACACACACACACACTCTCTCTCTCTCTCTCTCTCTCTCTCTCCATTTGCATCCCCCTGCTTCATCTTCTTTTTGGCTCCATTGCTGTGTTTCTTATCTTCTTCATCTCCTTACTTTCTCAGTTAAGATTTATTTTCTATTATTAATACAACGGTGTTAACTTCTGAACATCATTTATATTCATGGACACCGCCGTATGTAATATTATGCCGATATAATTGTACATATTTGTCCTTAATAGCGGATCATATATCCCTAAAGGGGTTCGGGGATTTCCCTTGTGGCCTAACACATTGATTGTCAGAACTGCTAAATATTTTCGGGTAATGATTGAGTGGTTAAAACATTATTTTCTTTGAATAGCCAGTAACATTCCATGCATGTGGCACGCCTGTTAGAAGGCATCGGTAAGAGAGGTTTTGAGGCCAGAGGCAACCTGTTGAATCAGTGGTTTATCCCAGTATGATCTCGTCTATGGTCAAAATTCTCTAATGAGTGTGATATTTACCTCTCCTCTCGCTCCAACGCTGCCACATAGTCTCAAAGTGTGCGCCGTTGTTGGTGTGCATGGAGGACCGTGGGGCCTGCAGAAAAGAGGACTTGAAGCCATTGACAGCCAGTCAAAGAAAACGAAGGAAGTAAGAAAGGCCATCACGCAAGAGAGAATCATACTCTGACAGATAATGATTACCAAGATCTGAGCTGTATAAACATCGTAATGTGTGCAGCAGCTGTGGTAAGCTTAATTAGCTTCTCAGTAGTATGCTGACATCGTGTTTTCAATGATCTTCAGCTTTGAGATAGCTTAAAGTAAAACCAATCTCGAGGAGTGAGAGTTCAGTCTTGGAGGCAGATAGTGAGGTGCTCAATAATGTTCTGTCGCGACAAAAAGTAAATGATTGTCAGTTTCAGAGGTGGTCATCAATGGTGAATGTGAGATTACCTCATCGCTCTTAGTTTTCCTCGGTTATAGCCCCAGTATAGTTTACGTTCCCGCTCAAGACTAATTATATGCATCACAATTTTTATGATTGATAATTTTTTACCAATGATGATGATGAACAGCGGACAAAACTGATCTCCCTGTAGAGTACTTTGAGTCAGATGATGGACGGTGGATGATTGGCAATGATAGTGGAAGAACCGAAAAGAGCCGAAAAGAGCCGAAAAGAGCCGAAAAGTGCGGAATACATGAGGTAGATCAGTCTAGAGACGTCTCTCTGGCAGAGCTTGCTATGGCTCAGTTTGAGATTCTGTGATCAGTAGTCGAGGACTCACAAAAGGAAACTGTAGTTAACCAATAAACTTTGAATAAATCAAATTAAAATTTAAACCTCGCCTCTTGAAATTTAGAAGCGTTTCCCGTGGACGAGAATCAATCCAAGAATTTTTCAACCGATGCATCTATAATCCCTGAGGTGTCAGATTATTAGTAAGCAGTGTAACTTCTGGAGTTGCCATCCTTGTCATTATCTGGAAGAACAAAATATCGTAGAGGCCTACTGGGAAAGATAGTAGAGTTGAAACACTGAATCACAATTGACAGGCGCTGGAACAAGTAACAGGTTTATTTTGAGTCGCCCGTAATGTTGAGTCAATTTTTCACATGGTTGCGAAGAGCCATTATTGAGTGCATTTAACGTGTCTGAACCAAATCCGTTACACCTCCCATGCGGTTAGAGGTTGTAACTAGGTATGAAACTGAGGTCTAGGACATTGGCCCCCGGACATTATCTCCTCCTAGGACATTACTCCCGGACATTACCCCCCATTGCAATACATAATTAGAGTATGTATGTGTGCATGTATGTATGTGTGCATGTATGTATGTATACATGTATGTATGCATATATGTATGTATATATGTATGTATGTATACATGTATATATGTATACTATTATGTATTTATATATAATATAATTATGCATGCACTGCTGCATGTATGCATACAGGCATGTAAGTATGCATGTGTACATGTATGCATATACGCATGTATGCATGTATGCATGCATGTATACACGTATGCATATATGTATGTATGCCTGCATGTATGTATGTACACATGTATACATATGTGTATATATGTATACATGCATGTATGTATGCATGTATGTATATTTGCGCTATGGAAATATTGTGATGTCCGAGGGTAATGTCCGAGAGGGTAATGTCCTAGGGGGTAATGTCCGGGGGGGGAAATGTCCTGATACGATGAAACTGTGTATGTAACTGTCACATCCCAGGTACAGAGCCGTATTTAGTATTTTGAAGGCCCTACGCAAAATTAGTTTATAGGACGGATTAGTGCAGTACCTGCAAAAGTAAAAATAGCAATAGTTATTTATTGTCACTATTTGGGGGCCCTTAGTATTGCGGGGCCCTACACCAACGCGTATACGCTGTGTATGCCTAAAAGAACTTTGCACAGATCAAGCAACTACCCCCAGCGACATTTTATCAGTGTCAGGCAGTCTAATCACTTACCATCCGACTTTTACAGACCCGAGGTTCTTTCATCGCGGGGAAACACCGATAAAATCCCTCTGCACATCACTCATCGTAATCGTAATCTCCAAAATTCTAAAGCGCCACTTGAAAGCCAAGCGCAGGGCACCAGCTCATTCACAAGCGCTGCTCATCACACATCACTCTGTCGTGAAGATTCAAATCATCTGAGGAGAGCGTAGAACAATGAATAAACACACTAGCATACATAGAAGGGGAAACGAATTCAATTCCCGTCAATTCTATGGTTGACTCGTCCTACTGTCACCAGGCGGCGATGGTTAAATTAGATCGTGATGACGCTTTGTTCGACTCATGTGATAACTTGTCATTTTCGGTTCACACTGTACATGTACCTATTGTCATACTGTGGTTTTTCGGTTTGAAATGAAACGAAGATATCATTTTTATTTAAATAACGCCCTGGAAACATTCTCTCAATAGCACATTTCCATCACATATCTGGCAGTTATAAAACCATCCGCATACTGCTACTCTAAAAAGCAATCAATAGTTGAAGGAGGAAGGTGAATGAGCAAGTGATCTAAAACATATTAATTCTGGTGAATTATTTGTCTTATTGTATAGTGCTACGTGTTTAGGAATATTGCTTTCATTTATTACAGCGCTATACAACGTGACTGACCAGTGTACCCTATGCTTCTGTGGGTAACGGCATGTGAAGAGGTCGTTTAATACAGCTGTGCAGCCTCAACAACTAGACAGCTGCTAAGATCTACTTTCAATCTAAGCCGACCATATTCCAAAGCGGGAATCGGCGTTAGCATTATGTGTGTGTGTGTGTGTGTGTTTGTGTGTGTGTGTGTGTTTGTGTGTGTATATGATATACACAAGTACGATACATATATGATATATATATACAATATATACGATATATATTTGTCCAAGTCTTTGGAAAACATACACAGGTGATGGCTGATCAGTGGTCAACGAAAGGCCGCAGGGTGTGCCTTTGTCTTTGAAACCATTGTCACGAAGTGCAACAAATAGCGCAATACGAATATTATAGACAGAAGTCATATATGAAGAGCATGGGTAGCCTTCGCGTTAATATTTAGCAACAGGATACGACTGGGATATGGAGAGAGAGAGACACACACAGAGAGAGAGATAGAGAGAGACAGAGAGAGGGAGTGAGAGAGACAGAGAGAGGGAGTGAGAGAGACAGAGAGAGGGAGTGAGAGAGACAGAGAGAGGGAGTGAGAGGGACAGAGAGAGGGAGTGAGAGAGACAGAGAGAGGGAGTGAGAGAGACAGAGAGAGGGAGTGAGAGGGACAGAGAGAGGGAGTGAGAGAGACAGAGAGAGGGAGTGAGAGGGACAGAGAGAGGGAGTGAGAGAGACAGAGAGAGGGAGTGAGAGAGACAGAGAGAGGGAGTGAGAGGGACAGAGAGAGGGAGTGAGAGAGACAGAGAGAGGGAGTGAGAGAGACAGAGAGAGGGAGTGAGAGAGACAGAGAGAGGGAGTGAGAGGGACAGAGAGAGGGAGTGAGAGAGACAGAGAGAGGGAGTGAGAGGGACAGAGAGAGGGAGTGAGAGGGACAGAGAGAGGGAGTGAGAGAGACAGAGAGAGGGAGTGAGAGAGACAGAGAGAGGGAGTGAGAGGGACAGAGAGAGGGAGTGAGAGGGACAGAGAGAGGGAGTGAGAGGGACAGAAAGAGGGAGTGAGAGAGACAGAGAGAGGGAGTGAGAGGGACAGAGAGAGGGAGTGAGAGAGACACACTCATACACACACTCATAGAGAGAGAGTTAGACAGAGAGAGAGAGTGAGAGACAGAGAGACAGAGACAGACAGAGTGAGATAAAGACAGAGACAGAGAAACAGAGAGGGGCAAACCTCAGACGAAATAAAGAGGATCGAAATGAAAAGACGAGATACGATAGGTTAATTACGAATAGGAGCCACGACGATTGTTATAGGATAGGAAACAACAAAAGGATGAAGAACGTTCTCAGAGTAATCAGACGGCAAGAGAAGTGATCTTAGAGAACATGGTTTCATATTCGCATTTAGATAAAATCCTCGGAATGGGAAGCCACAGCTCAACTATTTATTTAAATGGCATTATCTTTTGCACGTTTATCGAAATAATTATATCATCAACATAGTGTTACTAAGAGATTCATCCAGGTATTCAACAAACGATCACAAACTTCTTCCCTCCATAAGGGAGTGAGCAGTCGTGAGAATAGCTCCGCTTGACCGCCAGGTCACGTGACCTATGAGTGCTAATCACTGGAGCTGCCATTTCAGTAACAGTTAACTGGAAGTGATCTTTGAGTGAGAGTTGTCTATAGATGCTAGCATGCACTCAGCAAGAGAGATGGAAATATTCGTTCTGGATCTCGACGTCAGCCTGTCATTTCCTTTTGCACGCTCTTCCAACCCAACGTCGTTCCTTTCTTGTGAAATTATCACCCATCAGATATGCGAGTTCTCTAGACCAGGACTATACATGTACGCATACCTTTTATAAGCTCTTGAAATGGTTCTTATTGCTGGAGTTTGGAGTTCGGTTTATATAGACTTTGAGACTTTGAGTAGATATCTTAGAACGCGCACTATTAGTGCTCCGAATGACGAGGATGAACAAGGTACTCAGGACTCACTCCTCCGCGTCCGGTCTGCAACTCAGATCCTTTGCGAAGACCGATCTCCGTGTGCGGAGGGTGAGGTTGAGTTTAGGCCACCGTGGGCTCTCGGCCTCTGATCCGCGGTGTTGGACGGTCTCCCACCTACTGTCCAGGCGCAGAGGCTGTGGAAGACAGTTCCAAGCTGAGAGTCAACATAGACAACGCTCTTAGACTGGGCCGTAGCAGAGTGCATGCACGAAATCACAAGAAGGCCGGTTCTTTATACTATGCAAACCGTGTTAACAACCATGATGCGTTTTAGATAAGATACGAAAGCTTGCAAAGTCTCGGCAAATACAGGTGACGTAAGAAATTTAAATCTATTACAAAGGTAACTTACACAGGCGCTTGATAAAGAAGCCACAGAAGGGGCTGTAGGCGACGCTGAGGTATAAGATACAGGACCAAGAGAAGGATTGAAAGAAGAGGCACTCTGAAGAAAGGACGAGGACGAACTGATAAGTAAAGACAGTGGAGACTGGAGAAGGCTGTGGGTATGAATTGAAAGCAGGTGGAATAGAGGAAGAGATGACGACATTGGAAACAAACCGATGGAAGCAGTGAGGCAGAAGATGGAGAAAGAAGAGAGAGCAGAGGAATGATATTAAGTGGCGTGGAATGAGCGAATGACGAGAAAATAATGAAACGACACGAAGCAGAAAGGACTTGTAAGATAAAGAGGTATGCAGGTCTAAAGTACCGGTGAAGATGTTGCAGAAGTAAAAGTGCCAATGTTAATGGTCGGGAGATGGCGTGTCATTTCAGTGCCTAGAAAGTGGCCGTCTCATTTGATTATGTCTAGGACTCTATGGACGTCGCCTTCGCCTTTCATTCGGCTAATTAAGGCGGCAGGTCTTGTCCTTTCACGTGCATCAGTCCGTGATAAAACCCTATTGGAACTGTTCTATGGCTACCGTCGATTTCAAAATCAGGAAGGTTACGTAAGGTAAGGCAGCAAGGTAAGAAGACGTGCGATGTAATGTTGCGAGGTATACACGTATTCAGGCATTTGAGTATGCGGTTAAAATATGACAAATGATCTTACGCAGAAGCTTATGCAAAGGCGATGATAACGAGGATGATGATGTTGATAACGATGATTATGATGATGAAAGTAATAATGATAATAATGATGATGATAATTATAATAATTGAACTTTTGATGTTCCAGATCTTGACAAGGTTACAGACACTACAGAGTTAACATTGCATATTAATATCTAATAATAATAATAATTATTATTATTATTATTATAAAACCACAGTAATAATAATAATAAAACCATCTGCGAAGACTAGCCATACCAGAACAATGCCCCCCCCTAATTTTTTTAATCTCGAGGGATCATATGTACCTCGGGAAAAAATAATAATAACATTTGCTGTTTCGTATGGGTATTTAACGTCGCAAAGGGCAGGCGCCGCGGCGGAAAAAGCAGCCCATAACAAAAAGTGTAAATACACAGCAATCGCCCAATCGCATCACTTTATCCCCGTTGTAGCCGAAACCGCAGGAAGCTGGTACACAGAGACATTGGGATTCGTCAGTGAACTAGATAGCAAGATCACAGCAGCACCAGCGCGAGACCAGTCATCTCCTTCAGCGTCTCTCCGTCTTCCTCCAAATCGGAAACGTGTCAGTTCTGGGCACCTCGAGCTCTGAATGGAACTGTAATTAGACCAGAAACTGATTGACTCTAACGTATTTGATAACGAACTAATGAGTCTGTATCCATGTCCGTTGGTTTACGAATAAATATGATGAGAGTAGTAGTAGTAGTAGTAGTAGTAGTAGTAGTAGTAGTAGTAGGAGTAGTAGGTGGAGTAGGGGGAGTAGGGGAAGTAGTAGTAGTAGTAATAATAATAATAATAATAAAACTCTAACGTAATTAATAACGAATTAATGAGTCTGTATCCTTATCCGTTGGTTCACAAATAAATAATAATAATAATTATACAAGAACAACAACAACAACAACAACAACAACAATAATAATAATAATAAATGCGACTGTTTCAGGTATTTCTCTTTCTATTAAATGGAATCGAAGATCATAAAGTTTACTTTTTCCAGCGTCTCTCCAACCGCATTCAGCGCTATAATGCCCCAGCATTTCGAAACTCGATCACTGATCTGGTGGAGGACGAGAGTCATGTCCGGCTGTTGCCAACAGACAACAAAAGAGCGCAGTCTTAGATGGCGGTCAATAAACCTCTGCTAACCGATAAAAGACTGGATTACTATTGCCAGCTACTCCACAGCAAATCAAGCAAATTAGATGACTTACATCCTTGATACTGAGTGACTGTGTTGCTGAGTTTAATGATGTCACTCACACCTTGGCTACCGACTATATGTAAGTCGGAGTGTAACAGGTTATGCGCTTTTGTCATCGTACATATGTACTATCAGTGTTCATCACAGGGGTTGATGGTAGGCCTAATTCATGCACAATTAGCCTAAGCGTCATGTCATCATTTCTTTAAGGATGTTTCTGACACAAAATTGTAGCATTGAATACAGACAGATAAACGCTGGAAAAGGAAAGAAGCCTCGCCTTATCGCCACTAATGGTAGAGATGCGAGCTCCAATTGCGTTAACGAAATCAGTGGCAGTGCTGGTTACGAATTGCCTCAACTACTGCAACTCACTTCTTTTTGATACAGAAAGGTACAAGATATAACAATATCTGCAGGCATGCTGAAACGTCATATGTCCAAAACATCATATTTTATTTTGGCTTCGTATGCAGGAAAGGATTTCTTATACATTGGAGTTCATATTCTTTTAATTAAATTCGAACTATTGCCGGTCACTGTGTCAACACGTAAAACAGTCACCAGTTGGTTACCGGGTCAACCTCTTACCATTCGCTTCTCATGCTTATTCGAATTTTCTGCCAATTAAACGATTTACGTCAACAGCCGCCAATATAGACCGGTGCCTAATCAATATAAGTGTGCAATTATGTGTGCACACGTCTACAGAAAGGCGTTTGGTGTCGTCCATGTGTCTGTCTCTCTGTCCATCTGTTAGATTCTTTATCTGTCTATATACTACTCAATGCATTCAGCTTATCCATAAGTAACAGGTGGCTGCTGTAGCCTAAAGTTGAGCGATTCTGAGCTTTATATGGGCGCCATTCGACGATGTGCTTGTAATTTATGTCGCTTTGTTGGTCCTTCGTCTGGTGTTTACTCAGACTGACCGACTGAAACATTTGGCCGAGCTAAATTGACGCCACGACACCGGAAGTGATGAAATCGCCGTGAGAAGCAGACGAAGAGACGGTCACGCAGGCAGACGCAAACATGTGAGCGAGCAGACAGTTGGTGATTATGATTTGGGTCACGGCACGCATATAAGCGGCTAATGAAGTGGTCAGGCGCCGACGACGACGACGACTCGAATAACCGACAGACGAATGTCCCTTGTGGCTTTCCATATATGGGTCATTGCTAGCATAGAGAGAGAGAGAGAGAAAGAGAGAGAGACAGACAGACAGACAGAGAGTGGACGTGGTTGCCTATTGCAGCAGCAGCAGTACCAGCTTCACCACCAGCGCCAGTCGCATCAGCATCAGAGCACTATCTGGTGGCAGTAGCGGCAACCAGTCTGTCTGTCCTCGGAAATAAGCTTCGGCCATCAATTAGCGGTTACAGATGACATATCTGCCTGGACGGTCGCCTAGCAACCAATGCCTTCGGAGATTACTGCAATATCTACATCGGGCTTACTTTCGTCTTATTCCTTATCGACTCGTCTCTCGGTCCACCCGGCCATCAACAGGTAGAAAGGAGAAGAAGCGGAAGAAGGGGGAGGGAAGGGTGTGGGGAATAGGGACGCCACTGCTGCTGTTAATCAGAGAGTTAATGGTCAAAGGAACTTGAGGATGGGGAGAAGGCAAGGAACGAAGAGAAGGCAAGGAACAAGGGGAAAGCAGGGAACGAAGAGAAGGCAGGAAAGGAGAAGGATGGTTGAATAAATTGGAAATTGGAGGAAGAGAGGTAATGAGAAAGAATGATCTCGACGCAAAGAATGGTAGCAGAAGCGTGAAGGTTTAGGTCATTGGTTAGAAAATAAAATACGAAACTATGAAAACATTAAAGCATAGTCACGATGTAATGTATCTTAATGAGGAGATGCATAGTCATGACGTAATGCAGCTAGAGAGAGAGAGAGAGAGAGAGAGAGAGAGAGAAAAGAGCACAGAACAGTAAAATGGTAGAAGAGAAGAAGCTGGGCATCTGAAAAAACTATGAAAGGCATGCCTACAGAATTTTACTGAATGTGATAGATTAGGAAAAGAAAATCTGAAAGAGCTAATAAGAGAAGGGGGAAAAATTAAAATAATTTGAAATCACATGATGATGACGACAACGGCGGTGGTGGTGGTGACGATGACGACGACGATTATGATTATGATGATGATGATTATGATTATGATAATGATGCTGATGATGATGTGGATGATGATGAGGATGATGATGACGAGGATGATGATGTTGATGACGATGATGATGATATGCCGTGGAACGAGATCACAGAATATGGATGGTAAGTATGAGTCTTTAGCTGTTTTATTCAAGAATACAGTAACACAATTGAATGGCTGGACGGATCGTCTATAATATCTTGTAATACTTTGCATACTTCAAATTAAATATAAAATTAAAAATTAACCTTTTATTTCAAATCTACATTGTATGACGCATCGGCGCATCAAATTACATCAACATATACCGTCAAATCCTAATGACACATGTTGGAAAGAAAGTCCTTAGATGAGAATGACGAAACAGGGTAAATCAAGAGAATCAGGTAAAGTAGTGACAATTCTCTTCAATTACCACTTTACTTTTTAAGCTCATTTATTTGTTATACCACAACCCAGGAGGACTGCTGTTTCTCAAGTTCTACCCAAATGATAATGGAGAGATCACATTTATTTCACATCATATTGTCAGCACTTGAAGTTTATTCATCATTAAACAGCCTCTGTAAGGAACACGATGTCCTCTACACAAATTTCAACTGTTGTGCTAAGAGAGAGAAAAAAACGTACATATAAATATATATTATACGTATATATATAAAGAGAGAGCGAGCGAGAGACAGAGAGAGAGAGACAGAGAGACAGAGAGACAGAGAGACAGAGAGAGAGAGAGAGTGACGCTCTATGGCCAGATTGTCTGCTTCGATCTACCAGGCCCTTATTTGTAACAGACACCCTCTGTCTATAATTAGCTTATCTAGTCATCATATCACGCCATAGGACTGTACATACATGTACATGTACATCCTATATGTCACTGAAGGTGACCCTAATATTGTTATACTCACATTTCTGTTCTTAAAGATGTCCTCTGCATCTTAGGATGTGTCAGTTCCTTGGTCATTTTCAGGGCTGTACCGTGTTATTTCTATCCAATCTAGTTTGCTCTAGAACACGGTCATCTTTCCAAGGAGGACTATTTTCTGATGCATTACGATTCTAAAAGCTATGCAAAGAAAACGACTGTGACATTTAAACGAACCGTGGAACGAGAAAATATAAGTTGACAAACTCATAATAATGTTGATTCGCTGACTAATCATTGACACGTCTTACTTAGTTAACAGTAATTCATTGATCATCAAAGCAGCATTGATCTTTGTCTGACTCAAGTTTACATCAGCTTTGAAGAAGCATAATACGCGCTAAATTGCAATAAACCTGAATCAACTTTCGAGATTCATTGAATGTATGCGTGTGGTTCAAAAGTGGTTCAACATGTTTTGAATGTGCTATGATACATGAATCTGCCTTGAAAATCAATCAACCAATTTTTATTTATTGAAATAAGCTGACAAGTACGCAACTTTTACATTGTCACACATCCTTTTTGATGCCAACAAATTAGAAACGTATTGAATGGACTCTGCATGAACTTCAAAGTTGATGGGATTTGCTTTGAATCCTCTCTGAATCACGTATGCGACATTATTGGACGAGGAGTCATGGGGGCGCCTCACCGGTCACTCGGTCTACGGTCACTCTCAGTGAGGGGCCATGGGGCGTATCACGCGATCATCGTCAGTGGTCTGACTAGAGAGAAGAGAAAGAGACAGAGACAGAGACAGAGAGAAGGAGAGAGAGAGAGAGAGAAAGAGATAGAGAGAAAGAGATAGAGAGAAAGAAAGAGAGAAAGAGAAAGAGAAAGAAAGAAAGAGAGAGAGAGAGAGAGAGAGAGAAAGAGAGAGAGAAAGTAAGAGAGAGAGAGAGAGAGAAGGCATTGAATCGAGATTATCATGATCGCTCGCTCATAAAGGCTCAAAAGCTTTTCTTGGTACAGAACAGGTGTAGTAAAAAGATGAAAAGCAAAGTAAAACCCTTCGCTTTAAGGCGCGTGCCAAGCCTCCACTCTTCTCCCAAGCCTTGGTCCACACCTCCCCAAGCCTTGGTCCACTCCGCCCCAAGCCTTGGTCCACACTTCCCCAAGCCTTGGTCGCTCTCCCTAAAAGGACCTTGATGCTGAGAGACAGTGTTCGATATCACCAGGCAATAACGTCCCTGCCTACGTCTCTCTCTCACAGCTACGTCAAAACGGGAATCGTGTGCTTACAATAAAACCAGTTGATCGTTTCATAATTGGTCTGTTCATATTTGCAGTTGCGTGGCTCGTGCAAGAGCGCACTAAGTAAAGAATGATTGGAGACAGGATGTGGGTGATAATGTAGAATTCTAACTACAATTATATCGTTCGCTTTTTGAAACCATTTGTGAGATTAAGACAGCAAACTGTAGAGAGATAATGGTTTTCGATCTTGTTTCATATCACGTAGGGTGAGGTTAAGATGGGACAATGCGTGATAAGCGACGAGTGACGACGGAATTTGACAAAATAACCAAAAAATCTAACGAACTGAAACTTAGATGATTTTTTGCACAGACCCATGAACACCATTTTAGATCAATAAAAAATCAATCACCAGCATCTACTGTATGTATCGAACTGGTGCTGTTTCATAGCGCATCATGGAGTGTAGCCCCTAGCTTCTCCCCGCACACCTTCACCTACTCTTCTCCACCACACTCTCCTCGTCCTCTTCTTCTGCTTCATCATCATCATCGTCAACACCATTATCAGCATCATCATCATCATCAACATCATTGTCTTCTTCTTCGTTTTCTTCTTCTTCCGTTTCTTCTTCTTCATCATCTTCCTCTTCTTTGTCTTCTTCTTCTTCTTTTTCATCATCTTCTTCTTCTTCTTCATCTTCTCATCTTCTTCTTCATCATCATCATCTTCTTCTTCTTTTTCTTTTCTTCCATGAGCCAAACGACTTCATTCTTCTCTATTTTACAGTCCCATTATTACTCAAATCCAGAAAGTAAAAGAACTGCATATTTTAACGCTGCTGCTAATTGTCCTCAGTGCAATCCATCATACGAAATATTTCAGCTGATCAACTCTTTTTCTTACTCTGCTCTTCAGTCAAAATATCTTCCAATTATGTTGCCATCTGTGAAGGCAACCTAATTGACGCCTTAATGATTGACAGCGCCTTCGAAAGAGCATTAGGCGTTTTTCAGAAATGGCATATGAATGAACATATGCTGCACACGCATTCATAATATAAATAAATACAAAAATGCACACATCAAAATATACATAATTTATTAGCCTACTTATAGCGTGTACGTTGCATTAAATGCCATGGTCTGTATGTTGGATTTAGCTGCAACGTATACGGGTGCGACTCAATGCTTATTGTAAGGTGATAAAGCACGATTGTTATAGCAGTTTCTGCTAAAAATTAACTATGCTGAAATTGTTATTGCAAAGTTACTATTTAGCTGAAGATTCTTCAATCCCATGACCACATTTCCGAGGATTTAGTCACCGGTCAGTGGTCTGTCTGCTGAGAGTGGTGTGCTATAAACATCCGTTAACCTACCTTCATCTAATTAGTATTCATTCAACAATTAGCATCTAGCATTGTATTGTGTAGTCGAGCTCAACTATTGTACAAAGCACGTAGTTTATCAATAGAGGTAACTTTTAATGTGGGAAATATTACTGGTTGATAAAACTGACAGCCCTGAACCGCGACCACCGCCGGCCATCACTGAATGTTTTTTGTAAAAAATCGTCTCAACTAAAATTCTAAATGCCTTTGTTGATCGGTCAGTTACTTGGAACACCCACATCAGAAAGGTTGCATGTAATATAACAAAGATCGTGTTCTGTCATTCATTGCTTCCTCTACAGAAACTGCTACTTGTGAAAAAAAACAACTAGGCCTCCTACTGGTTGTTCGTGTCCATTGATTGACATTGCCACGGTTCAAATTTATCAAATATTTCTTTCTTTTAAAGGACGACAAACGAGTATTAAGTTCATCATCTACAAATTGTCAGCACAATCGACCACTTCATCAGCCGAAATTTGGCGTACATTGGGTACGTCTATCCGGTCAACTAAATTATTATACAAAATAAGACGCTACCAAACACCTATTCAGCTCAACGCATCATGCGCTGGCGCATCTTACACACACACACTGATATATGTATAAAAAATTTTGTCAGATGTCGCGAGATCAACGAACTGCGGATAACTGACCTACACATTTGAAATCTGTATAGAGGTTTACAACATACACGGCTGTTGGACTGCATCGCTGTGGTGTGAACTACGCAACTCCATAATCCAATGGAGAAATGGAGAATCTGAGCATTGAATTCATCAAATAATTATGCGTATAATTGACACTGGTCCAAATAAAGCAATAGACAAGACAAAAAAGCGCGAAAGTTCAGTCATATAACTAAACATAATAATATTTAACTTACTTAAAGCCTAATATCACACCTTTAAAATATTTAGGTTCATTCTCGTTGATCGAACGTTGAGGAAACCTAGTTAGTAATAAACTATCTGATGAATTGAATCTATATGTAATTGGGTCTGGTCGTTAGCATGTAAATGTGTCAAAGAAGGTTACGTATTATACTGAGTCCTTCCTTGTAATTCGGTGCTCTATAATGCAAATTGCATCTACCAAAATTTGACAGACTTTTTTGGTTGGGTGTTTCAGACTTCTGTCAAAGGTACTAGCTACCTGACATCAACGAACCTCATCTGCGATGATGTGTTGCAGCTCTGGGAACAAAATCTCAAGTCTGAATATTTCCCGTCGAGGTTCTCATCTTCAACATTTGATGAACCTCATCTGAGATGATGTGCTTCAGCTTTTGAAACATAATTCTATGTCAGCTTCATCTGTCCCTACGGAGTGCACGTTTTATAATACCGAGGGCTTATTTCTCCGCAGCAAAAGTTCGCGTTTGTGTCCGCCGGAGAAGTTTCGCAATATAGGAATGTGCTTTGTCGATGGCAATAATAAACAACAAAAAACAAAATAATAGAAATGTACTCTTTCAGAGAAAATAGTTCATGCACTTATTTTACTTGGTCCCTTAGGAGCTTCTGTTTTTTCCCTATTGTTTTTCTATTTCTATTGTTTTTCCTCTTATGACTTGCTTATTTTTGTGTTTTCATATTTCTTCGGTTGGAGGCATTCAGTAAAAAATGGTTGGTTATAAATATACCATACCTGAAGATGAATATGGATTCTGTAAATAAAGAACTATAAATGAAAATGTCGCGGGTTCCACTCTCGCCACTCCTTCTTCTTGATGGCGAGAGTATCCGCTGGTTCTTTCCTCTATCACCAAGCTCAGCAACACGACACACTTGATGGTTTTAATATGTAATTTTAATGATATATATACACACCACTCATCCTATCTACACTTACTGGAGTTATTAGTGTCTTTTAGGAATGTTTCTCTAGTTTACGTTGGAGACGGGATTCCCAACTACGTTGATTATCCTTATCGTCAGAACGACCTAGCGTCTCCCCAGTTCCGAAACAAGTCCCCATTTCCTTGCTTGCTTCGCTATATGAATCCTTCTAGAGGCGATTTCCTTCGCCTTCCCAAACGCAAAACTCGTATCTCTATTGGACGACAGGTCACCTTCAGAAACCATTACTAAACCCTGGTTGGTCGGGTCTTGGCGTCCCTAGCGTAACGTCAGATTCCTGGGGACGTCCAGTTACTGTTTGACTAGCAGCTGTTTTGTAATAAGGCTGGGCCTTATAGGGGTCGTTGAATTCCATTACTACAGTTATTCCGCCTAACAGATTGCGCCGTTCGTATCGGAATTGCCCCCTATTCAGGATCCGTGTCAACCAGCCGGTCCAGGCCAAATATTAAACTGATTCATGAGTTTCTTGTCTGTGGGTCGTAGAGATGGAAGGGGTAGGCGTACGCCTCGAGGTTTCGGGTTTCGCTGCTTGACACTTCGTTCATATTTGCATATTCCTTGGTGTCTGTATTGAGGCCTTCTGCTTCAGGCGAAGCCCACTGATGTCTCCCATCTCATGTGTCAGGTAGACATTCTCATCCGTAGTCCTCCTACGCTTCTGCTGTCGATCAATGACTTTTATATAGCGCCATCGTCCGGAGTGACGCGCGTCACAGAAAATTATCTGTTTTTTCGGCAGAAATTGGTCAAAAACTAAACATGAAATAGTCGACTGGAAACTGTATAGGTATACTCAGTGCCAATAAAATCAGTTGCCTTGGTACTGCTTGAAATAATATTTAACATAAGTCATATTTATTTTGCGAATGATATGCGAAGACTTAACGAGGTGTTTTGACGGACATGAATATCTCTCGTTTCTCATTAATCTTAGCCTTGAATATATATATATATAAATATGTTTATATAATATATACATATATCGTTTTCATTTGATGTTTAGAGACGGCGATGACGAGGCGTCTAATGAGACCCGGATAAAAGCCTTGCATATCCTGTCTCAGCTTCTTCCACCACCCCTCCGCTGCCGATCCTCTTGACGTCGCCACCCCCTTCGCTGGTGATCTTCCACGGACTCAGATCGCATGACTCTCAACCACGAGACGTCGCTCTCCTCTTAGTTGGTGGCATTGCATGTTTCCGTGTGTCTCTGTTTATGACGTCTTCTTCTCTGCAGCCATATTCACTGTCTTCCATCTGACAACCATTTTTCCATCTCTATTTTTTTTACTGCCTCTTCTCATCTCCCTCTCTACTCATTTCCTCATTTTTAAAAATTCACCTGTCTTCGGCAATTGCTTTGTTTCAATCATTCCACTTTCAAATCGTAATCCATTCTCGCTCCTTTTTCTTCTCTTTCTATTTTCTCTCCACATCATTCTGAGATTGCCTTGTGCTTTTTGCGTCTCCTCTGTTCATCTCATTTTCCACCTGTCATTATACCTTTACTTTTCCATTCCATGACAAGCTGCTCCATTTACTGCTGTACATTCTCTCCGCTGTCTTCTTCCCTACTTCTGCATTCCTTTCTATGCCTCTATACGTTGATCCATTCCACTCGCATCTGACAATCTACAGATCATCACTTCCTCGAAACTGTTTTTAAATTGAAATGAAGCAAGATCAGTTTCTGAGAAGCGGCTACTCATCGCCGTCAGCATCTAAATGCTAATAAACTATTTACCTCTATAAATACACGCATGCATATTAACCAGGAGACATTAAATGGTATTTGACAAATGAAATGATTCAAATGAAATGTTAAAAGCAGTGAAATTACCAAGTTCTTATTATCACTGAGAAACCATTCATCTTCATTCTCATATAACTCTTATCAGGGATTCCCAGAATTCAAGTCTCCGCTGTGATAATACTTAAAAGCCCCTAATGGATGAAATAATTCATAAAATAACTGTTCTGGCCGTCTCAGCCATTTGCAAACAATATATGATGGTTATGGCAGAAACGGGATCTCATAATGTGTATGTAGTCGATGATATTGCAACGTTATCTGTATATCATCAATTTATTCATCAAATGTGTAAACAGGGTTGAGTGACATGGAGACAGACTGCTCATGGTGACAATAAGACCTCACCCAGTGAATATCGTGACCGTGCAGGTATGTACAATGACACTATAATAGTGTATACCACCAACAAAGACAGATGAGGAGATAGATAGTATCATGAGATGACAAAAAAGACATGATAACTTTAATGACAGTGTATTATTGTCTTTGGGCGATTGAAATGCAACAGTTGGAGAAGATGGTCAAGAATAATATGTAGAAAGTCCCGCAGAGAAATAAAAGAGAGGAGAAGCTAGTAGAATTTTGCAAAAGACAAGAACTTTACATAAAATGATAATAAAACATATGGTTCCAGCAATGATAGAAGAGGAAACACGTGAAAGTTCCACATATCTCCTCTTCTATCATTGCTGGAACCATATGCACTGCACAAACCACTGCACAATAGCAAGAAGATTATGCGACTGCTAGACAAAGACACAGAAATAGCCAATAGAATTCAAGAGCGATATACTGGATGCTGATGCAGACACGGACCATAACCTGATGGAAATGACAGTGCATCTTCAACCAAAATTCACGAGGAAGAAGAAAGTAGTGGTGAATGGATGAGACAGAGAAAACTGAAAACAAAATTGAAAGAATTATCAGATTAAATGAAACAAACATCTGGAGGAGAGAAAATTTATGACGACAGAAGAAAGATGAAAATCGAGTAAAGCGCCATGCAGAAACATGATGACTATGAGATAACAAAGCATGTCTCTTATAGAAGAAATGAATCAGTAGGAGGAAATTTAAATAACTTTCTGAAGAAACGAATAACCAAATCCACGCTATGGAGTGGTGCCAGGCAATACGAATCTGAACGTTGTGTCCGGACAGTTTTATTCTTACGACAGATTATGTATATACATGTAGATGTTTTGTTCGTACCTGTTTATTTGTACATGTCGTGCGTTTGCAGACGTCTGATTAAAGAATATACTTACTTACTTATAATTAGTTACAAACTTCTTTTTGGCAACGTACCGGCTCCTGGGTGGTTTCTATTTAAATTAGTTTGCACTTCACAGCATAACATTCTTTAATCTTTAATCAATAAAACTTGATATAGCGCCTCTTCAAGAAATCTACTCAGTCCAAGAGGCTCTCTCTGCGTTATCTACATGACGTCAAATGTCATTTCAGTGAGTGTTGGAGCAGTTAGCAAAACAATGCACAGTAAGTGTGAAACCGACCAACGGATTCCCCTCAACAGCCGACAGATGTCATGCATGTTCAAAGTATCTGGACCAGGTTACGTCGAAGGGCAGAGCGTAAAGTTACTGTCAACGCCTGACTGCAGACATGGGACGGAGTCGACGAGTAGTCCCTCGCTGGTGGAAGATGACGCACGTCCGGATATTCGTCGAGGCACGAGGAAGATATATAGGAGGCATTCGTCATATGTTGGTCGGTAGATTGAATAGCCACCCGAGGTAAGGTAAGGTCAAGGTAACTCCAGTGGCCGTGTCAGCCTATCTCAACCGTGATGAAGACACTCGGCTACAAGGGCATACACGGTCCGCGTGGCTAGGATTCGGCGTGCAGTCACATGGCTTGACAACTTGCGAAAAATATGCGTCTCAAGACGTTCAAAATCCTCTGCACGGCCAGTGAATTAGTTCAGAACGCAAATCTAGCATTAAAGAACTCCAACATGATCGAAATTATATAGATTAAAACACTCGTCGAAATGACACAGAAGACAATTAATCGACCAAGATAGTCGATCACGTGCGCAGAAGTCAATGTGACCGCTGTATGTGCTTTCATTTAGAAAGGGCTCGAGTAATGAACTTTATAAAATAAGCTGAATTTTTATGTGTTTAATTGTAATCGTAATCGCTCAGTCAGAATAACTTATTAAGCTAAGCGCAAATCACTAGCTTATTCACGAACGCTGCAGTTTATGGCTGTATTAACAGATGACTGCGCATTTTCATACATCGACTAATGTAGACAGTTGTATACAGCCTAATTTATATAGAACTATTGTGGATGTTTAAACCCGTAAAAAGTCAGTTTAATTTTAAGACTTTGGAAGCACAGAGGGGCTACTTCTTTGAAATCCTGAGGTATTGTGTAGCACGGTGGCTGATCGGTTAGAGCGGTCGGCCAGTAATATTCAGTGTGCGCAGAGTGAGCGGCTTCGACACTCGTCTGAGGCGTCACTGTGTAGAGACCTTGAGCAACGCTTTCGCGCACAATTGCTCTGCAGCACAACTGCAGTTGCGCCGTCGAGGCGTGTGTATGCACTTCTGACCAAAAGATGCTGGTAGAAGGACGGCATCAAATTTCAAGATTTTCAATTTTCAATTCTCTAAACTGTACATTTTGCAATAAAGAATCCGCTTATAACAGAGTTGATGACCTCCGGGAATTTGCATGGTTTAACAATGCCATGCATGTCGATTTTATTTGCTGGTCACATGGTGGCGTCGAGATTCGAACCTGGGTTGCATTGATTGAAAAGCTGATGGATCGCTGCATTCATCGATCGTACGCATCTTGGCTGTCGTTTTACTCGCCAGGTGCAGCTGCTGTCTCATGTGTGGCGCAGTCCTATGAGCAAACGAAGAATCATAATCGAGTTTACGAGAGTCTAGGGAACAACACACAGGCTTAACACAGGCGATCAACAAGAATAAAATTCATCCATGGGTAGAAGACTCTGAAAACTGTTTAGAGTGTAGAGCGAAGAGTGCTGAGCGATGACCGTTGAGCTGTGTGGCTTGGGTTTGAAGTTGAGTCAGTTATGTGACAATGGGCAATTCCGTGTTACACGCAATGCAGCCCTTATTGCGAAGCTAGTCAGTATGCCTGGTCTATGTTTCTCTGTCTGTCTGTCTGTCTCTCTCTGTCTCTTACTCTCTTTCTGTCTCTATCGGTCTTTCTCCCTTCTCTCTGAACGCTCTAGGCCTACTATAGACTGACTATGCCTCAGAGGAAGGTGTTCCTCTTAAATTTGGAGGAAACGTGGAATTAATCCAAACGTCATATTAAATTAGTTTGGCCTACTTATTGTAGCACATGACGTTCGATATATTGAGCACAATATCGTTTCATTTAAATTAAAATTTTTAATTTTACCAACTTCCTGTTGTATTACTTCTTCAGCCTATGAGAGATTATAAAAATGACAGTTTTACATTAAAGCTTCATTGCGATGTCTCTCTCTCACCTTGTCTGTGTGTGTGCGTGTGAGTGTGTGTGTGTCTCTCTCTCTCTTTATTTGAAATATAGAGGTGACACTCCAAGTTAATGCAGCTCTAAAATAAAATTTGACAACTCAATGACAGCACGTTGTAAACTAAACTTTGCTCACTAGAATCCACTTGGGATGATGCCTCGTAAAGATTAGTTATCTTCATCCCAAAGACAAGCAATTCGACTGAATTCCTGCTTACTATGCTCTAAACCCTGATGTGTCGAAACTTCTCTGTAATGCGTGTATAATATATATATATATATATATATATTTCAGCTTTACCGAATAGGTGATTTTCACTATTCAGCCGAATACGAATATGAATAGTGTACAAAATAGGTTCACTGACAAATTTCGAATGTGAGCAAAAGTTTCAGTTCAGTAAATTTAATACATAAACTAAACGTAAACAGTTGATTATATGTAATATTTGACTTCCTCTGCCAGTCTGTGTAACTTTGGAATGCAACTACTGTAACTAAACTTAGAAATGAGACGACTGACCCCGCGATACTGTGGTCCAGGCAGTAGAGAGTTACTTCGGTCCACTCCATATAGCAGCCGCCTCTTGTACAGAAACATATAATCACGTGATCCCTATTCGTATTCTGTCCGACCGCTAATATATTCGGCCGAATACCGAGTAGCTACTTAGCTCACTATTCGGCTGCGAAGCGAATACGAATCGAATATTTGGTATATATATATAATTATATATGAGTTATATAGGTGTGTGTACGTCTATGCATGTCCCTTTCACTATCCCTCAGTCCCCTTCAAACTCCTGAAAGTTTTCTTCCCCCTCGTAAAAGGACTCCATGGGAATGATCTTGACTTCCCCAGAAGAGCTCCAAAGCATCAAACTACAAATAAAACATACGCGTAGTTCAGGATGGTATCGATCCATGTATCGCTTCTCCTAATTTAGACTTAGTGGTCCATCCTCTTGCCGGATTCAGTAACTCTTCTTTAGCCAGTGGTGAAGTTCCTATCAAAATAAAAAAACTGCCTTGATGACACCAGTATATAAAAAGGAAGAAAAGAAAACGTAACTAACTACAAGCCAATTTCTATCCTTCCCTATTTTGCTAAGTATTTTGAAAAGGTGATGTGTACGACAGATTAAGTTCCTTTGTGAAAACACTAAACTGATATACTCAAATCACCATAGTTTCCAACCCAACCACTTGACTGCTATGGCTCTTATGGAAGTGGTGGAACGGGTAAGCAAAACCATTGACAACAATGAATACTCCATATATAGGAGTCTTCCTGGATCTCTCCAAAGCTTTTGATACTAAATAAATTATATAACAATGGAATTAGAGGAGTTCAACTCCAATGGTTTCGATGCTACCTTAACCCTTACCCCTCCAATTATTATATCAGACGCATTAAATTTGGCCGCTGTGAGCGACCTCAGGAGTGGTAAGGGTTAATGATGGGACTCAGGGTAATATGCAATGGTTCTACTTCCCATTTCTCTTCTATTAAGTTTCTAGTGCCCCAAGGCTCAAACCGGGTCCTCTTCTGATTATAATTTGTATTAACGACTTGGTCAAGGTACCTTCCATTCTCTTCTTTATATTATTCGCCGATGACGCCAACTTATTCCTTTCCCACCACTCGCATCAAACTTGACGGTGACCGGACAAACTGGTGGAGAACAAAATGGTACCGACAAAATGGTTTTGTGCGAAATGATACAGACAATATGGGTAGCTACAGTAGCGGATTCTACAACTTTTGGTCAAATCCTAATTAGAGATATGATTTAGGTTTGATGCAACCGCATAAACCAACTACGGTGTGCGGACATTCCCCTGTATATTTTCTTAGGGACATTTCTTCCCAACATCCCCCGACATTTCCATCTAGGACATTTCCCTGAACATTTCCCTCCATCTGATCACTTACCTAAACACTTACCTAAACAAATATTGAGAAGAAGGGACACAAAAATTGAAAAGAAGGTACAGAACCCGAACCAACCGCCCAAACTCGGGTTCCAGACATCTCCCCCGGACATTTTCGCCGACATTTACTTAGGATTTACCTTAGGATAATTCTCCTCAGAATTTTCTCTCCTGTGATCATAATACAAGTTTGATGCTAAAACACAATCAGCAACATTGATTCGACGTGTCTCACTTTGATACTTAGAGTAAATGTTGAATCAAAAATAATTAGAGGAATAGTTGATCGTGCAAGCTTGTACTGCTGGTACTATCTGTGCGACTATTTGTATTAGTTAGGACTAGTTAAGATTACTGATATGAATTACTGTATAATTTTAAAGTGGCAAATTACTTTATTTTCGACTGTAACTACAGAGGCTCCCGTATTGCCGGGCTAATTGCTCCTTGGGTTCCCCTATTGTTACAACGATTCTGTATAACATGAATTACTTCTTGGTTAGCAACAAAAAATTATTGATTGATTGATTGATCGATTGATTGATTGATGCAGTGTTTCCACTCCATGTACACACAGACGCCTCATATGCACACAGACACGCGCAAAGCACGCGCAAATACGCTCACAGAATTTACTCTCCAAATGTTCATGGAATATGGATGTTCGTATGCACCTGTATGCGAGTGTAGGACAATTGCCCCTCCGGACAATTCCCTCCGAACAGTTGCCCCCGAACAATTGCCCCGGACAATTACCCCGTGTGAAGGTTTAAAACAAAGTATATTTATCAATAATGCAACTTAATAATAACAATGATGATCGAATTTAGCTTAATGTTATCCTTTCAAACCGCAGCATGATTACAGGTGCAGTGCAGTACGAAAGGATGATGACAAGTTGTTTATTTAACTCAACTTTATTAATTAATCTAGATATACGCCGTCAGTCCAACTTCTATTTAAGCACGATTTATTTTTCATCAATCTAATTTCTCTTTGAACAGGAAACTAAGCAACTAATTATCATGTCACACAGGAGACAAAGCGAGACAACGATCTACGTAATTGCGTTGGTCATTGGTGTCAATTTCATAGTTTATCCAAGAAATCTGACATTCTGTCAAAGGACAAGTTAACTTATGAACTTCTCTTTCTCTTGTTAGATGCATATATTATATTTAACGCAGTCAGTGACACGTGCCAACATCGCCTCAGCATCAGTCGCTTACTAATCTCTATTATAGGCTAAAGTGACAAGCGTCATCAGCATACACCATCTTGTTCCTGGTCTGTACGTATTATAACTTTGGACGAGCGTACGGTTTAACCCAGGGGCAATTGTCCTAGTCTGGGGCAATTGTCCTGGGGTAATTGTCCGGGAGGCAAAACGTCTGAGGGCAATTGTCTGTTCCCTATGTTTTATCCATGTGCACGTGTGCTGTTTCTGCGATAACAATTACGTCATTAATGCTGCTACAGCTCTGTTTAACGCGCGTGTATTCATGCTTGTCTTTTATGCTAGAAATTATATTCACTGCCATATGCGATAAATCTTCACAAACGGTGGAGCCGAGATGATGACAACCATTGTTAATCTCTGGACAGGTGACAGCTGTATAAGCTAATATTGCTCACTGCACTTGGAACAAGGACAGCAGACCGTCAATAACGTTGGTATTTTAACACTGTGGCTAAAATAACCGAAATTTCGGATATAAAAATGTTCCGTGGAACAAATGTGGCAACGCGTGCGAATTAATGGACTGCTATGGAAAATTTATATAACGCCCCTTCAAGATGTCTATTTAAAGGCGCTCAAACAACTCACAGCAAGAATTCTACATCATTCTCCTTGAAATCAGATCATGATAAAACATTGAATTGGTATCTTGTGCCACCGGATGTTGGCAAGTAGTTTAAGACGCGTAAGTATTTCTGGTGAAGTGAACAAGAAGGACGACCTCTTACATCCTATTTTGCGTCTTACCTTTTCATAAGCTCTGCACATAAGGCGAGTGGCCAGTCGTCTCCCTCGCCGTCGATGGTCAGTCTACTAGACTTGTAGCTGAGTTTGACCGGAGGCATAATCGGAACCGAAATTATAAGAAGTGTCGTATTTGTGGCATGCAAACCACTAGAAAATCACTATTTATTAAACTAACACGAATAATTGTTTACGCTTACTATTTTAACTCTGATTTGCACCTCTCTATTTGGTCTGCTTCTATTACATCAATATTGATGAGTGATATTGATTAATATGAATTAATTAATATTAATTAATTAAATTATTATTAATTAAGATTAATTAATATTGATTAATATTAATATTGACATTGATTAAATCGATATTGGTATTGGTATTGATGAAGCCACGAGACGATGGTGAGGGAGAGGGGGGAAGAAGGAGGTGGTGGATGCAGGAAGAGAATGAGGAGGAGGAGGTGCAACATTCTGATAGGAGTTTAGCAACGATGACCCCTATGAATCATTCGACTGAGGACCGAATAACCTCCCGTCGTCATGCTCTTATTTCCACAGCTTTTATGTGGCGCATTTCCCTATCGGACCATAAAAGATTCACCCGGCTGGTCTGTTCAGCAGCGACTGGCACACATTGCTTAACGCTTCCCACCCAACATTCCGCCGTAATCTCCTTCGCCACCCACTCATAACGAGGCTCCTACCACCGGTGTACACGCGGCACTTATCGCAACGAAATGTTGTTAATTAATTAGGTGAATTTTGCAAGGACGTGATTAACGAGCGCATGTGGATATGGCTGCCTTCGCATATAACCCGGACTGGAAAAGGCACAGAGCGACGAGGGTCTCGGTGGCGGTGCCTAAAGATAGGGACAACACGGACGCAGACAATGGATGCAATATATCTTCTCCGTAATTGAATGCACCTGCAAGATTGGTCTCAGGCGGGTCGAGTCAGGCCTCAGTTATTTTGCTTCTGTCTAATATGGTCTAATGGTATAATATAGTCTAATATGGTCTAATTGTTTAATATGGTCTAATGGTCTAATATGGTGTAATGGTCAAATATGGTCCAATATGGTCTAATATGGTCTAATATGGTCTAATATGGTCTAATGGTCTAATATAGTCTAATATGGTCTAATTGTCTAATATGGTCTAATATGGTTTAATGGTCTAATAATTATGGTCTAATGGTCTAATATGGTCTAATGGTCTAATCTGGTCCAATATGGTCCAGTATGGTCTAATATGGTCTAATTGTCTAATATGGTCTAATATAGTCTAATAGGGTCTAATGGTCAATTCCCGGAGTCCGTTTACCGGAGTGTATTCGGCCTCTGACACCGGTTGTGTGTTATGTGACAATTGTGCTGACTAGTTGTGCTGCGTAGTCGTAGATATGTCTTAGTGAGCTCTGTCATGTGATATTGCGTAAAGTTGTTACTTTAAAATCATGGCACTATTATTCGATGCTTTCAATACACGAATGAACGGAGGAATGAGAGCTGTTTACGATGTGCTAACAACGTTTCATTTGTTATATAATTTTTATCATATTTATCATGATTCGCTTTATGTTCTGCTTCTATTTGCTATTTTTAATTGTTTAATGCCATCCAATGCATCGACTGAATAACCTTTTTCTCTCTAGAAGGTATGATTCGAAAAAGCAGAAGAACGGCTTCAGATGAAGGATGACCGCCCACTGATTTATCACGGTGAAGCAATGCAGGCTTCCAATGACCACAGTTCAACCCAGAAGACTGGTTTTGGCTGGTTCTCTGCCTCACTTGGTGCAATGCTGGTGAGTGACCAGGGTGAATGCAGTTTCCCAGTGCTGCCACAGACAGCGATAATTCCGCGCTGAACAGCGCTAAATCGTTTAAGCGGAGGAAGAGATTTGAGAGACCAAACCCCGGCATCAATCCATCTTATGTCTTTGTGGTCATATACACGGTCTGCAGTCGTTTATCTATTAGTCTGACTGTGCATCTGACTATCTAGGACTAAGTTGCGCGATGCCAAATCATTAATTGTGCAGGTTCAAAACCTGCTTTCCAGGGCGCATTTTTGGGATAGTCGTCTTCACAGTAATTTATAATCAAAGGTTATATTCTATCTTTTTGCCATTTTTGCTGATTAGGTCCATATGAATATGAAGTGGGACACTGAAAATTACTCCATCCTGAAGAGTGTGTCTATTCAATCCAAATTATTAGCTTGGTATCTTTCTTCTATTACCTCATTGGTTAGGACACTAGGTATCTTTGTTATGACCCGTTCTTCTATTACCTCGTTGGTTAGAACACTGTGTATCTTTGTTAGGACCCGTTCTTCTATTACCTCGTTGGTTAGAACAGTGTTAGTATTGATGTTACAGATAGATCGACGTCCCTACAAGGGTATAGTCTAATATGGTCTCTCACTCTCGATCGATAACAGGCGATCGCAGCCATTAGCATAGTTAGGCGGTAGTTTCAAATGCTAGTCATTCGAGTCAAGTTCGCTGATCCTTACTGGGTCGGCGGTCCATGTTTCGGCAGACGACGACGATGACGTCGACGATGACGTCGATTGTTGGGTCGTCGAGTGGACCATCGAACGTCCAATCATTGTTCGGGTCTTAATGGTACTTAAGCTAGACAGGCTGGCGAACGCCTCCCTCCCAGTCGATGCCAGCAGAGGGGCTTGCTCCTTTCGCACGAGTCATACTCATACAGTGCCCTCGTTGTCGTCTGTAGGCCTATATACGGCTAAAGACCCAGAATCCACTGTAGATCAGACTGACAGATATCTGTGTTCATCGCTATTTGCATTTCATTTCCATATTCTGCAAGCGCAGTGATAGCCAATTGCATACGAGGCGCGCTACCATTTACAGCTTAATATGATACGACAACACTCTAGAATCACATTTTATATAAGTCTAAATATAAATATATTATGTTGCGAAAGCAGCCAAGCTTCAACCTAGTATGCTGATATTGTGATTGGGGACAATTTTAGGCCATAAATATTTATAATTTTAGCGATAATTATGTAATAAATAGGCATGTCTGAGTAGGCTATATCAACCAATCAATCAAAGATACTTGAAATATATCTACTCAGAGTCACCCCATCTATAAATGATACAGTTCTTACATATATATATATATATACAGACATAATATGTTGTCCTAGAGCCTATTTAATTACTATGGTGTGTCAAGCCAGACATCGTAATTAATAATTTTATTATGTACGATACATTGTAATGATTTATTTTAGGAAATTATATTTCAAATCATTCTATAAATAGGTTCAAATGCTCGAAATTGCTGCTAGCACTTTTATTTCCATTCCATTCCCTAACAATAACTTTCCCTATAATTCCTACAAAATTGTTCCATTATTTTTATTTCGTCTAGTCTTTTCTTTCCTCTTTGGCTTCACGTTTGATTCTTGTCCAAGGTTTCCTCTACTCCTCAATTCTTTGTTTCACTCTTCAATTCTCTCTTCTTCTCTGCCATCTACCCAAAAGTGTATGGTTTTGTTTAAATAACTCGTCTGTTGTTTCACTTTCTCCATTAAAAGTCTCGTAGCACTGCTTTCCATTTCCAATCCATTTCTCATCCATTGGAGGAGATATTCCTGTCTCCTCTTTCTTCCATTCACTCTATGCATGCCACCATCTTTTATTATTCTTCCTGCCTTATCATGCTACTCCACTTCCTTCTTCATCTTCTACTTCTTCTTTTTCCTCTACTGCTTCTTCTTCTTCCTATTCTTCTTCTTTTTCTTCTTTTTCTTCTACTTCTTCGTCTTCTTCTCTTCCTTCTTCTTCTACTCTTCCATTTCCTCCTTCAATCCACTCTCCTATTTCTTTTCTTCCATCTCTCACTCCACTCTCTCTGAATTCTGACATCTCTGCCTTCCATCTTCATGAAGCTCTGTCTTCATTTTAAGTCCACCTCAACCTCCTTCTTTCTGTCCGCTATCTCTCTCTCTTCCCCTCTGTCTCTGTCTGTCTGTCTGTCTCTCTTTTTCTCTCTCTCTTTCTGTCTCTGTCTGTCTCTGTTGCTCTCTCGCTCGCTCGCTCTCTTTCTCTGTCTGTCTCTCTTTCTTTCTGTTTGTCTGTCTGTCTGTCTGTCTCTCTCTTCCAAACTATAACATTGCCCATATATATAGGCTAAATGTTTTAGGGGTGGGCGACGAGGAGCACCCGTGCTCTTCAGTTTTTGAACTGGAAGGCACCGTACCTCTCACTTTTCATACCAAGAAAAAACGATGCCCACTACTATTTTCATTCATCGAGCATCTTCATCATTAACATTTTCCTTGTAATTAAGCTTACTATGATTGGACTATTGTTGTTAGTAGGCCAATCATTGATATTATTAAGCAAATCGCATAAATGGCTACGTTATAGTTGTTAATTAACCAGGGTTGAAATAGAACAGTGCGAAACTCGGTGACCCCTTCACTTTCTGGGTCAAAGTTATGCCTCTGCCTCTCTCTGACTTCAAAAGTGAACATCTTATTTGTGTCCTTCTCTATAAACCTTCTACGTCGATCTGTCTCATTCTCTCGCTGTCTTGACTGCTTCCTTCGGCGACCAGAACTAATGGTGGCATTCATGCGATGCGACTCGACTGCCTTCCTTCGCCTTTCGACCCCGGGGGTCCGCCCCACTCAATAGCACAACAGCGACTATAATCAGCAATGGCCGCTGCTGTGCCGCCGCCGACGCCGCTAACTTGAAGCTTCGTTGCCTTTGCAACAAAAGGACAGGGTCACGACCCGTAATATGCTTCGAGATCTCAGCAAACATGGCCGACAGATACGAAAGCGAGGCTCGAGCGACATCTGCGGTCTGGCTTCCGAAGGAACAACGCCCTGGGGCGCGTTCACTCAGATGGAGGGCATGGAGACGGCGTCCACACAAACAGCAATGCTCTGCCACTCACTGGCTGCCTTCAGCTATAAAGTGTGGCTCCCACTACAATCGCTAACTCCACCTACGTCACTGAACAGTTGTAAATATTATTACATATAAACATGCATATTCATGAACACATTTGTTTAAGTCTTCTATTGGGATAACGCCTAAACCAAAATTTCTACTCGACAAGCCTCACCGCTCAGCTTCGCCTGAGATTGAATATTGAACTCAGTGTGTTCGCTGTTTCGTAATAAAATTGTGTCCGTGTATATATGTCTATCCGATCGCGAGTGTTCCATTTGGCGAGCTCTTCGAAAGTGGCCTCCGAGTGAGGCCGTGGTTTTTGAAATTACGCATCTAATTAGCATATTGAATTTTACACATCCTTTAGACGATGCCAATACAAATGATAGCTGTTATTATATCGAATATCGGCAAATTATGTCATTCGAAAGTTAAAATATATAATTATAAAGTCGCTGACCCAGAACATTTTCATGTCGCCAGAGCTTGCTGTTCGTGAACCTTTCTTGAGACATGAAGCAAATTTTCCGCTTATAGTTTACATTATCCATGCATTAGGTATACAGACAAAAGTTGTTTTCCCAAAATGCGCTACATTATTATACTGCTTACGTATGCATAAATGCACCATCGATTTTGATGTCTCGTTGTTCGGACTCTTGGATTGATCAGGCTACCTTGCCGATCGTAGCCTTATAGGGGAAATATACGGTTTTTTGACCGGAAAGAGGGTTTTTGTCCTGCGCAAAACCGTGAGTTTTCGTGCGGAGACATTTTGTCCGAGGAAAGAGCAAATGTCCTACACTAGCACTCCACTATATGGGACACAAGCCATCCCATACATAGGCCTCCCCAAGCCAAAGCTCCCGGATTTAGCTCCCCAGAATAGGACATGACCCCAACCCCCTCCCCTCACAGCGTTATGGCCTTATGGATTATTTTGGACGAGGACTTTCCAAGAGAGTCGATTTCCTTGCAGGTCTTGCCTTCATCCAAAGCGTCAGATTAGTGTCAATCGGCCAATTCGATAATCTGATACCGTTGCGACTCTCGCTCACTCCTTAATACTGGACCATTGTAACTCGGACTTGCCGAAATTCTGGATACGACACATTCCGTTCATATTTAACTGCGCTGTCCGACTCATTATTTTATCTGCCAAAATGCCAACGAATATTGAGCAGAATTTCTCCGTCTGAGCAAAGTTACTCTGTGGCCGATTGGTTAGAGGGCATGGTCGGCATGTAACTCGGAGAGTGCGGGTTCGATCGTCGTCCGAGGAGTTACTGTGTAGGGACGTTGAGCAAGTCCTTCGTTCACAGTTGATCTGCATTACAAGTGCAATACGCCATCGATGATCTTGTTACTTCTGAACTAATTTTAAGAAGGACATAATGGAATTACAGCTGTATTGAGTTGTATTGTGTTATCTATATTTGCTGCTCATTATAAAAGCTCTGATAATCTGTGCTAGACTATAGTCCAATGATTCCCAACCTTTTATTGGCTAGCGGCACGCTAAGAAAAAATTAATATTCTCGTCGCACACTCAACAATACTTGCTATTGTTTATATACTTGTCCCTATTATAAAATAATATACAAAGTTTATATTCTGATTGTCTAATGATATTCTAGTGACCTAGTCCATTCAAATAATTGTGCTATAATTATCTAATACTTATTTATTCATTTTCACAAATTAACTTTTCAACTTCTAATCATTAATGATCATCAATGTGACGGCTGAGTCTGCTTTCGAGAGCAAGCAAAATTGAAACGAAACTCCACAAAGCCCAGAAGATGCAAATGACAGAAGAATTTTGACTGCTCTTTAATCGATCGAAGGATGTGAACGGAATGCCAAAACTCATCCAAACTCTAATGTTGGCTGATGAAATTTGTCATTTCGTAAATCAATCAGCTGTTTTTCATCAACAGATTTTCCTTTTTAAAACCGTCATATCATTTTTTATAGAGTTTTGCTTTCAATCCTTATTAAGTGCTAACATATTAGAATATTTCCGTGGCATACTTGCAAAGTTCTCGCGCACAGTGTGCCGCGGCCCGCGACACACAGGTTGGGAATCACTGCTATATTTAACCCAGAGCGATCATTGCAATCCTAACAATGCCAGTCAGTCATCTTTATGTTTCAGTTTTTCTAGCGTAAAGGAACACACGTAATTAGGAGAACGCATATTCCGATATGCCTATGCATGCATCATGCATAGGCATGGGAAAAACAGTTTGCCTGCTTCACTTAATATGTCGAAACTGAACTGAAGTGTAATGTATCTATGCAGCGCATAGATACATTACACTGTACCATCAACGTCTGTGTAGCGTATTCAAATCAGAGATTGGCTTTCGTTGTGTGAGCTCACCGCGTGGTGGCCACGTGCGACCTTTCATTTACGTCTGACATTGCACGCATCGACGACAGAAACCGTGAGGGATCGCATTCAAATATCCGCTGTGCAGTTCGGGTGTTATTATAGATTGAAACATGGACGGATGGTTTGCAAGACGACTCTCCGGTATAAACTGATGCCCTGTCTAATCAGAAGAAAATATTCGATAGGGTCAGCAGTCATTTTAACCCTAAAAAGGTTTTATGATTACAACGTTTAGATGAAATCAGGTGTCAGACTCCAACTCGGGCATCACACTAGCATTTTTGCAGCCTTGAACAGAAGCGTAGCTAGGGTATTTCGCGCCCGGGGACAAACTACAGAATTGGCGCCCCTTTGGGGGCCATCCATACATGACGTCACGCGCCTATGGGGAGGGGTGTCACACAAGTGTGACGATGTGTAACGAGGGAAAGGGGTCCAAAGAAATGTGATATCACATCATCACATCAAAATTCATAATTTTATTTTTAAACATTTTTGCTTAATTAAAATAGTTCACTTATTTTACAGTAGTTGTTTACCACAATTTAACAACAATAATTATGATTAGCCTACTGCATTCTTAATTTTTGAACTGTTAACTTTTACGCTCGGGCCATTTATACATGACTGTCATAGACAGTCTGGAAAAAATTGATTTTTCTTGATTTAACTGTCGCAAATTGGTCAACGACGTTATCAAAATTTGTTTTATCCCATGTTTCATGTTCGATGCTTAGCAGAACAGGATCGCTGAGACGATCTTGTCTCATTAAAACTTAAAATACGATAAAATTAGCTTCAATTTGCTGTAGGACAGATCACAGCTTGCGATTGAAACAGCATTTGTACGAAGAATATGCAGTGAAATACGATAAATTTAGCTTCAATTTGCTGTAGGACAGATCACAGCTTGCGTTTGATTTGGAACTACGACATGATATTAGGCTGCCTCTTACGGGCCCTTTGTGATGACAGATCAGTGAGGCCCGGGGGCGCCAAAATCATGCGTGACAACCTGTTTGTCACGAGGATTTTGGGGGCGCCAACATCATGTGCGACAACCTGTATGTAATGAGGATTTGGGGGGGCACCAATATTATGTGTTACAACCTGTTTGTAAAGAGGATTTTAGGGGGCGCCAAAGTGTAATCTTACTAACTTTTTTGGGATGAATTAGTTTGTTTCGAAATGAAAAAATAATAGTTTTATTCCCCCTCCAACTCGGCACCCGGGGACACGTGTCCCCCTCTGCCCCCCTAGCTACGCCTCTGGCCTTGAAACATGGTTTACCCGCGTGAATTGTACTAAATGTTGTTTAGTCAGTTTTTAGCATCGATCATAAAATTATTGATGAAGCCTAGGTAATATATATACACGTAAAATATATAAATCAATCAATTGAGGTAATAGACATGCCTTTGAAGCGCAATACGTTATAAATGAGTCACTGCGGCGATTTAAAGCACAATTTAGCTGCAATAGGGCTAACTAAACCCCAATTGAGGCTATAGTTATTGATGCTTATAGTAAATATTTTACTACAAGCATTAATAACTATAGTAGGCCTATGATAATTCAGTAACACCAACCATTTTTAAGTAAAAGAATGGATCGAGTTCAAAAGACTGCAGTACTAAGCAAGATGCCAGAAGCAGGTTTCGTAGTTGGCGTTTACAGTGTAACCGTAACAATATTACCGAACCAATTGGTTTCTTGTAATTCACTGTCGACTGCACCTGTCAATTGCCTGTCATTCGAATTCATACAATGGAATCGGAATCGCTTGCCAATCTATACTCTTGCTGATTGATTGGCGCGTCTGAAGGCAATATCGCTTCTTTTCCAGAAGGTCTCAGTTGCCAATCCGCGTAATTTCCAATGCTATCCGAGCTGGAAGAGAGCAATGTATCTTGAACCTTGAGCAATCGCAATTCGGTGGGCGGCTACTGTGTTCATCCACACGATTTGGACGCCAGCAATTTCTTTAGCTACAATTAGCAGAAGAAACGCACAGGACGACCTCAAGGACGGACTAAAGGACGGACTAAAGGACGGACGGACTAAATCACGGTGGGCTGCATATCCTATTGCCATCGATGGCGCTACAGTTTGCATCCTCAATCATATGACTAATTAATAACTGATAATTGTTTCATTTGAATATTGCAGACCTCAAAGACCGTGTGGCAACATAGTGAGAAACATTTGTGTACAATCGACCGCACATAATTGCAGTATTGAACCCATAATAATTATCAGTATTATTTACTCGATGTATATTTGCCAACACTTGTTATTATGACTGTTATTACTATTAGCAGTAGTATTATCATTGTTATTGGGTCCGCCTTCTCTCTGATAGGCCTATTTGTGGAGCAATTGACAGGTCTCAGCTGTTTCCTTTGGCACTGTTTGATATCAGCGCCGCTTCCGATACCGTTGACCACGGTATCCTCCTTGGGTGACTCTCTTCCTCGTTTGGTCTTGCAGGCACCTTTCTTGATTGGCTCGGTACTTCCTGCAGGACCGTTCCATCTCTGTGATCTATGGCCAGGTCTTCTTTGGTTCCCGCTCCATTCGGCATTCCCCAAGGTTCGGTCCTATGGGCCCTCTCCTGTTTATTATTTGTACTACAGATTTAGGCCCTCTGCTGGCGGCCGGCGCTGTCCTGAGCCAGTCACATGCGGACAACATCCAGGTCTATCTGCGCTGCTCATCCGTCGCAGCTGCACTACAGTCAATGCAATGAGCCAGGCCATGAAGACCATCGAGGCCTTGATGTCTTTCAACCGCCTGCGTCCCATGCCTTACCCGTACCCGCGCGTACGGGTCGGGTAACACGCAGATCCATTGCCGAGGTTAGACCAAGACATTCATAATAGTCGATTAATCGAAGACCGTAGGTGTGCGTGCCTTAAAGGACGAAGGTACAATGTAGGCAGGGATGCTCTTTGTGGCCGTTTCATATAATATTTTGTAAGGTAAGCCATTATCGTAAGATATTCTGACTTTTATATGTAGCAGAATGCAGATGAAACGATATTTATTAGCAGAAAGCGAATGCACTTGTTGGTGGTTAAGGTCTGATTTATTATAATATATTATATGTGTATATATATATGTAGTGAATCATAAATTTATATATACATAATTTGTATATATATATATATATATGTTTGCACATTTGCTGTTGCTTTTCTTTTCATGCAAAATGCACACATCCTCATAATTACTTACTCATGTATATATAAATGAATCAATCAGTCAAAATCAATCAACCAGTCAGTCAGTCAATCAATCAATCGAAGACATTTATTTGGCAAATCAGCATATCAGAAACAATTAACATATATTTCCCCAAAATAATCTGTGATTATTCTGAGACATATCTATATGTAGTAGGTTTACACATGATATTATGTATGGGACAACGTATTGCGACATATATATATATATATATATATATATATATATATATATATATATATATATATATATATGCCCTAAGTTGATTTCAGACGTTTTAGTGAGGAATTATTATGAGGCACATATAAAGCTAAAAACAATACTCAATACGAAAAGCCTACAGAATTTGAATCGTAATTGCATTCTTCCTGTATAAATACATATATCTTTATGTTTTATGCTTTATTTTTTTAAAATTTTAAACGAACGTCATCAAACGCCTCTTCAAGAAATCTACTCAGAGGCGATGTCTGTGCTAGACATAATATTAATTGTCATTTCAACGTTTATTGGAATACTAAATAGCAAAACAAGGCATACTAAGCTACAAGAATCACCAATGACTGGCCCAAGCACAAGCGTGGAACCAAACCAATGGATTCCCGTCAACAGCTGATAGATGGCTTATTATTTGTTAGTTGACTAGTTAAGTTATACAATCTACTATCATACCTTCAAACGCCCCCTATTTTCAGATAACTTGGTGTAAGGGTGTCCCTGTTAGCGGGACTTCGGTCCCTTTCAGATCTATTCTTCCCTATTGTTTTGCTGTCAATCCCCATTAAGCTGTTACAGGCCTATTATATAATCTATATTTTTGTCGATTGCCAGTCAACCAATAAAAACGAATGGCTATGGTTATGGTTCCAATCCAGGGCTTACATGCGCATGCGTTGATTAAGGTCTGCCCTGCTCATCTCTGAGTCTGTGTCTGCATGCTATAAGCTGATGTCCGGATTCAGTTCCGTTGCGTGTATTGGAGATTAAATACGTTGCGTCGTCGACTGCAGTGTATAGAGTTCTGTAGATAACCGCGGAGTAATGACCGCTCAGCATAAAATCACTGGCAATAAGTTACTTAGTACCTTTCTGGTTATGTTCTGATGGCAGGGTATACGATCAGACATGTTTGGTATGACCACATTATAGACACATTGAAGTAATTAGACAGTTACCAATATTTTTATATATATATATATATGCATCTACCATACTATATATATCGTATGGCAGATGCGGATGCTTTGGCTGGTTATATGATAAAACTTAAATAGTCCCATTCCTACTATAGTAATCCGTGCTTAGGGTACATTTTCAGAATCAGGTCGTTCCCCTATTGCCAAATGAAAGCTCATCCCTCAGCTCATTACAGAGCGAAGCACCCGACGTGCTGTGTATATTATGATGGAGCACAACCAAGAATGCAACGTGTAACCAGAGCAGCAATGCGATATGAGATCCACTGGGACACAGTTGCAGCCAATGCAACTCATCACGCATATAATACGTAGACAGAGGAACATCTAGGGAGCCGACAAATAACCCGCGCAGCCGAGCGCAGAACCCGATCCAGACACCTCAGATACCATGGGAAGGCCAGCAAGTAAGGACCAGCAGTGGTCAATTCGTATATATATATATATATATATATATATATATATATATATATATATATATATATATATATATAGCCATGATCGCGTCATGAGTGAGAGCATGAAAGACCATTAGAAGCTGCAGACCTCTATCTTTAGGTATAAGTTTGTCTGTGTATAGTTGTGTTGGTAGATGTGTGCTTGTGTGTGTGTGTTTATGTGTGTACTAGTGTAGGCGTGAGTAGAAGTGAGTAGATGTGTATGTAGGTGTATATGTAGGTGCGTATGTATAAGTGAGTGTAGTTGTGTAGGTGTGTGTATGTTTGTGTGTGTGGGTGTGTGCGAATGGGTGTGTATGCAAGTGTGCACGCAAGCGTGTATGTATGCGTGTAAGTATAGGTGTGTTTAGGTGTATGTATGTTTGTGTGTAGATGTGTGTATGCTGGTGTGTGTATGTTCGTATTTGTGTATCATTTAGAATTTGGCCAACAGTCTGAATGTTGACATGAATGGTCGTTTATGTCTTCCTATTAGATTCCTCTGTTCTTAGCTCCTTCTCTTTCACTTGACCAATTGTCAGCGAAGATACATACGACTGACGCAAAGTAATTAAGTTGCATTGATGTCGACGATTAGACATGGAGTAATTGGGTTACGACGATGATGACGCATTGTTTAATTAAGTCAGTCCAATTATAAGAAGACTTCTATCAATCTCGCGTCATTCCGTCTTTCTCTGAACAAGCGCATAAGACATCATTAAATATATATATAGCTGCTTTGTCTTGTTCGTATTAGGTAAATTCATGCATGCATATATATAATATACATGTATATATAATATATACATGTATGTGTGATCTCATGTATCTGTGTAGTTTTGCATATTTATGTGTGCATATTTATGTATGCATGCATGCGTGCATGTGCATTTGCATGTATAATGTGATGGGGGCCTTTCAAAGGATTGCATGATGACGTATGCTGCAAAACTATGACTGCGAACAGTTAATTCTTTCCTAGGATAATTTGACTCCTATACCTAGTGCAGTAGGGGAGTTAATTCTTCCTAGGAAAAACTGACTCCCGGGAAGGAAATTCTTCCTAGGAAAAATAGACTCCCATGCCGAATGCAATAGAGGAGTTAATTCTTCCTAGGATAAATTGACACCTATACAAAATGCAATACGGGAGTTAATTCTTCCTCGGACAAACTGATTCCCGGGGAGTAAATTCTTCGTGGAATAAATTTACTCCTATATCGAATGCAACAGGGGAGTTAATTCTACCTAGAACAAATTGACTCCCGGGAGTTGATTCTTCCTAGGATAAATTGACTCCCTTACCGAATGCCTTAGGTGAGTTAATTTTACCTAGGACAAGCTGACTCTCGGGGAGTTAATTCATTCTAGGATAAATTGACTCCCGTACCTAATGAAATAGGGAAGTTTATTCAACCTAGGACAAACTGACTCTAGGGGAGTTAATTCATCCTAGGATAAATCGACTCCCATACCGATATCAATAGAGGTGCTAGTTCTACCTAGGACAAACTGACACTTCTGGAGTTAATTCTTCCTAGGATAAATTGATCCATATAAGTAATGTAATAGAGGAGTTAATTCTACCAAGGACAAACCGACTCCCGGGAATTAATTCTTCATAGGATAAATTGATCCCCATATCTACTGCAATAGGGGAGTTAATTCTAGCTAGGAGAAACTGACTCCCGGATAGTTTATTCTTCCTCGGACAAATTGATTTGGGTAGTAAATGGGGTGTCTTTCTAGAACCCAACGCTTTCTGGAGTTGAGAGTTACATAGGACAAATTGATCGGGATAGTTTTAGTTGCAAGGCATGGTCTGCTTAGCCCCAATTAACTTGCAATTTGTAATGAATTTAGGATGTTCAATTATTCATTTTAAATCAGAAATGGAATATTGAGTTGAAATGTAATGATGAACAAAAAAAACTGTGAAAAATATTATTTATGATAAAACTTTCACATGAAATAATAGGAACGAATAAAAGATGAAACCAAAACGTAGTAACTACTTGAGAATGTAAGTGTCAGCACGATGCCTCTTTACAAACTGAGATGTAGACTACTTGCCTTATAATAAATCACATTATCTACTTATTGTTAACTAAGAATAGGTCTGGAATGTTAAGACTGCTTTAGACAAAAACCTTCACAACTATTTTAATTAAAAAGTCATAAAATATATTACCATCTGACAAATGCAAAGTTAACAAAGACAACTGATCCAAATCAGATCCAAAACTTCTCAATCAAGTTAATAAGGTCAAAATTACAAAATAGTTAAACACCTCTAACACAGTCATAATGATTGCCTTGCTTACCTCTACAAACTGCCAAGTGCTTAATTTATGATAACACTTTCACATTAAATCGTAAGAATGAATAACAGATGCAACCAAAGCATTGTAAGTACTTGAAAAAGTAAGTGTTAGCATGATGCCTTTTTACAAACTGAAATGTAGGCTATTTGCCTCATTATAAATAAAATTATCTACATATTATAAACTAAGAATAGGTCTGGAATGTTAAGACTGCTTTAGACTAGAACATTCACAACTGTTTCAATTATAAAGTCATAAACTAAGTACAAAGTTACGTAGATAACTGATCCAAAACTTCTCAATCAAGTGAACATAGTGAAAATATTCAACCACCTTTAATTCACAGTCATAGTGATGGCATTACAATCTGATATAAATGTTTTTTTCTGAAGTCGTGCAACATGGTTTCAGCTCGTTTGCACGAAAATGTTGCCAGGCTTGGCGGTTCCCATATGTTCCGAAAACGAAGCCGTGACTTTCAAGCATCGCTGCAGCTGCGAAAATTTCGATATCAGTAGCCCAAATGGTGTCTTCAAACATATTGGACTCTCTGACATATTCAACAGTTGTAAGAAACTCGTGGAACGTTCTCAGCAGTGTACAAGCAGGTTCTGAAAGCATGAACTTGACAATTGCCTGGCTGATTATCCTGTAGTCATCTTGACAGCCTGTAAGCAACAGTGATAAACATGGAAACCAGCAATTTCCATCACCTTCAGCCTGTAGAATAGTTACTGGATTACCCAGATCAACACCTCAGTTTGTTGAAGGAAACGACTTACAGAACTGAAGCTGGAACTGCCTACATTTATCCATTTGCCACACTTCATCAACCGGCGGGAAAACCCGTGCTGGACAAGCTTCTTCGATTACACTGTCTACCTCTAGCAAGTCATGATTTTCCTTGCTTGGCTCACATTCACGTTCATGAAATATCTTCAAGTTACTTCCTGTAGCTTTTCTTTTCAGTGTTACCTTTTTGTTTTGCAGAGTATAGGTTCATGTCTATTTCAGTGTCATTGTTGAATGGTTCACTGGAATCATCTGTTGTTGTGATCGCCTGCTCTCCTGCTCGTATGGGAATAATTGCGTGTCGACCGTACCTCATGTACAACGGACTATAACCTGTTGACGTGTGCTTACTTGTGCGTATGGCAAAGAGGGCACCATTCAAAGCCTCTGGCCACCGGTCCTGTTCATCTCCTAAAACCTTTAATAGAGTCCCCTGTACGGTGCGATTGCTTCTTTCCACATGCCCGTTAGCTTGAGGATGATATGCGCTGGTTATGTGCTGTGCTGTCCTGTTAATTCAAACAATCTAGCGTTAATCTGGTTCACAAATTCTCGGTCATTGTCATTGATTTTAATTTGTGTACATCCATGTATGCATGTAAGATCGTAGATAAACATGGCTATGTCAATTGCAGAGCCCTTGCTTCAATCCATTTGGTGAAATAGCACACTACGACAGCAATGCACACATAGCCTTCTGAGGTTTTAGGTAAAGCGCATAGATCAACCCCAACGTGGTTCCATGCCATTTTCGGCACAGGAATTGGATGAAGTTCGTGCTGTGCCTTGATGAATTGTGTGGACGACATCTGACACACCGCGCACGTTGAAACGAATTTTATTGGCTGACTTTTTTACAAATTGGTAAGTAATCGATTATCTGATTGATTACAGTTTTCAGATTATGTTAAGAACGAGTTCATTCAAATGAGTTGAATACGAATTTGAGTTTGAAGACTGTTTTAATATCTGCTCGTGACTATGTAAATCAAGAGAATCAGCGTGGAGTTCCTAGGTTTTTGCACTGAGTTGTCTAAATGCCGTTGCTTGCTGGTTTGTAGGTTGTTCTGACAGAGCAATTGTGCTGCTTTACACACTGTAATAGCTTACGATAGACTCTGAACATCCATGCCATTTGTTACCTGTCGGCAGGAATCCATTGGTTAGTTCCATGAAATCCATGTGTGTGCGTGGGTCTGTTACGTGTGACTCTTTCAGTTTATCGTGCATTTAGCAATTGATGTAATATTTATGTAAGAATTATTGAATTCTAATTCTAGTTGCTAATTAGCCAACTGCTAAATTTTCTAATCGATTATCAATTTCACAAATCAGCCCCATCTCTCATTGGTGCATATAATCATAAACAATGGAATCATGGAAAGCACAAAGAACAGGAAGATAATGTTCACAATAAAAAAAACTTACTGAAACGTACCTCTCCGATATTTTGGCTAGGCATTTGTCGCTCCCAAGATGTCCACCATGTGATTTTGATTGGATTGTGCTACCTGCACCTTTGTGAATACTGCTAATGATTGCCCTACTTTCTTCAGCCGTAGCAATGACTCGGACAATACGCGCTTCTGTAACAAACACACAAATAAACATTATTAAGCAACCAAACTCGTTTGGTTGCTGATGTTATGTTATGGGCGAATGTCGATTTAGACTCTAGAGGAGCATTTTCGTACTATTCATTCATTGACAACATTTTATAGCGCCCCTTCAAGGCTACTACTCAGGAACGCGAAAAAAAAATTACACTTTGTCCTTGGTAGAACTAACTCCCCCATTGCATTCGGTATGGAAGTCAATTTATCCAAGGAAGAATTAACCCCCAGGGAGTCTGTTTCTCCTAGGTAGAATTAACTTCCCTATTGCATTCGGTATAGGAGTCAATTATTCCAGAAAGAATTAACTCTCCGGGAGTCAGTTTCTCCTAGGTAGAATTAACTTCCCTATTGCATTACATATGTGGATCAATTTATCCTAGGAAGAATTAACTCCCCGGGAGTCAATTTATGTTAGGAAGAAATAACTCCCCTATTGCATTGAGTTTGGGAGTCAATTCATCCTAGGTAGAATTAACTCCCCTAGTGCATTCGGTATAGGAGTCAATTTATTCCAGGAAGAATTAACTCTCCGGGAGTCATTTTCTCCTAGGTAGAATTAACTCCCCTATTGCATTACATATGTGGATCAATTTATCCTAGGAAGAATTAACTCCCCGGGAGTCAATTTATGTTAGGAAGAAATAACTCCCCTATTGCATTGGGTTTGGGAGTCAATTCATCCTAGGTAGAATTAACTCCCCTAGTGCATTCGGTATAGGATTCAATTTATTCCAGGAAGAATTAACTCTCCGGGATTCAGTTTCTCCTAGGTAGAATTAACTACCCTATTGCATTCGGTATAGGAGTCAATTTATTCCAGGAAGAATGAACTCCCCGTGAGTCTGTTTGTCCCAGAGTTGTATGGTCTCGAGACTGTGTCTCGGTCTCGAGACGTCTTGAGACAGTTTTTTTAGTGTCTCGGTCTCGGAAGCCTGCTGTCTCGGTCTCGGTCTCGGTCTCGAGGTATTGGCTCGAATTTTTATTAACTGTCTCGAAGTGAAGGTCTTGTTTTGTTTCGGACAGGCAGTCTCGATAAGTTTCGCTATTTGACTGTCTTAAAATGTTGCGCTATAGAAACTGAAACCGGAATTTACAAGAAACGGTAATTCTCGTAAACGCGCGAGTCACATGATAGTGAAATCAATTCAATTGTCTTTGTGACGCGCGACACTCTGGACGATGGCGCTATATAAAAGTCATTGATCGACAGCAGAGGCGTAGGAGGACTACGGATGAAGGTGTCTACCTGACACATGAGATGGGAGACATCAATGGGCTTCGTCTGAAGCTGACGGCCTCACGACAAGGATTATGCAAAGATCATTGGGGTGTCAAACAACGAAACTCGACACCGCGAGGCAGATGTCAGAGACGACTACCCCTTCCATCTCTACGACCCACAGACAAGAAATTCATGAATCAGTGAAGGATTGGCTCTGGACCGGCTGGTTGACACGGATCATGAATATGGAACAATTCCAATACGAATGGCGCTACCCACTACGCGGCATAACGATAATAATGAAATTCGATCCCTAGGACCTGTTACTCGTCTATGACACTGGCAAGGCCCAGCCATAGCAGCCGCTAGTGAAACAGTAACTGTACGCCTCTAGAAATCTGACGTTACGCTAGGGACGCCAAGACCCGACCAATCAGGGTTTAGTAATAGTTTCTGCAGGTGACCTGTCGTCCAATAGAGATACGAGTTTTGCGTTTTGGATGGCGAAGGAAATCGCCTCTAGAAGGATTGATATAGCGTAACAAGCAAAGGAACAGGGAGGAGTCAGAGAGAAAAGATCACACGAGGTGAGTCGTACACGTGTTTAATATACATTTGTGATTAATATTTCTATTACGGTTTGTTAGATATTAGATTCAACTGCTTTGTATATTATATTATATGATCGTCTCTAATATTGCGTTCAGAAATTTTAATATTGTATCGATCTAACTGTTGCTAAATATAACTAGTTTTAGTCTAATTTAACGATACTAGTTTAAATTAAAATTTTGTAAGCGCATTGTATTACATTGCATTGTCTACTCTGTAATCGTCCCTAATCTTGCGTCTAGATATTTTAAATACTAAATAACCTATCGATATAACTGTCGCTTAAATATATCTAGTCTTAGCATAACATAACTGCACTAACCTAGATTAAAACTGCGTACGCGCCTCTCGCTGGACATGAGTTCTAGCGAGAGACCCCTCGCCTCCGGGTCTGAGCCTCGAGCTCGACCCGATGCTGGCACGCCAATGGACCTGACGGTGCTGACCCCGTCTAAAAAACGGGCGAGCCGCAGAGACGAGTCCGCCGGTAGCGGAAGCAAATTTTTCATTTGCACAACTGAGTCAGAAAATGACTCTGACAATGATGGTAGAGGGGCCGTGTTTAAGACCGTCACCAGCAAGGCAGAAAAAGCTGCCAAACGCGAAAAGCGACGAAAAATTCGCAAAACCGAGGTAAATCTGGACTCTTACCGTAAGGACAGTAAGATTGTGGTCCAGAAGCCGATGACGAAATCGGCAAAAGCCCCAGCGAGGCGGAACCTGCCAAGCATTCCGAAGAGCGCCGAACCTGCCGCACTGGTGACGGCAGCGGAGAAGGCCCCTCCCGCCCATGTGACAATAAACCGGTCTGCTGAGAACCGGTTGTTCATTGAGTTTATTGGCGTTTGTTTAGCTAAAATTAACGCTCCACTGGTCAGAGCGGAGCTGAACAGACAGTTTGGCCCCCTGACAGCGGATGTGCCGGCCCCGTCTGCAACGTGTGTGCGTGTTCACTTGGGCGGACCTGAGAGCAGAGCACACAGGGCTCAACTGCTCACTACCACAGACCTCTGTGGGTACCAGGTCAAAGTGTCCGAGCCACGTGAAGTTGTGATACACAGAGGCAGGTACGTGCAATAGGTAATAAAAGGCGTATCCATCACCTTAAGTGATGCCGATATTTTTAGCAGCCTGGAGAGTCTGGAAAACCTCCGTGTAGTCAAGGTAGAACGGATCCTTAAGATCCAGAATAAGGTAAAAACCGCGACCACGGCGGTGAAGATTGAACTGGAACCTGGTTCAGTCGCACCTGTCAAACTGCATATTGGCTTTCTAAGTTTCAAAATGTATGATTACATACCAGCACCTACACGCTGTTTCTGCTGTCTGTCTTTCGGCCACGTAGCCAAATTTTGTAGGAAGAACCAACGATGCGGGATCTGCGCCGGCGACCACAAGCACACCGAGTGTTCGAAGCGCGAGCAGCCGAAGTGTGCAGCCTGCGGCGGCCCCCATCCTGCGATGACTAACAGCTGTCCGAAATACACGCTGACCAAGGCCCCTACCACCATCAGCGTCCAGGAAGGGAGGCTGTACAGCGATGCCTTTCGGACTGCTCGCTCACGGAAGAACACCACGGATGCTTCCGCGGCAAAGATGACTACGAAGACGACGGGAACAACGGCCGGTGCGGTCAACACGACGACGGCGACAGCCGGTGCTCCGAGCGCCGGGGGGAGTGCTAAGGCGGAGTCGGAAGGCTCGCGTCCCTCTGGTATCCCAGTCCGTAAACGGTCGCAGGTGAAGCCACCGACCGCGCCAACTCCTGTCGTGCCCGACGGATAACAGGAGGAGATGGCGACGACCGACACCGGTAGGGTACAGAGGGATGTGCTTGACGCTCTGAACCGTGCCTGCACCCTGTTCGTCGGAGCCATGGAGACTAACGGTGACGCTATCTCTGTCTCTAGGCTGATCGAGATCCTAGCTACCACCATCCAGGCCGTCTTCAGGATTCAGATTGAGCAGGTGTGCGGCGCGATGACGACCGCCTACGCGCTCTCCTCCGGTGCCACGAGCGCCGCGTCAGCCACTGCAACCCACAACCACCATCACGGACCTCCAAATACTCCAGTGGAACGCATGTAGCCTCAGACCCCGCGTAGGGGAGCTGAGGCACCGCATCTCCGAGATGCGGACACCGCCGACGATCATCTGCATACAGGAAACGTGGCTGAGGACTAACATCAAGTTCGAGCTACCCGGCTACACCTGTGTGCGGCATGACCGAACCACTGGAGAGGCTGGAGGAGGAGTTGCAACGTTCGTCAAGACCGGCATCGCCTTCTCAACGACCAGCACCACCGACGTCCCGGAGTCGATCACCATCACCCTCGACGGACTACCAGGTAAGATCAAAATTTTTAACGTCTACCACCGACCACGCCAAACTGGAAACCCTCTGCCACCGGACATCTACTCTCGATTCTTTCAAGACAGGTCAGCAGTCATTCTGGGAGACTTCAACGCGCACAGCACGCTCTTTGGGTGCAGAACCACCGATGCACGAGGACGCCGACTAGAGGACGACATGGAGGACAACACCTTCGTCGCCCTCAACACCGGCGCCCCGACCACCGCCAGCCACGCCACCGGAGCTGCCGGCCACCTCGACCTTGCTATGGCCTCGACGCCCTTGGCACGGAAGTGCACTTGGACGGTCCTAGACGACTCCATGGTAAGCGACCACTCGCCCATCCTCATCAACATCGAGGAAGCAGTCCCTGTCGAGAAAGCCTTCATCTCTAGGTGGCTACACCGAAAGGCTGACTGGACGGCTTTCAAAGACGACTGCAGGGCAGAACTCACCGTCGCACACATCACCGACGATATCGAAGCGAGCCACACCAACTTCCTCGGCTCGCTGCTGGAGATCGCCACGCGGCACATTCCACGATCGACTCCTCCCAAGGAGAAGGTCAAGAGTGTGCCGTACTGGACCGACGAGTGCACACGCCACGTCGAGGAGCGCACAGAGGCCCGCAAGAAGATGCAGAAGACCAGGCACCCGGCGGATGCTGAAGAATACCGACGCATCAAAGAAATCACCCAAAGAGTCATCAAGAACGCGCAGAAAACCTCCTGGAGAGACTACTGCACCACGCTGAGCGACAAGACCAAGCTCGGAAAAGTCTGGGGTACGATGAGAAAGATGTCCGGTGCGAGATCACGACCGGCCATACCACCTCTGAAGAAGGACGGACGCTCCTACACAACAAACCAGGAGAAGGCGAATCATCTTGGGAGGTGCTTCTCAGATGTCAGCAGCAACAGGAACCATACCGTGGAGTTCCAAGAGCACAAATCCGCCTTTGAGGACGAGCACTCGGAGGAGCTCCATGGGGGACAGCTACCGGCAGATTACCAGCCCTTCAACGAGCCTCTCACCATCCAGGCTCTGAGAATCGCCCTCCTGCGCTGTAGAAAGGACACGAGTCCAGGACAGGACACCATCACCTACGAGATCCTGTCCCAGCTTCCGCATCCAAGTCTGCTAGCCTTGCTGGAGCTGTACAGCACAGTCTGGCAACATGGACGACTTCCGGCCTGCTGGAAGAACTCCATCGTTGTCCCTATCCAGAAGCCACAAAAGCCAGCCTACGACGGAAACTCTTACCGCCCCATCGCACTGACATCCGTCTTGTGCAAACTGATGGAGCGGTTAGTGACCGACAGGCTGACCTGGCACATGGAAACCAATCACCGCTTCAACAAGCACCAGTCGGGCTTCCGCAGACTGCGAAGCTGCCAGGATCACATCGTCCGCCTTCAAGACGACATCCAACGCGCCATCCATTCAAAGCACAGCCTCACTGGCGTCTTCGTAGATTTAGAGAAGGCCTTCGACCTAATGTGGACAGATGGGCTGCTGTCGAAGCTACAGCAGCACAACATCTCCGGTCAAATGTTCAACTGGATCCGGGACTTCCTGACCGACCGACACATCCGTGTCCGCGTCGGCTCAGAGCTGTCCGATCTCTTCCTCATGGAGAACGGATTCCCACAGGGCAGTGTCATCAGCCCTGTGCTCTTCATCATCATGTTGAACGACATACCGGAGCCACAGGACGGCGTAAGGCCTTCTCTCTACGCGGACGACAGCGCCATCTGGAGAGCTGGCCCAAACCCGGATGTAAATCGGCGACATCTCCAAAAGTACCTGGACCAACTGAAAAAGTACTTTGACGGATGGGGTTTCAAGGTGTCGTCAACAAAAACCGTCGCCATAGAATTTCACCGCTGCGGCACACCGGCAGCCCACCGACCGCTGAAGCTCGGGACCACTCCGTTGACCTACAGCAACAACGTCAAGTTCCTGGGGGTGATCTTCGATCGACATCTCACCTGGTGCGACCACATCAGCTACATCGCTGATCGCTGCAAGACGCGCCTCAACCTGATGCGCGCTATTGCGGGCTCGCACTGGGGAGCATCGAAAGATACCCTCCTGATGATATACCGTGCTGCTCATCCGCTCCGTCATCGACTACGGCTGCGTCGCCTACGAAAGCGCCTCCAGAAACCAGAAAAAGGTGCTTAGTACAATCCAGTACAAGGCACTGAGTATCGCTTCTGGAGCGCTCCGAGGAACGAGTCTGGCTGCACTGCAGGTAGAATGCAGAGAAGTGCCACTCGACCTACGGCGCAAACGGTTGATGATGGAGCACATCACGAGGGTCAACGCGATCCCGAACCACCCGACGCAATCCATCACCAGCGGTCGGAAGCTGAAAAACACCAATGACGACACCGACCCATCCGCATCAAAACAAGACACATCGACCAAGAGATCGAACCACCAATAATCAAACCACTCGCCTGCACCACAACACCACCGTGGCTGCTGCGACCATCCGTGACAGACACCACTCTGACACAGAAGATCGGCGACCTGAACGACCCTCTGAAAAAGAGGGATCTGGTCAAAGATCACATCCGCTCCTACGACGCGCGAGTGGCCGTCTACACGGATGGAGCCAAGAACGCAGCAGGTAGGGTGTCGTGCTCATTCTACGTGCCCTCTAGCAGCCACCACGAAAGCTGCCGAATGAGCGACGGCTCATCGGTCCTGGCAGCCGAACTGGAGGCCATAAAGAGGGCTGTGGAATGGGCCGCCAGCGCAGATGCACACCATCTCGTCATCTTCTCCGACTCCCTCGCCGCGATCCAGAGCGTTGAGCGACAGCAGTCCGCTGCCAGACCACAGCAGCTCACGGAACTGCTCCACGTGCTGGACGCATACGCTCAACGCACCCAGTCGACCCCAACCCTGGTCTGGATCCCCGGACATACCGGCATCGAGGGAAACGAGACCGCTGACACCCTCTGCAAGCGAGCGTTAAACAATGACATCATCGCCATCCCGACGACGCTCGAGCTCCAGGAAGCTCGAGCGAAGTACAAAGACCACTTCCTCGGGAAGTGGCAAGCGGAATGGACCACCTCCGACACTGGCTCGCACTACCGAGCCCTGGAGCCAAACGTCAGGATGGCCAAACAGTATAACGATCCCAACCGGAGTAAGGAAGTCATCATAACCAGACTCCGGTTGGGCCACTGCATACTAAACCCACAGATGAAGCTGTGGGGCCGCCACCCGACCGGGAACTGCGACGAGCGCGGTGACGTCCAGGAAACCGTGCGCCACTTCCTGCTGGAGTGCCCGGCCCAGCTGGGCCTCCAGGACGAACTCATCCGGATGTGCGCACGGAAAAACTGGCCGTACGAACTGAGCACCGCACTCGGTCAAACCAGCTGCTTGGACACCATCTACAAGTGGCTGGCAGTTTCTGGTCGGAAGATCTTGGACTACTGTATATAGACAATGAACACTACCATACAATATAATATTACTTATAAAACATTATTGCATATGAAACATTAAAACTAGAAGAGAGACACACATAAAGACACTTATCGATAATGTAAATATGTACTCTGTATAACTGTTCGTGTTTGACGCATATCATCATCGTTATGGATGCGTCGTTAAATAAACTTATATCAACAACAAGGAACAGGGACTTGTTTCGGAACTGGGGGAGACACTAGGTCGTTCTGACGATAAGAGTAATCAACGTAGTTTGGAACCACGTCTCCAACGTAAAACATTTTAAAAGGACACTAATAGCTCCAGCAAGTGTAGATAGGATGAGTGGCGTGTATATATATAATTAAATATACATATTAAAACCATCAAGTGTGTCGTGTGTTGCTGAGCTTGGTAATAGAGGAAAGAACCAGTGGGTACTCTCGTCATCAAGGAGAAGGAGTGGCGAGAGTGGAAACCCGCGACAGTCTTAAAGTGGAAAAATGTCTGAGAGAGAACCTGAAATTGTGAAGTTTGAGTTTACGCAAATTGAAGTTAGGCCTATTTTCAAACAAAAGCTATTGGCTATTAGTTTGTCATTGATGTAAAACTAGCATAACCGAAACGATCGGAGCAACTTCGAGTTTTTCAGGGTGAGTAAAGTTATGCGCCAATTTATAATTTCGTTTGGTATTTGGTATCAAATTTGCTTGTTTAAAATCGTCTAGAGGATTTTAGACGTGCCTTCTTTATACTATTCAGAAGATAGGCCGAAGAAGAAATATCGAAAAAGATAAAAGTCGGCAATAGAAAAACTGTTCTTGGGAATTGATACAATACACAATATAATTGTTTCAAATTGAAGTTACAAATGAACCTTATTCCCGAAAACTGATACATTAGTATTTTACAGCCTTTTATATAGAATCGCTTGTCTTTTACTATCTCGAATTGTCTTGAACCTAGTGTCTCGGTCTCGGTATCTCACTGTCACGGTCTCGTCTTGGTCTTGACGTTTACGGTCTTGCATACAACAATGGTTTGCCCTAGGTAGAATTAATTCCCCTATTGTAATACATATGTGGATCAATTTATCCTAGAAAGTATTAACTCCCCGGGAGTAAGTTTATCCTAGGTAGAATTAACTCCCCTATTGCATTACATATGTGGATCAATTTATCCTAAGAAGAATTAACTCCTCGGAAGTCAATTTATGTTAGGAAGAAATAACTCCCCTATTCCTTTGTGCTTGGGAGTCAATTCATCTTAGGAAGAATTAAGTACCCGGAAATCAGTTTGTCCTAGGTAGAATTTACTCCCCGGGAGTGTTTATTCGCAAGGGGAGTGTGTTTATCCTAGGAACAATTAACTCCAGAGTCAATACATCCTAGGTACAATACACTTTTTAATTTATACGGGGAGTTAGTTTAACTTCCTACACCGTTATTCTTGGTGTGCTTCAGTAAACTTGTGTGCCAAACCCTGGCACACCACCGACGTATCTCGAATAGGTTCCTTAAGCTATGTATACGACACCGTCAATCTTATGATATACGTATGTAGGTACATCAGTCAATCAATTAAAGTTTATTTGGCAATCCAATAGACAGAACAAGAATGATAATTATACAATTATACAATTGTATCTGTGTGTATGCCTACATGTATCTTCTGTCTTCCTCTTTGGTGCCTTGTGGTCAGGTTCAGGCTTCTAAAGTCGTCATTCGTTTCGTTGTTAAGATCTCTTCTTTAGCTTTATGTAACCATCCTTATGTGTTCGTGCATGAAATACTGTATTAGTCACTATACTGAGTCTCCTCTGAGTGCAGTGTAGAAGGAAATAATGGAGAGTGGTAAAAACACGCTATTAGAATAGATGTACGTATGTATCTGGCTAGTTATATAGCGCCTTATTAGAACTTTTATGGGAATAGTAGCCAGACTGGCCTATATAGCTATAATTTTTATCATCACAACGGTAATCAAATATTTCTATTGTTCACAGGCAATCCATCAAGTTAGCAAGTAAGTTACACGAAACATTGAGTTAGAACAATTGTCTGACAGAATACATGATTAGAGAAGGAACCAAAACCCAAAGGAACCGTGGTCCCACCAGCAGGATCGTCCATTACGAATAGGTGGTTGGTGTCGATATGTTATAACTAAATAACAATTAGTACCAGTTTTTAAAAGAAAAAGACTTGATTAGTTAACTGTGCAAACGTCTGCAAGATTTCAATAGACAAATTAGTGTTCACATTTTACAAATATAAATGCTAGAAGTTACAATTTGCTAAGATAATGATCACGCACATTATACGTTTAAGCACAGATATTAGACAGACAGCGTAGTTCTGTCGGAACTTTATTCCATACATTAGGGTCAGAACATAATTAGGCCTAAAATCGAGAATTTCCGAGAATTTTTGCTGGTGTAAATTGGCATATAATAATTGGTATAATAGCGCAGTTTCTCTGAATTCATTTGGGTTACAGTTCATCTCAAACCGAGTCATATCTCATGCTATACCAAGCCTCTGTATTACCTATTTTGAATTCGTCATTTGGAGAGTACGATTACAGCAACTAGCCATTTTATCTATAAGAAATTATAGACAGCAAACCTTGTTGGCCATTGTTCCCAGCTTTATTCGTTCTCATGTGACGCATGCGTGTTTGTTCAGACCGGATTGATTGAGTTACTGCTAAATAGCATTGACTGTCGTAAGCTATAGCGATGAGAACCGTTTCCATATCGTTAAAAGCCTCTAATGATCCTAAATGCATCAGGTCTAATCATAATCGGAGTACCCGGCGATCCCATCCTAATGGACGCTTTGTAATAGCATGCGCGTACCTTGCATATCAATGCATCATCGCTCATTTGTAGGCCTACATTTATAAGCGTGAGTGATGTGCTTTATCTGTTAGGTCCACTCCACTGTCAGGACTTTGACAGTGCCAGTCCGAAGCCAGGAGGAAGGAGGAGGGCGACACCAAATCAACACACATCTTTATCTGTTATTGCATGTTTCATGTAGGACTGTTGCAGATCGGTAATGTGCTTATTCTGTTTCCTGTTCCTACGTCGTTCTAATACCGATGGGACTATGAAATTGATAAATCTTCAACTCAATACAAGACCTTTATTGACGCCAAACACGAAATTCTTCGCAAACGACCATTCGAGCACTTCAGTTCATTGTTAATTACATATACAGCAACGTTGACTACCACAAGACATTCGGTTTTCTAGTGTCAAAGCGTTGTCCCCAAAGGAAGAATGTTTCTTCTCTGTCCAGGAGCCCCATTTTCCATAATTAGCTAAGTAGGAAGAAAGATGATTAAGGTGCACTTGTGTTTCTCCATCCATTACAGTTAATTCATTCCAGTCCAAAAAGATGCTTTTGCGTTTCATTTCAAATGCTCCTAGAGTAGACGAGGTGGCATAGCTGTATGTTCTGTGCATTGCAACTGAAGGGTCGCAGGTTCTAACCCTCCTCAAGTCACTGCCTATAGTGACCCTGGACAAATTGCTCACCTGTGGGGAAAAGCAACGGGAAATCACCTCACTCATCTCATCCTCGGAGAGGGAACGGATACAAGCTCACCCGGGCAATAGCCCCCGGGATAAAAGTCCTCCCGGACAAAAAACCCGGACAAAATCCTCCAAAGTAGGACAACCCCCCCTCCCTAAGAATAAAATGTGTTTACTTTTACAGAACCTTCGCCCAATGCTAATGGATTCAATGCGACTGCTGTTTTGAGGTCTTCATGCTTTCTAATATGTGCGCTGAATGTATCGATGTGCGTAATTCATGGACCCTTTTGCGCTTAATCAATTGGTAAACAGCGTTATGCTTTTCTCTTTGGTATTATTGATTTGCACGTACGATATTGGTTATGCAGATTTAGATCGAAACCTTTAATTGACAAGATTATTATTATTAATCATATACGGCAAGGTGGTATCTGTTTGTTCGACAGATTCACCTCAAATCCGCCTTTTGAGTTTATTCGTACACAATGTCCGGTACTTTATTGGACATACCAAAACCCCAAAAGGGTCCTGCCTAAAACTGGGAGGATTTTATCCGGGAGGTTAATGTCCAGGGTCTATAATTTTTTCCAGCAGTTGTCCTACCCTCCATCCCCGGGTGGTGTGAAGTCAACGGACCTGCCTTCGGGCAGAGATCTGATCATCATCAAAGTGGACGCGTCAGTCAAATAATTGAATTCCATACAAATGGTCCAATATAAATGATTGAAAACTTCCTACTGTTTACGCTCATAATCATTATGGCACTTTTACACGATCTGATAAAGTAGCAATGTACACTCGTATTCAATTAGAAGTAATTAGAAATTATTTCGGCCAATGCCTTCTGTTTAGATTTATACATGTCTGCATCTTATTTACGCTTAGAACCGACATTATTCCTTGAAATAATTATATGCGAGGGTTAAGGGTTAAAACTTGTTGCGATTGTTTTTTTATCATTTGCTTCAGGGCTGTTCATCACAAAACGAGTTGAGGTTAGAGAAGATTTCCATGAGATAAACACGAGTTGGTCTCAATATTTTGGTTAGCAGTAAACGGCATGTGTTATAAAACATGTGGGTGGGCAAATGGTAATTCATATTCAACAGGTCCAAATTATAACCTCTGCCCAAAAAACAAATTTTTATTCTTTGTAATGCAGTAAAGCTTCATCAAATTCCTAGCAGAATATTTCAAGACTCGCACCAGGGGAACGATACATAACTCCATCGGAAACTGTTCTAAGCCGCTGTTCAGTTTTGTCTTTGCCATCACTCTCTCAAAGGAATTCAATCTTAAAAACATCTTGTCGTTTCATATTCTAGAGTGTTTAATAAAATTCCCTCTCCTCCACGTCTAGCAAGTTTTTCTACATTTGGTTACAAAATGGTAACCCGGGATTTTCACACCACCTACAACATCTCATTACTCAACCATGTTTCAATTAACGGCTAATAAATTCACATTTCAGTGCGTCATATAAAAATTTCCATTATCTTGTCTGCCATGCTTCGGCAGTTCATATGCTTAAAGGAGAGAGAGTGGGAAGATGCTCTCCTCCTCCAGAAACCATGAGCATTTCATTTACTTTCTCCACCGTCATATTTTTTTATTCAATGATGCATGTCCTTCTAATATTAGTATTATAATAGTGTCTGGGTCAATACCAGCATTTGCTAGTTATATCAATTGGTCATCGTGTACAGTACAATATCTGACAGTCTACATCCTTCTGACTAATAAAATCCTCAGTCACTAAATCATTAATTTATACTTTATTTAAATAGTGACATGACATCGAAGATACCATATACGCCTAAAAATTTCCAATTGGGTGTATTATATAATTATTGTATTTTGAATTCATTCAGGAATTTAGAATGCTGTGCACTGATATGCACATCGCTAACTTATCAACCGATGATTCCAGTTTCTCTTCCAGAAATATCTTAACAATATTTTTCTAAATATATTAAAATATAATCTAAAATTTTGTTATCGATTTTCTACAATAGTACAAGAGAGCGATCTTGAATGTCTTGAGACACCTAAAACACTTGCAGAGTTATATGTCGCTCTTTTATACCAAATTTCATGACGCCAATTATCTATAATTGTTTTATAGATGCAGTTGGCTACGACAAAGAAATAATGAATTTTTAATGGCTGTCTGTGATTAGACTTTGAGAACAGATTGTCTGACATCACAAATTGAAGCTTCTTTACAATTAGCGCAAGACGATCGAATACACGAAGTGAATGTCGTGTCAATATGTTATGGGGAGTGCACGAGACGGTCTCTACATCATAATAATCCTTTTTCTCGGCAAATCTGATGCAGAACAGAGATCTGTTGTCATATATGTTGTCATATCTGCGCTTCAGCAAAATATTCCTCAAGTCTAAATAGACACCTTTGATATATGTAATTGTTATGTGTGGAGCCTTAAAAACGTGAAGTGCGTTTTAGTTGGCCATGTCATATTGTAAAAATTATGTTATGGAAGTATATTATGTGTTTTGAGGATCCTAGTGGCGAAGATGAGCTAACTTAGAATAATAGCGGAGAAGACCAGATGGGACAGAATTTGCAAATGATGTAACCTGGATAGAGCTGGGATAGAGAGAAACAATGGTAGACAGGATCAGAAAAAGAAGAAGACTGACATGGTTTGGTCAAGTAACAAGAACGGACTACAAGAGGTAACCAGCAAGGGCTTTATATTTCCGCATGGAGGGAGCACGAAGCCGAGGACGACAGACAAAGACATGGATGGAAATGAGACAAGATCATCTCGAAGAAAATAACCTGGACATGAGAACATTTCTGGATACAATCAGCAGGGCTATTAACAATACTTGAGAAAAGTATTGCAACAGCAATACCAATACTTCCCAATAAAAGTATCGTGATACCAATACCAATACTTTTTCTGAAAGTATTGCACTACCAATAGCAATGCTCTGACCAATACTTTTCAGTATGCTTGCAGAGATCGTTCTTAGCATGAACAATCATTTACCGATAATTATGATGTCTGTGAAGTAGCCTTCAGGCAAGCTGTTCAACACAATGCTCTGATATCGCACTGGCAATCTTTGTTTTCTCAGTCCTATTCATTTTCAATATCGACTAACTTAGCAAGCACTCTAAAATTTATAAGGCAAGCTATTTCTACCACTGATGACAAAAGGACATATACACATTTGCACACCTACGCATACAGACCTACTTCGTCATTTCCCTATTCATTTATTCGTCATTTCCCTATTTATGAATTATTCCATCTGTTCGTACCAAGATTTATATTACCTCTTTGATATGGCAGTAAACTTTCGAAGCTTAACGATTAACTTCTCATATTTCTTGTGAATCCATATAAATTTCAGTTAGAAAAAGTATTGGTATCGAGTATCGCTGACAGGCTAAAGAATTGTAGCCTATCGCGATACACATGCGATACCAGGAAAATAAAACTATCGCGATACTCACTGCGATATTGACAAAAGATATCGGCGATAACAAGTTTTGCGATAGTTAATCGAGATATTGATAGCCCTGATAATCAGAGACAGAGAGAAATGGAACCATCGTATAGAAACGTCATCGTCGGCACACACGTGATGGAAGAGAGAGAGAGAGAGAGAGAGAGAGAGAGAGAGAAAGAGAGAGAGGGAGAGAGAGAGAGAGATGTGTGTTTGTGGGTTTTGTATCCAATTTCATATTGCATTGTCTGATACATGTCCTGAAATTCTGTTCCATTACTGATGTACCAGGTCAGATGTGATTGCTTGCTCGATAAAACATAACGCTAGATAATCGATTATTTGACAGACGTCGCTGCAGCACCACACTTCCCATCAGCGTCTGGTAATTGTAAGCTCCTCAAAAGCTAAGCTTAAACACTTGCTTATTCACAGGGTTAAACGTTTAAACAAGGCAGTCAGCGATCAAGAAGTTGCTCGTCGGCTTTAACAGGGGTGCATCCGGTGTATGATATTATTTTTATAGATTCTAGGGAATCTATGCGTCGGTGAAATGATAGACTGCCATTTGATGAAAGTATATCTTATGCGTATAGGATGATGCACACATAAAATAGGTCGATCGCTTGATGGTCAGGGATAGCAGTCATCACGGACCTTGTTTGTCATTAGAGTAATTGGCAACCATATGCTGCTGCGGCGACAATGAGCATAGCCAGATGAGCGACAGATGAGCAGTCGGACACTTGGTCGGCGGATGGCTGGCACCGATGGGGCAAAGCAGACCAACCACCATAGGGGCACATGTCTAGCAATGCGATTTTTACGATTGGATTGGCACTGTCTTGGCACATCCAGATAACAGAGAGACAGAAGAGAAAGCGAGGGAATGAACGATCGACAAATATTATCCACGGAAGACCGACGGAGAGAGAGAAGAGACACACAGAGCGACAGAGAGAGAAACAAGAGAGAGATACATAGGGAAAGAGAGCGAGAGGCAGAGGGAAAGAGAGAGAGAAACGAGAGAGAGAGAGAGACAGAGAGAAAGAGAGACAGATACAGAGGGAAAGAGAAAGATAGAGAGACAGAGAAAGAGAGTCAGAGAGAGAGAGAGACGGAGAAAAGAGAGAGACAAGGGGAAATAGAGAGTGACAGAGTGAGAGAGACAGAGAGAGAGAGAGAGAAAAGAGAGAGAGAGGCAGAAGGTAAGAGAGACAGACAGACAGACTGAGAGAGACAGAGAGAAGAGCGCAGAGAGCAGTTAGGAGAGCGAGCAGTGTCAGAATAAGAGTGATTAAAAGGATATAGAAGGAGACAGTGAAAGAGGCAGCAAAAAGCAAAAAGGAAACGGAGCCAGACAAAGATGAGGAAACAGATAAGAGTTGGGTATAGTGGTCTAAGAGATTGAGACAGAGGTCGAGACAGAAGTAGACAGAGATAGTATGACGCAGAGATAAAGAGAGACGGACAGAGAAAAAATCCTTCATCTTCTTAGTAAAGCAGTGGTTCAGACACAGTGAAATAGGAGCGACGACATAGACACACACACACAGAGCGGCAGACGATCTCGAATCGGAGACAGACACAGACCGACGCAAAGGCATAGTCATAGGCAGTGAGACGAATGCACAAAGGAACACGAAGACAGAAACAGATGGACGAATGACAGGTTCAGGAAAGCGCTAGAAGGGGAAAGAGATATCGATCTGGAGTGTCTCCTTAATTTGAACGAATGCTTCACACGGTCCTCGTTCATCGTCGCTCGATGCTGTAGCTTACACATCGTTGCCAAAGGTTAACGAGGTCAGATGCGGATCCTCCTAGGTGCTCGTCGCTGTCGAGTTCTGCTCGAACGAAGATTTGTAGAACGATATATATATATATATATATAGAGAGAGAGAGAGAGAGAGAGACAGACAGAGAGAGAAAGAGAGAAAGAGAGACAACCAGACAGACAGAGAAAGCGAGAGAGTAGAGACAGAGACAGAGAGACAGAGACAGAGAGATCGTTGGAAGGATGACATCGTCCAATGACCCAAGTGACCAAGTAAATCGATTTCCACCTCACCTTCGCCATTGTTGATATGATGCCTACAAACAACAAAGGCCAATTTGACAGAAGTGAAGCAGTAAATTGTCATTCAAGTGAAAAGGTTTGCTCGATAAGCTGATGAAATTCATCAGATTTGAGCTAGCACTATACGAATTCAAAAACTATTGTACACTTAGAATGAGTGCTAAACGTAGCACTTTAATTATGTCGCGTGTATCGGCCTACTAAAGTGAAAACATGTCTTCAAAACGAACCACTGCATCTCTGGTACAAGAGTTAAGTTCGGAATGTAGTCTAATAGCGGTTCATTTTTGTTGTAGAACAGACATCCTATGACATTGTGTTGTAGAACAGACATCCTATGACACTATGTTGTAGAACAGACATCCTATGACATTGTGTTGTAGAACAGACATCCTATGACACTATGTTGTAGAACATACATCCTATGACATTGTGTTGTAGAACAGACATCCTATGACACTATGTTGTAGAACATACATCCTATGACATTGTGTTGTAGAACAGACATCCTATGACACTATGTTGTAGAACATACATCCTATGACATTGTGTTGTAGAACAGACATCCTATGACACTATGTTGTAGAACAGACATCCTATGACATTGTGTTGTAGAACAGACATCCTATTTTAGTAGAGCTGCTTCACAACTGTAACAGGGCGATAGACTGATTCAGCGAGTGGTAGCAAAGTCCGGTTTGTTGCCTGTTTTCCTCGTGTTTTCAATTTAGTTTACACTGACTGTGTTGTTCTCATTTGCATTTCTTGTTTTTATGTCGTACGTTGTTCGTGTGCCTGATCTTTGCCGATTCTGGTGGAGACGGGGCTGTTACGTGATTCTACAAAGGCAACTATGCGGTGTGGTCTACTTTTTGAAACCCGACTTGAGCCAATTCATTTGCATTATTTACTGTGGTTAAGAGCTGTATGCAAAATTATGCAAATACATGTCAAACATCCTCCGATGCTCATTGCTTGCTGCGGGTTGTCTATGTATTTGTTTTTGCTGCTTCTTATGACTGATGAGAATCAAATAAATACTTTAACCGATTAAGTTTCAGAATCGGCAGAAGATTAACCATGTAGTCAATCGCACATAATTAGAAATAGGGCCTAGCTGAGTTTCCTCTGGGCATGAAATTGACTTATGCTGAAGCACGATGTGTCGGCACTTATTTTATGGTCACCTCGTACACAGAAGTCAGTTCTGACATTTCGATTCTAATTTAACAGAAAAATTGGTGCTGCTTTTGTTCCGATACTTGAGGCAAATTAGTCTTAGAATTAAGATAATAACGAAATCACGCCTCAACTTTGGTTTCACAACGTCATTTTGCCGCTATGCGTCGCAGTAGCTAGCTGGAACGGCATTGTCATCTTCACTCCAATAACTCTACACGTGAAAGTAACCGTACAAACCTAAGCAGGAAACAATTATTTCGTCTGCTAAAGCCACATTTTTGACAGAGTTAATTACAGAAAGTTTATCACCAGCGCTGTGGCAGACGTTGAATAAGTTGCTTCATCTGGAGAAGCTAGTGTTCTACTGTGTGCATGGCCGCCCGTAAACTTGTCAATAAATTATGGTCCTTGGAATTGCAATAATTTCTTGCATAAGCGATTTATGTCATGCTTTCAATAATTTATAACAGACCAGTTTTGAGTAAGTAATCTTGCGCTGGGCTTAGCTTTCAAGTCGCACCATAGATGTGTGTAGTTTAAGATTACGATTGCGAGTAGTAAAGTATCATAATAGGACTGTACTGCACTTTAAAGGAGACTGAGACGTAGCGGAGGTTGAAGTGTGCCGACAGAGAGAGAGAGTTTTTTTCTGAACATCAGAAGTAAATTTGAGACCTTCACTGTGCTTTGATAAAATAGATATAACAGACACTGTCAACTTAGCTGAGACTATATTATCACATCGCACACGGAGAAATGGAATGCATTCTTGAAGCATTTAAAATATGGTCAAATCATCTATAAGTATGTAAAACAAAAAAAGATGGACAATCCTATGTAAGACGATGACAACAGATGTTTCTCTACACGAAATAAAATACTGGATAATGAGAGAGCAAATGAAAATGAGTTCTCAGCACTGTAGAAATGAGTTGGTTACAGAAAACTAAAGGATCCTCACGACAGGAAGAAGCAGAAATAATGGGATGCGACAAGCTTTGATGAATATTGAGACGATTCTCTTAGATGAAGTCGTTCAGCGACTGCGTTGGTTTGTTGAAGCGGAGAGAATGCAATTAACCGAATATCACCTAATTCGTCAGCAATAAAAGCACTTCATCGACCTCGCCGCCAGCTGCAGATGCTTGTTGGTCGCCGCTGACAATTTTATCGGCGCAGTACTGATGCTACGCTGATAATTATGTGTGTTTAACTGTTGTTACTGTTTTTTTCATGTTTTGCACGATTTCACAATGAATTGATGCTTCAGATCGAAAGAGAAGTGGCATTTTGTACTTACTTACTTTATTTCAATGTTCTCTGATTCTTTGCGAAACGTGATTGGCACTGATTTTGTTTAAGTCCTATGAACGTACGACGTCACCAATATTCACTAAACTTTTTCGACAGTAGCCTACAGTAGCGCTTGTAACATGTATAAAGGGTTATTCGCAAATTTTATAATTCCATTTGAAGTAGGCTATGGAGACTATGGTAACTAACAAAATTCGAAAGTACTCCAGGCGCGTGAATAGTTGTACAGAATTTTTCCGACGCACTGTGATGTCAGGCAGGCAATTGGTCAGTTCAGCAGGCGTCCGACAGTCCTCTGCCGACCAGTAAATGACCGGTAATCACATGTTGAACGGTCCGGAATGGTCAGGATACGATAACCGAGACCGATGTTGAGCCGCTAGTAATCATTTGGCAACAAACGACTTTCTACCTACATTTAATTCTATTTTTACCCTCTTTTATTTAACTTGGCTTGCACAAAGTTTGTCACGGTTGGTGCGCAATGTTTGTCACGTTTTGTACGACTTCTTTCAACTCTTTTTCAGCTATTTCCCCGTCAACCTAGAGAGCTGAAATTTTGCACACATTTGAGGCTTGCATGACAGTGCAATGTATCAAATCTATACGGACCTATGTAAAACTCGTAGATTTTAGAACATTTATAATTGTAAATGTTTGTCACGACTGAGCTTTTTAGGCAGTGGTCTATGCATGCCCTATTTTAATCAGCACTATGTTCGGCGTCTCATAAGTTAGTGGGGTGCGATTAAGGATAGACAACTATGTTTTGCGTTGAAGTGTTTAAACAAAGAACTGTAACTTTAAATTACAGGCCTATTGCTACTTGTTTGTAGAATAAGGGATGTCAAACTTGGGAGCATAGCTGAGAAGCGGAGTTCGATTCCCGTATCCTTCGTGAGCTTGACTAGTCCTTGTTTCGCTAGGCGACGACGTCGGTCATTTATAATGTAAGACGAAATGGGCGCCTCGCATGACTGCCGACAGTTAGATTCACTCCTGTAATAATTTATCATCATTCGTTCACACTAAGTTTGTAATCATACTGCAGTTTGTCAGTTTGAAATCAAACGAAAATTAGTATTATTATGTATTTTAGTCATTATTATTAATATTATTATTATAATAAAATAATATTATTACTATTATTAGATCTATCATTATTATTATTATTATTATTATTATTACTTTTTTAAAATTATTATTATTATTATTATGCCTCCCATTCGACTTCAACGTCTGACTCGTGGATTCGTTGATAGTTACGACGACGACGTCGACGTCGACGATAATGATGACGATGATGATGAGGGTAATAATAACAATGACGACGACAAAATAACCCAATAGAAATCTGACACAGCGACTCTCAGCAACTCCAAAATCGCTTACACCTCCCGGAAGCGCTTGGCACCTCCAGGAAAGCGCCTACCTACGTGTACTCCCGACAGCGCTTGACACCTTCAGACATAGCTTAGCACTGTCCTCTCGATGGCTCCTTGCACCTCCCGAAAGCGTTGCTGGTGATACTGAAGAGGTATTATGAAATATGATCCGTTGCAAAGGAGAATCTTTTGGGAGACGTCCAATGAAGACCGTGAATATCGAAGTCAGTTGATTATATGCAGGGGCGTGAATGCAGATGTTTTAACCGATTTATCGCGTTGGAAGAAAAACAGCATAAAGTGTTTGATACGGTGATTGCTAAAAGCGGATGTGGTAGATGGGTCTAAACCAAGAAAGCAATTGCTCTTCCCTCGTCCACTAGATTGTTACTATGGGTGATATTCATTTACTGAATTAGTGCAATTTCAGCCGAAAATATTTTGTGGTAGTAAATCAACTTTTTTTCCTGGTGGGGTAAAAGGTGTGTAGTACAGTACAAATTATTAATGGGTGGTCTCTTAATCGCTAATTATGAAATACAATTGGCGTTGAGATGGAGCGATTCTTTGGCACACCTTTGTCTTAGATCATGCGCCAAATTGGCAGAAAATTAGAAATTAGAGACAGACAGAGACAGAAACAGAGACAAGGCAGAAACAGACAGAGACAAAGACAAAGCAGAAATATACAGACACAGAGACAAAGACAAAGCAGAAATATACAGACACAGATACAAAGACAGGGCGGAAACAGACAGCGACAGAGGCAAAAACAGAGCAGATACAGATAGAGAAAGAGAGAGGGGGGCTCATGATAGATGTGATAATTGGGCCAAAGTCATCAAACTACTCTTAAAACAGCAGGAATTATGTCCAATGCACATTCTTAAACCAGAGGTTTGCAAAATGAAACCATGTACATATACATATACCTAAGCATATACATGTATATAATTATATATTATATGTATGGGTATAATATTCCTGTATTTTTATGTACTTTTTGCTGCATTTTGATATCTTCTGGTATATTATTCTCTTCATTTATATTAGATATCGACCGATTTATAGGTGCTCGGGCAGTCAGATGGAACACAGAAACCGTCACCCTTTACGGCCGACGTATTCTGGAAGAAGTTAAGTTCAAAGACGTCATCCATCTGTGAGGGTATACCTCAACTGCTCCGTCGTCTGATTGTCCACCTACTAACCACCGTCTCTCCAGTCTCTGTGAGGTCACAAGAGCTGAACTCCCCTTACTTGTTCTTACTTCTACTCCGAAAATATGTGGTCTTGATCCTGTGCTTACGTTCTATAGGCTAAATGTACAGGAATTCATCGACATCATCCCACCTCTCAATGATCATCACATTGATGTTTAACTGCTCTATTTAACTGCTTCGTGAGGCGCAGCTACCGACTTCACAGAAAAGATTGATTCTACACCCGAATCTCAAGCAAGAGGTCCTGGACCAAACTGATCCATCAAATTATCGCCCCATCGTCAACGAAACATTCATCTAAAAGATTATTGAACGTATTACATCTAAAAGATTATTGAACGTATTATTGCTAATCAGTTGATTGTTTATTTGGATGCCATTATATCTGCTCCATTTCTCGTCTATCTGAGTCTAGCGAGAACCACTCTAGAGAGGCTCTCTTAGTCTACCTACTATCTGACCTCTATGGTAATATGGACGCTGGTAATACTTCTTGCTCTGTTTATGCCAATTTGGCTTTCGGCTTGACCACTTCATACTTCTCCAGCGTTTCTCTATATATATGAATGAATTATTATTTTATCCAATGTTGAAATGATCCTGCAGGGCAATGAACTTTCAGATAGAAAGAGGTTCAGGAACGACTAGAACTCATCAAGGTGCATGCATGAGCGCATTTGTTATTAGCCTATTATTCCTTTATGGCGTGAACGTGTTCCTAGATTGATTGCATGTTCACGTAATTTTAATGTGACTGAAATGGTGATTGCACCTTACATCACTTTGAAGTCTAATGAAAATATTGATTGCATATTAATTTAATATTACGGTCAGCTGAAAATGTATGACTACATATATGTCTACCTGTGTCTACAATTATGTTTGCACGTACGTAGTTAGACAATAAGCCTTGAACGCTGAGGCTCATAGCGTGACCGTGCAATACAAAACAAATGTAATTTGACAATGCCCTCCTCACAAGAAGTTCAGGAGTGCAAATGGAAACCGGGCAGCCATTAGGAGCCATAGACAACTTGGAAGAGGAAGGTTTTCACCTAAGAGCGAACGCAGTCTAGAAGAGATAGTTGCATACATGAGGAGGCAGAGAGTTCCACATGGAGGTACCGGCAACAGTGAATGACCGCCAGAATAAGGCAGTGTATCAGTATTTTCAGTGATGCTCAGTACGGAATAGGGCGAAGTTGTCAGAATCTCCTGAGATTGAGCAAGCGCGCCTTGGAGATGGTGGCTGTTTGAAGTTTGAGAAAAAATTCTGAGTTGAAGATGGCTCTAAGACCCTAAAAAGTAGGTGACGGAGAAAGCATAGAGGAAAATATCGAGCTTGGAACAACGTACGGCAGCGCACGGCATGATAACTTGCTGGTACCGTACGTATGGTTCCACATCGCTAAAGCTCCTTCAACTGCCGCTCAAATTCATGCACTAGCCATAGAGAAGAGAGGCTAATCAATGAGCGAACTACATCGCGAGAATAACGAGAGTTTCCATTACCGAGCTACCAGAGACACAAAGAGCCGCGGAGTTCAGAGTTCTTGGACAAAACAATGAAAGCATAGAGCTTAGTGGTTGATGGATTTGGCAGCACAAGATCCTTAAGACAGAAACAAGTCCACTGTTCGCAGAAAATGGTAATTCACTATGAAAATGTCGCAAGAAAAATGCCGCGAATAAAAATTTCGCAATTAAAAATGTCGCAATTAAAAATGTCGCACATCAATAATGTCGCACGTTAATAACATCGCAAATCAAAATGTCGCAATTGAAAATGTCGCACCTTAATAATGTCGCACGATAATAATGTCCCAAGTCAAAATGTCGCAATTAAAAATGTCGCACGTTAATAACGTCGCACGATAGTAATATCGTCAGTCAAAATGTTGCATTATATTAGCCATTTTAATTAATAATAATTCTATTATTAATTATTTATAATGCGAAATATGTCTGTTTTGTGCGTATAACGAACTTTGGTAAACCTTAGTTTATTTTTGGCATTTTCTTGCAACTGTAATGCTTTCCCAATCTGGAATAGAAGATGGACTGATGAAAGGAATCCTTGCTTAAGTCGAAGTTGTAATTAATAGAATCTTGTTTAATTAGACGCCGCATTGATGAAATGTTTAATTATTAATCAGAAGTTGGAGTGAAGGAAATAATTTTCTTTAATAAGAAATAATGCATTGATGGAAAGAAATAGTCTTTAAATGGAATTTGGACCAATGAAAGAAATACTGCTTAAATATGAACTAGATTAATGAAACAAATTCGTCTTTAGATGGAAGGTGGATTGATTAGATGAATCATGCTTAGACGGTAGCTGGATTGATGAAAGCGTTATTGCTTAGATAATCTGGAGTAATGAGAGAAAAGTTTGATAGCAGAAGAACTGTTTAGGTGGAAGTTGGATTGATTCCCGCTGCCACTTAAACGACATTTGTTTTATCAATCCCGCTCTAGTTAGACTTAATTTATTTCAAAGATCCGGCTTCTAGTCAAGCAGAAATCTTTTCATCAGTACCGAATCCACATGACCGACATACTTTCATCAACTCGGCATAGACATTAATTATTTCAACTATACAAGGATATTTTCCTCATTCCCGCTTCTACTTTGACGGCATTCTATTCAGAATTTATAAATATATACCACTTTAGCAGAATTCATACACTTGCGACATTTTGATGGACGATATTATTATCGTGCGACATCATGAACGTGCGATATTTTTAATTGCAACATTTTGATTTGCGATATTTTTATCGTGCGACATTTATTAACGTGCGATATTTTTATTGCGACATTTTGACTCGCGATATTTGTATCTTGCGAGATTATTAACGTACCATATTTTTAATTGCGATATTTTTATTGCGACATTTTTATTCGCGACATTTTAATTGGGAGATTTTCATCGGAAACCGAAAATGGTAGAGGTCCGACGACATTCCTCAGCCACTGAGGACTACGAACTCGTCGCAGTTGGCCATTGTCGTAAATCGTCGTCGCTTTGGAACGGTCAGAGACAATCCAAAGAATCCTTCCAAATATTCCTTCCCTAATCCATCCAATTCTCCGCCTTCCTATACCTTCCACGTCCTCAGCGAAACCCTCCAAAGTAGGTACTCTTTCTCCTCCCTATATGGTCTCTATGGCAACCATACTCCGATACAACTCGGATATCGATTTCTGGATAACCCATCTGATGCAGCGCAGCGCTCGTGAATAAGCGCGTGCCCTGTGCTTAGCCTTAGAGTACCGTACAGTTTCAGGAAGTTAGAGTTTACGATAACAAGCGTGATAATGTTAGCGAACTGAAAGCTCTTAATGTGCATGATAAGTCCATCGATGATTATGCGTGAGACCTCGATAACAGGCATTCCAAATATCGTCCAAACTCTCAAAACAGCGGGAAAAGAGAAACAACTTAGAGAGCTAGTAATGATAAGCGACATTGGATATCCGAACATGTTTTTAGAGACAATCTGCACATGACCAGCAATTCATTCAAAACCATATATTTGGCTATGTCATGCGACAGTCATATCGACAAACATGAGCACGTTATGGTTAAGACAAACAGGATGTTCATTGAATGTTGAAATAATGTTACAGACGGAATTAAATATTGATTACATTTATTTATTTATTACCGAAATTTGATACCGCCCTTCTTCCAACATTTTTTTGCACAGAAGAGCATATACGCATGCCTCGACGGCGCAATTGCAGTTGCAATGCCGAGCAATGGTGCGCGAAGAACTTGCTCAAGGTCACTACACAGTGACTCTCCGAACGAGAGTCGAACCCGCTCACTCAGTGCACACTGAACGTTACGGGCTGACCGCTCCAACCGATCGGCCACTGTGCCACACTGCTTACATGTATTATGTTTGTTTGTGCTATTATGCATGTATACTTATGCATGCACAAGTCTGCATAAATCTGGCATCTTACTTTAAGAGCCTAGCCATTGACTAAAGCTGACGATGCGACATAGGCCTATCAAACACGGGTGACTTAAAATTAGCATGAAACTGTATCCCGAACTGTCTCTGACAAAATGGAACACATGTTTAACGATAGCAGCAGAGTTTGAAATACTGATTTTGAAGGATCGTCTATTTCACGAGAAAGCGTACAGTTTGTGAGAAATGGCCGTTGGATTGAGTGGTTAAGTAAGTTCTTTGCACTTGCAAATCTGCGCTTCAGAGTGTGCGCCAAGTCTGTGCTGTGTCTATGCGTCACTGCCAACAGCTGCCAATCTGGGCAGAAGTGGTCTATCAGAGATGCGGTTCAGTGAGACATGCAAAAGGAATCTGGTGATATACTCATCCGAGTCAAGAGACTTGGGGCTTGGCTGGTTCTCAACGGACAGAGAGCGAAGGCCAGTTGTTTATCTCTCGACGCACTCTGATTGAGATCATTTCAAACGTTTATAGATAGCATATATAGTTAATTTTGCTATTTTCGTTGATGTAACTAAGTTGAGCGTTGAAATACGACTTCGAAGCGTAAAAGCGTATGGTTGGCCCAAGACACGAAAATCTTCTCAGTGTGCTCTTCATCGACTTTCCCAATCAGTGGACCATGAAGTATGCTAACCGCATCGATATTTATCGACCAGGTTGGCTATAAGCAGTAACGTAGAGCTCTCCGGTATATCATGCGGCTGCTCTTCCTTGATGAAGGTTTTGAAGACACACCATTCCGAATGGACACACCAGTCCGAATGGACACACCAGTCCGAATGGACACACCAGTCCGAATGGACACACCAGTCCGAATGGACACACCAGTCTGAATGTCAGATTGGTTACATGTTAGGTATGTTAATTACATTCTCAGCAGGTTAATGTATTGCTCGGAACAACCGAATGAATATTCCATTCACAAGGATGTGAATGGAACGCTGGTTGCACGATAATTTCGATTGCATGTTAAATAAAATTATGTGTAATGACGATAATTATTATATTAACCCTTACCCCTCCAGTTATTATATCAAACGCTTTGAAATTGGCCGCTCACAGCGGCCTCAGAAGTGGTAAGGGTTAAAGCAATGCTATGAGACCAAATCAAGATGTGAAACAGAACATCGAAGTGTGAAACACAACATCAAATTGTAAAACTAAATCAAAGTGTGAGACACAAAATCAAAGTGTTCAACACAGAATCAAAGTGTGAAAAACCATCATTTTTAACTATTCAGACACGGGCACTGCTGTACCCAGAACAACGCTGGTGAAAAATCTGGGCCTGACGTTGCTTTAGCCGAAGTGTTCAATCACGGTTGCACATGAACTAGTTGAGGTGGTTACTGTGAAGTCTCTGTATCTGATTTAAATAATTCATTGTCAATTAGTTACTATTTTCTCACCAAAATACTCTCCCATTGGCCGATATCATTTCGGCATGTATCGAAAAAGCAGTTTCTATTTATAGCGTCTCGGAATTCTCGCCATCACTCGTGGGCACACAAGTCAATTCATGTGGCGGGCTACTAATATAGTCGAAATGTAAGTAATACATCACTCATATATTTATGTAGCGGCTTTTATGAGTGTGCTTGGTCAGCGACATTAAAGAGCCGCTCATCACCGCTCTACATAAGTGCCTGACGTTCTCAATTAGTTAGATGTGCATCAGCAAATCACTTCAAGCACTACGATATTGGTCGGAATGTAAAAGATTCTTCCAACTGATTTACTCTTTATTTCTACCTTCCTTTGCTCTGGGTATTTAACCTGAATCGTTTGCAAAATCTGTTCACTTAGTAGCTGAGATAAACATCGCTTCGACACAGTTAAAAATAAGATATTGTTCAAGATCCTCGGCTTTTTCAATTTCTTAGTTAAACTGATCATCTTTTACAATGGCTAAAATGCACACACGCACAATCGCAGATGCGTTCAAAAACACACATTAACACACACACATACATACATACATACATACATTCATAAATACATACATACATACATATGCACGTATATGCATGCATGCAAACATACATGCATACATACATACATACATGCATACATGCATGTAAATACATACATACATACATATGCACGTATATGCATGCATGCAAACATACATGCATACATACATGCATACATACATACATGCATGCATACTTACATATATACATAAATACATACATATATATATACATATATATGCATGCATGTATACATGCCTGCATCTGGAAATACATACATACACCTATAATACATGCCTGCATGCCTATACATACGCAAAATGGCGTTAATCTGTAAATGATTAAGTCTATATATAATACTAGTTCGTACATGACTTGCTAGTATGGTGATTAGGCTGCCTCTGGAAAGTGATTGTTTCCTAGGAGTCTAACGGAATGATTTGCATGACTTAGTTCGTCGCATTATTGTGTTCTAATTGGCCAGTTAATGAGTGTCAGGATTTCCTTCAATGTACTTATGTATCTGATTTAATATATCTCTTACTTAAGAGGCAAATGTCTTCATCATTTGCTCTGCTCCTCTATTTTTGTGATATTTGCCAAAGGATAGTTTATCACGAGATATATTGATGATAATTATCGTCACGACAACGACGATGATGATAGAGGTGGTGGTGGTGATAATGATTATTGTTGTTGTTACTGTCGACATACACGTATCTACACCGTTCGATCGTTCGGAATGGTTCTTGTGTCTGGAATTTGGAAGAGGAGGAGGACCACTTAGCTCGTGTTGGCTCTCTGATACTTGGGTTTCCTGTATCGTCCGAATAGGATCTTTTGAAAGGCGATACGGAAGTCTGGGTTGAAGATCGTGTATATGATGGGATTGAGGAGGCTGTTGAAGTAGCCGAGCCAGTTGATGACGCTGAGCAACAGCGGCGGGTAGTGACAGGAAGAGCCGCAGAATGGTCGGACGATGGCGATGATGAAGAAAGGTAACCAACAGCTGATGAACGATCCGGTGATGATGGCCAGTGTCCTCGCTGCCTTTCGCTCTCGCTTCTGCGCCATCTTCTCGTGTGCTCGTCTCTCGGTCGTCTTCGGCGACGCCTCTGGCTTCGGGTCGAGGTACGTCTTCGTCAGGTCGATCCAACTGCTTCGAAGGCTGTTGACCGTGGTCGCGGCCTGCAGCCCGAACCGACCGGGGGAGGCAGCGGAGGAAGGGTGATGGGGCGATGGTGGTTGGGAGACGGTAGGACTCGTCGGGTGGCGAAGGCATTTCGTTTCGTTGCGATTTGTGTCGTTTGATAGCTGCAGCGCTGGTGATCCATTCACCGAATTGTCCGAACTCTCCGTCGTTACGTTGACCGTCATCGTTACCGTCGTCATCGACAGTCCTTCGGTGGGCGAGTGGGACCGGGTCGACGCCCCGTCTGCCGTCACGGTCGTCGCTGGGCCGCCGTGACCGCCAGCCAGGCCGCGCTGACGGTTCGCCTGGTCACGGAAGCGCTTCTTACGTATGCGGTCACGAGCGGCGAGGAAGATGCGGAAGTAGATGATCATCATGACGATGAAGGGAAGGTAGAAGGCGCCTACCGTTGAGAAGACGGTGTAGCCGAGATCCTGGCTGATGAGACAGTCGTCGCCGGGCAATGATAGTCCCCCGCCAGAGCGGTCTCTCTTCGTGAAGAGTGGAGGAATGGAGATGACAAGGGCCAGACCCCAGCTGGCACCGATCATCGCCAGAATCAGTCGACCGGAACGGTTGTGGATGTAGTCGATGCGTGTGACTGCCCAGTAGCGGTCGAGGCTGATGGCGACAAGATGGAGGATGGAAGAGGTGCAGCAGATGACGTCCAGGGAGACCCACATGTCGCACACCTCTTGACCGAGAAACCAACGCTGACTGACCTCGTTGACGGCGGCCATTGGCATGACTAGAGTGGCGACCATCATGTCAGCCACGGCCAGCGACACAACGAGGTAGTTGGCCACAGTGCGAAGGTTCCTCTCGAGGACAACGGCTGCCATGACGAACACGTTACCAACCATTGCCAGCAGAATTATGGTTCCGAGGATGACGAGGGTTACGAACAGATGCGTCATGCTGTAGGGCACCAGCGTTACTTCGCTGGTGCCCCACCTCGTGCTGTTCTCTGTCATGTTGATACCATGCAGAGCGGAAAGCCAGTCATGCTTATAAAAATGAAATGGCTTCGCTGTCATGGATGAAGATGAAGTAGATGAAGTAGCAACTTAACGGCTATTCGTCATTGAATCGTTTTTCCTCAACTGTGAAATCCAAACGTACATCAAGAATTACTTCTATCCAATGAGTGTCGTAGTTACCTGAGCGTTAAGCATCACATTTGGATGCGTTGTCTTGCAAACATAACAATCATTCGCAGATCCTGCAGCTGGCTATATCGTCTGAACGATAAAGTTCTAACAGACGACTAGCAGACAGCGAATTGGTGTCATGGCTTCCACCGTCGTTGAAATGGAAGCATTCTTTAAGTCTTTAAGTCGCAACGGTAGTAGCATTCTTACAGAAGACAATAGAGACGGACAAGAGGAGGCGCTATGGCTTCGTGACAACGATATGTGAAGACGTGAGTCAGTTCATCATCTGTGACCAAGTCCTTGGCTTTGGTCAGCAGCGGATGAACGAGTTTTTGGCTTCGGTCAGCAGTGGATGACCGAGTATTTGGCTTCGGTCAGCAGCGGATGACCAGCAACGGATGACCGAGACTTTAGCTTCGGTCAGCAGCGGATGACCGAGTCTTTGGCTTCGGTCGGCAGCGGATGACCGGCTCTGTTTCCTTGTTGATCGACCGACCGATGTACCTGCGTCCAATACAAAGCCGAATCTCCGATACACGCATATCAACTTCCGCTGATACATCCTTCGCTGCTCGTAAACATAGACGGCGTCGTTCCTCCCTAAGTCGGTCCCTAGGTCAGTTGTCAGTCGTTCGCTTTGGCTCTCAGTCGGTCCTCCAGTCAGTCGGTCTGTTTGTCTATCAGTTTGTTGGTATGTCGGTTAATCTGGTGGTTGACTGTTGCTGTTAGTTCGGCTTGTTGTTCTCTACCGCAAGAAAAGCGTTGACCATCGGTGAGGCGTATTTTAATCGGATATGGAGACGGTGGTTTATCCGCCCAGAGACCCAGACAACACTGGATTCCTCAGGAGATAAAACTTAATAACGCAGCTAAGACTTCTTCTTCGTACGCAGACGGAGGAGATGGTCGGTCGGACCATCGGTCGGTCGGACCATCGGTCGGTAGGCAGCGGCGGCCAAGTCAGTCCGAGCGAAGGCCGCCTCCAGCCGACTGTCAGCGGCCGACCAAAATCAAAGCGTATAATAGCTCGGCCCCCAATAAGCACTTACAACGCCGAGCCGCTATATTGACGCTCGTCGCTTCTACCATCGTCGTCATTGTCCTTCCTTCTCTTCACCACCGCATCCTTCCTCCTCCTCCTCCTCCACTCCCCTCCTCCAATCCGTTCATCGTCCTCCTTCTCTTCTGCCCATCCTCAGTGGCAAACGGATAGCACCGTAGGCATCCCATCGCTCGGTGGCAGAAGATCGATCGGGACTGATTTATTAATTCTGGCAGAAGAGAAGGCGCCGCTGATAAATCCTTTCACATATAATATCAACGCCTGCCTCCTCTGCATATATATACTACGGGGCCACACCACTACCTTTTTACTACCACTACTACCACCACTACCTCCAACACCACCCTTACTACTTCCACTACAATCACTACTACTAACAACAACTTCCCCCAATACTTCCCCTTCCACGACTGCTTCCACTACTAGGCTACTACTGCTGGCACACTACCTCCACTACCGATGCAATATTATATGCTACTAATTAGCATGCCATCTTCCCTCCGAGAATTTTACATAGCAATTCACACTGTATTTTTTATAATTATAGGCCTACGTAACTTAATACAAACCTGTATATATTTGAATCTGCATGCGTGTGCATATGAATTTAAGATCTCGAACTTTGCTATCGCTTCCCTGAGAACGGATTTAGATTAGTGAGAGAAGACGTATTACATGGATGAGTTTGCAGTGAAATTAATTTTTTTATTTGTATCACGAACATAGTTCATAACCTTTGTTACTTTTAACAATATTTAAGTATATTACAACGTCGTAGGGAGCTACGTACTGTAATGTTCTGTAAAGTGTAGGTCCATATATCATTGCTAAGGGCCTCAAACACGCGCTGAATGTGATTCCTGTCAGAGCTATTTAGGCCTACCTTAGGGCCGCCTGAAAAGTTTTACACAAGCTGTTTTTGCTATTGCAGTCTGTAATTTGGAACATTTTTCAGTAGAGCATTCGAATGTTTGCAAATATACGTAGGATCTGCTTGCAACAGATCTCCACGAGCGGCAGAGGTTTCAGTGCCCCTCTCAGTTGTCCAATTGGAGAGACTGCTTCGCTCATTGATGTACCTCTAATGCATAAAATCTGCAGCGATTTTTCAGAAGCGTCGCTCCGTTTGCGACATTCTGAAAGGAGTTCTATCCGAGACCAAATTGAAGAGATGCCGCGTGCTGAGCTTTCGTCACAATGGCTGTCCTTTTCATGTACATTCAGGAATATCCACTGGATGGCATGACATGCTCAGCTAAATATCACTGGTGTACCTTTGTCACAGGTTACAGAATCATCGATCAATTGCTTCACGGTCGATGGAACTCTTAGTCGAGAAACCCGATCACTTTGTCAACGGTATTGAATGCTGCACTCGCCTTGATGCGGATAGGAAGCGACGCATCGTCCCCAATATCAGTGGCATCACTAAATGTCATGTCGTAATCGATTGGCCTTTTCCAGAACCTTTAGGCTGCGAGATTTCGTAGATTCATACATACATCCCGGAACTAATATCTAGAAAACGCTAGAAGTGCACGTAAGGCGATATATTGACAGGGAGTGTCTGATGTCATCGGGATCAATTTCAGGCATCTTGATTAATGACGGGACGTTTGGCTCTCGGCTGCAGGTACCCTCTGCAGCAGCAGCAGATAAAGCACTCCAAAGCATGACTATGAATCTAATCTGCTTATCGATATATTGGATATAGGAGAAGGAAGGTTGGAATCGAGTGCGTACGTTTCAGATGGTGAAGAAGAAGAAGAGGTATCGATCTTAGCTCGACGTTCACTATCTTCTGGAAGCGACCCTGACGGCATTGAGTGTTGACGATGGATGTGTCGTCATTAATGATCCGGTCTTTCATTTGTCTCCTCTTTATTCTCTTCATCACCGTCCTCTAAAGTCAGTACAGTCACTTCCTCCTCCTTGTTTACATCCTCATCGCACGAATCGATCTCTATAATATAGATTCTTGTTCTATCTACTGCCTATGTCTCTGAATAGAAGGCCTGTGAAATGGTTCAACATTATCTTATTCAGGTCCAGATTCATGTGTCCTCTTAAGATGTTGGCCATGTCCAGAGGTGGCGATCTCGTTTGAGAGGTAGGGAACACCCAATAAAAAGGGTAAGAAATGTGGGGGTGACAAACGTATAACGTGTCCCCTCTCCGTAAAAGAAGAGGGGGACTTCATCCAGATTCAGAACTCAATTATCATATGCAGCAAACGGCGTGGAGCCAATTGCGCACAAAATAAATGGCGTATACTTTACAGATGGAATATTCTTGAGATATCAAAGAAGTTATAAGGATCGGATATTTGGTTAGGCCTATCTATCTATCTATCTATCTATCTATCTATCTATCTATCTATCTATCTATCTATCTATCTATCTATCTATCTATCTATCTATCTATCTATCTATCTATCTATCTATCTATCTATCTATCTATCTATCTATCTATCTATCTATCTATCTATCTATCTATCTATCTATCTATCTATCTATCTATCTATCTATCTATCTATCTATCTATCTATCTATCTATCTATCTATCTATCTATCTATCTATCTATCTATCTATATATCTATCTATCTATCTATCTATCTATCTATATATCTATCCATCTACCCGTCCGTCCGTCTGTCTGCCTGTCTGCCCATCTACCTGTTTGTCTATCTCTCCATCTATCTCTTGAATAGATCTATCTTTTCTTGGACCGAACTGTTTAGAAAATGAGCCAAATATGATCAATATGATAATTCTGAAGCGCTTATAAGAAGCCAATCTGAAATCGTCGTCGATCACTTTCGGTGCATCACATAGGTGATGAGCTGCGCTATATGAAGCAGACAATGTGCGCAGGTGCATCTGATGAGCAAAGACCCTCCCTCCATCCGGGCGACCGACCAACCGACCGAACGGCCTCGCTCGGTCTGCTGCTCAATCGACACATGGTCTGCCCCCTAATATCAAACAGAAACAAAAGCCACACACACACTCCCTCATTGTCGGTTCTTCTGCTATATGGAAGCAGCTTCGATCCACAGGAGATTGGCATAAACCTGATACCTATGCCAATGGAATAGATCAATATAGCGAACGCTTGAGAGTGACCATGTAGTCTCATCTTGTGAGCTGTCTTTTTAGCAAATAGTTGATTGCATTGGCGTTGAAAGAAGAGAGCTACAATGAGCGCGAACCGTCAAACACGTTATGTAGGTTTCTCACCCAGTCGCACTTTATCCATGCATAACACGTTAAGAAAGGCATTTGATGGTGTTAGATCTAAATTTATTTGAGCCATATCAATAACGTTTTCTAAATGAACATAGAAAACGTTTGGAGCGCTTCTGAGACTGTGTCTTTTGCGGAAATGTTTTAAAACTATTTAATGCTGCGCATAAACATAAAATTCAAGAATGAATAGCCCAAAATATTATTGACTTAATGAGTTGATGATTGAAGTAACGAAGGATTGAATCAATGAATGTAGGAATTAATGATTGACTTAATGTAACGGCAATTACAGATCATATAGCGCCTTTCTATAGAGTAGTTTCAGATGCACTCACGAATGGTGGTCAAGCAATTGTCTAAAAGAAGAACAGAATGACCAAAGGGGCTCAAGTTGTAGGGTACCAGCCTACCAGACAACTTATTCCAGAAATGGTGACCAACTATAGCGAAGTTTCTATGCTGCACTCTGGATGGTCGAACTGTAGCCTAGAAGCAAGCAGATCATCAAGTGCGGCAGAGCGAATGTATTCATACGGTCAGGATTATATGAGATACACGCCTCTCTGATGTAAGAATAGTTGATTGATTGAATGGAATAAAGGACCTCGTCCTAAAGAATCTTTCGTCCGCTCTCGGTAGCAAATGTACGGCTCATATTCTATTTCGACATTGAGAGGGAGTTAAGTATATGCCACATAATCACGTATCTAAGTCATACGAAGGTGGTTCAGATAATCATAAATTCCAGCAGAATCTTCACTCAAGAAAATATGGCTCAAATTTCCCATTTATTTGCCACCGGCTCTATCACCGCCCACGAGATCATAAGAACATGCGCGGTGTCTCTTAATTAAATGACACTTTACAAGAAAACATTAATTTTCTAAGCACATTAAAATTTTTGGTGTGAAAATGTGACTTTGAAATGGCAACAATTCATTCCTTCGGAATCTCGATCCAATTAGATATACGGGGTGGCTCAATAAAAAGAGTCCCAACGAGCGCATTGCAATTTCTACGCAACCGATTTGACACGTTTCTAGACACATTTCACTATCTAAAGAAGTACAAATTCTAATAATTCATCCAAAACTTTTCATAGCTCAGAAAGTAGGCCTACTGCTATTTAAATGTTCTATTACACATTTTTTTAAATTACGCAGAATAATCAAATAAATGTCCCTTGAAACTTTCAATATCAAAAGACATAAACTTTCAGATATAATATATCTGAAAGTTTCGAGACAAATTAAAATAAAAATTAAAATAAAACAACATATTATGTTGGCCAATTTATCTCGAAACAATTTTGAAGCTACCCTCACACACAATTAAGCTCGAAGTCTCCTTGTAAGCTAAGTTTAGCCAAGCTGACTGAATCGCTGAAGAACTGAACATTCATCAATCATCTGTTCAGCGATTTGTGAAACAAATCTTCATCTGTCTGTGTTTTCTTCGCGTTCCATCTCGGATCATTTCAGAATCTTTGAAAAAAACTCATCTAAAACGGCGTGTAAATAAATCATCAGAACGACTTCGTTTGGTTTGAATGGCAAAAGACGCGACGTTGACGAAATTTGCCTGGTGGTTACATGTACGAGAACCCCGTTTTCAAAGCGCATCATGGTTTCTGGTGGTGTGTGCTACGACGATCGTTCATGCGCTTCATCCCAGAAAAGGAACTAAGTTAGCGCAAAAATCTACATTGAATCTCTGTTACCAAGACTCATTGAAAGCCGCCAGTTTTGTCGTCTCCTATCTTTTCCCGTAGGGATGGTTAATCGCTCACCGGTAGAATTGACTCAAGATTTAATAGCCACCAGACCCTCCCGCTGCAGTGAATTTATTGGCAACTATGAATAGCAAACAAACTCGCCAGAACTTAACTCGCTTGATTATAACGTTTCTATTCCTGCTAATCTTGAACACAGCACGACACTTCCTCCGAGAAAGACATTGACGAGCTGTACAAATTCTTGCAGTTAATAATAATATTATTGCACCAGCTGATGCAGTGCTCAACACAGTTCGCTATTTTGAGATTCACAAAAAGACTGTGTTTGGGTGGACACCTCGAACATACTTTGATATTAACAGTTAAACAGATTTCTGAATTCGTATTAAAAGGAGATGTTAACTGACAATGAAAATTGTACGTGTTTGTCTTTTTCTGCGTCATTTTTCTAATGCAAAATAGCAAATTTAAACAGCTTCTAATTCTTAATATTAAAAGCATTTACGTAAATGTTTCAAGCATTTTGGACAATCTATCCTCTTTAAATCGTTAAATAAGCTATTAGAAAATCTCAAATTGTTGCGGTGAAATTGCATTGTGCTAGATGGGACAATTTTATTCAGTCACCCTGTACTTATTCATGCAGAATAATTTTCATATGCAAAGATGAATGTCTTCCGTCTGTGGGTGTGGATGCATGAAATATTAATATTGATAGAGGAATGTTTTGGAAGAGGGGCAGTCACAGGAAGCGCTGAAAAGACTTGCGTTGTTGTTACGTCTGTCGACGATGAAGATGAACAAGATTTGGAATTCAATACTACTTCTACTAACGGAAACGTAATAAATCTCTCAGGCTGGACGTTTCAAGATCGTGTACAATTTCGATATCTCAACACAAAATAACGCAATTGTAATACGTCGAAATATATTTACATATATATATACACTGTGTCGGGGAAAAAACGATCCCAATGATAATATGAAATTAGGTCGCAGATTTCTCACATTCCAAAACCGTTTTAATCCTAATATATTTGTCTAACATTGCGTAAAATATGATGGTCTCAGTAATCCAATAACAATGTCATTTGCATAAAAATGAAAGGATTATTAATATTTCATGCATATTAAGGACGACGGCCAAAATTTATGAACGACTAGGTGCACGACTAATCTAACTTTTAAAACATGTTTTGATAAACCGCGATTGATATAATTCAAATTTATTCTTGTGTTTGAATGATATTTGATTACAAGGCGTGCTCAAAATGTCCGCCTTCGGCCTTAACCTATTTATGCCCAACTTTTTTGCTCTGAAAAATATTTTCAGCTTTGGTTATATGCAATGATTTTAGACCATATCTCAATTACTCTTGGTCAATTTTCATTTCCCCTTATTTGTTGCACTTTGAAGCTTGATCCCATATATGGGATTGTAGGCCCGAATGATGGCATCAAATGCCAGGGCAAACAATAATATAACACTAATCGAGTTACGACATTGAAAGCATAAAATTGCATTTTAACCAGTTTAAGCTCTTTTATGTAGCATTTCAGCGTTTCATGCACTACAAAACAAACAGTTCTATTACATATGACATCGACAGCTATTCGACCGTCAAGCGGAACTCCGTGCCCCATTGGACGTCCATTTTGTTGTCGTTTAGCGTACCGCTGGATATAGACGTCAACATCCTGCTGCCAATGCGATGACGTGGAACAGTTGAGTGACCAACTGATCATCAGGATTGCAAGAAATGATCGCATTCTGTTGCTGTCAACAGAAGAAGTGTGGCTTCCCTTCAGTCCGGCTTAATTAGCAGAGTTGCCGCACACAAACTGAATAATGTCATCACAAAATAGCTGAAACAAACCGACAGCTGACCATTCGTGTCCAATACACTTTGGCTAACTGGCTGACCATTCGTGTTACGGGCCGACCGCTCTAACCGATCAGCCACCTTGCCACACAATAAGCCTACTTCAGCAACATGGTTTATTCTTACATCAAAAATCAACACTGTTTTCCAAGTATGTGTTCATTCATTAACTATTTTTTATTATGTGGTATCGCAGCTTATAGCAATATTTAGTATCATCCCATATATGGGATTGTAAGAATCAATGCCTCAAGACGCCCGCGCCATTGCTCAATAACAGCCTCAATGACCAGCTGATCAAATTCCTCCCATTAATCAATGATTCGCAAACTAAGTGCATCAATGTCTCTGATTTTTGTCCTATAAACTTTTTCTTGCATTATCTACAAATCTTGTGATCAACCGGATTTAAATCGGGGCTGTTTGGCGGCCAAAGATTATGGGGTTTAAAATATGGAGTTTCCTTTGTCAGTTATTCAACTGTCTCACGAGCTTGTTAGCTTTAGAATCACACTTTGTTGAAATGTGTAATAATCTGAGTGTTCTCGGATATGAGGAAACAATTTTTCAGTCAAATTAATTTTGATGCAAATGATGTTACCACGACAAATGAAATCGACGAATATTTAGTATCTATTTTCATATCATCATTTAGGGGTTCGTTTTCCAGATACATTGATATATATATATCGTTTATACTGCAAAGACCATCAGTCCTATATAATCATGCATTAATGATAACCTGAACCAGTCAGAACCTCTGGAAATGCATTAAGATGTGGTCGCTCGCCTACTTTGTAGGCCTACTACTTTGACGTGAACAAAAAAAACACAATCGCACGCCCTTCAGGAAAGATACCTTCCTGCAGCTAAGTACTCTTTCTTCTTGCTTGACTACGTTTCATTGTTTGCACAGTTGATCTAATTAATATATTCCTTTAATAAGTATTTGCGTTCCTTTGAAATATGTGCTCGATCTGCTCAATCGCTGTCACTATGTATGTGCTCAACTTATAAACTGTTTCGGAAAGCATGGCCACCTGCGCTGTCTCGTCCTGATTCCCTTCAGCCGACGACCTCTTCAGACTAGAACGGTTTGCATCCATATAGGCCAAATTGATGCGGCTCGTCTGACATCATTGACAGAAACAATTGCATACTGCAACGACCATTGTCTTCTATACTGCTTCATCAGTAGCAGTAGTCTCAATCTTAACCGCATTCAGATTGTGAACTGCATTAAATGTAGTGATTAATTAAAAATTGAAATTGTGGTATCGCCGGTAAATGCTTAAAAATAAACATCCAGTAGATGTGTATTCGTCTTCAAACAGACACCATTGTAGGCGGACGCGTCTGGTTGTTTCCACTGCAGAAGTGCGACTGTGCAGACATTGATAGTCATAACAGGTGTAACCATAGCGCGCGCAAAAAATGTGGCCAAGCTCACGCTATAAAGTGTTGTCTTCAGGACTCGGTCTCACAATTGAGATTACCTGAGTGTGCGTGACCGGACGATGCTTGCCTGAATAGAAAGAGACTCCTTATAACGGTTCTAGACTATTTGTATGTACTTCTGCAGGCAAAAGTAGGTCTACCTCTCAGGTGCAGCCTTCCGTTTGGCTTTAGTAGGCCATCCGTCGCTAAATTGGAGCCAAAAGCCAACAATCTCATATGATACAGAACGGAAGTGAGGCCAAACGCAGACAGACGCTGCGGGCAATAGATCACAACCGATAGCATCACCGACAGCCCGGCCAGCGACAGTCGCTATGGTCGCAGATTGAAGTTATTCTAATTTAGACAGAAATTAAATTATTCATTCTATGTAAGCCTCGGATTCGTCATTTGTTGGCGTCGACGTTGCGTTGCTTCCATGACGATCGACCATTTTGATTTTGTCGACGGCCAATGGGGTTTCACTGATTCTAAGCGGAGGATACATGTACGTGAAGCAGACATTTGCTAATCCAAGTGACGTTTGTTTTGCCTATATATATATATATATATGTACATCGACGTCATCGGAGTCATTTTCACACGAGAAGTGTATTAAGTAAAGAATGTGCTTGACATAAATTGCGTAAGGAAGGGAAGGCGAGGTTCAAGGCCAGGTTTCGAGTCAGTCTCGGACCAATTTTATGATACAGTCCTACCATAAAACTGAAGCATTTCGAGGCTGGACTCAATCTAGACAGGTGCCTATGGATTTCGAGAGCAGTTTATACAATCGAGAATGTTGCATCAACGCACAAAGTGTTCATCGGAGCGCGTTGTTCAATTCATTACGACGAAGGACAACAGCGTATTTAATTGGCTGTTCCATTCATTGCGAAGGACAACATCGTGTACTTTATTGGCTGTGTCGACAGGTGCAGCTCTTCCTTCCTGTCAGATGTGCTTTTAAGGTTATGCATGGGAAGTGTAGACGCAGCGTCGATTACGATGCACATCGAGACATGGTCATATTTACTCATATCATACAGCAATCATAATTCATTACAATTTACGACAAATACACGACAAATTGCAAGCAGGCAAATAAATGGTAAATCAAGAATGGTAATGATTACGTTTGGTAAGCATGTCGTGTAGCACAGCAGTGTTTGTCATAACCTGATGTGTTATTAATTTGCCTGTCGCAATTCGCCTTATTGTACTACACCGCTAATTGCGTCTGAGATCATTATTTTATACGAATCTACTTTGTAGGTAGGAGTAATGCTTTGGTTAATTCGTGTTCCTCTGAATTATGTTGAACTATCGTGAGGACGGACTCTATGCAATGATAAGACGCCATTTTTAGGGAAAGTTCGTTAATGGTTTCAATAAATTTTGGGCTGTTTTTGACCCGCTGCCGTTGTCAACAGCTGTCAACAAACATTCATGGAAATGAAATTATGTCAATAATTTCAACGCCACCCCCGACAACAAAAACAAAATGACTCAGTATGTGTAGGATCACTGTAAAATGTTATTTCTTATTTAAAAAAATGCAAACTCAAATCTCAAAATATATATCCTAATAATTCCTGCTTTTTCAGTCGGATTAAGCATTGAGAACTGTATAGATTTATATAATTATACGACTACAAACTATAAACTTCACTTCAGCTTTCCGCACATCGCCGGTAATATCAGAGTTGTCCTTTGGTCCAATTTTCATGTCCTGACCCAACCCAAGTAGAATAAACCCGACCCAACCCGACCCAAGTAGAATAAACCCGACCCGACCTGACTTCTGGAGCCAAAGATCTGACCCGACGCGACCCATGAAGTGCATGACCCAATCCAACCCGACTCGACCCGACCCGCCTTTGTGGAAATATTGATAATATTATTTCTCGTCAAATTCTAATGTCGTGAAAACGCTGCGCAGTCAGAGCGAGAAGTAAGATAATAATATTGATACTTAAGCTCATAATTACTAAGCGTATAATTGAAGATAATTTTTAGTCATTCAATTTATTTCCGCTTAAACTTGCCTTCTCCAAAATTTTCATGCCAAGGTATCCCGGATATTACTAAGTACGTAAGAGGCCCGGTCGTATTCCCAGCTTTGCATTCCTAGGTAACCCACACGCTTGTGATCCATCCTTTGACCTTTCGTTTTTTTATTTAAAAAAAGAATGAGAAATTATTTCATACGACAGCTTGAGGGAACAAATGCGGTGTTGCTCAAAGTTTTGTCTCTAATTCCTTCGCCATATTCAAGTTAGTTGATTGTAACTGATTGACACCATGGAGTTAGGTGTGGGCGGCGGATTCCATCCCAAGGGCAGACCATTCTCAGACCATGAAATGCTTGGCGTCCATTCAAACGGACGAGCGATGGGAAAAGATATCATGCATTAAGCCCACAATGCACAATTAGATGAGTCGAGAGCATAAATTATATAGTTACTCAAATGACAACTACGTATAATATGTCGTGCTCTGTCTCTGTCGCTATCTTTCTGTCGCTCTGGCTCTCTCTCTCTCTCTGTTTCTCTTTATATCTCTTTCTGTATATATACGTGTATATATAATATACAAATTATACATACAAATATATGCATATAATATATAAATATATATATATATATATTGTATTCATTTATATCTCGTCTCGTATCAATTAGATGCGCTCCTACAGCTCTTCTCAGAATCGCCTGCATGGTTTACTGAATGCGACCTTTCAAAGCATCATGTTACTAAATTGCTTAACCTTTGAATGTCCTACTCTTTGCCTTGTAAGTCAATCGTCTTGGTCTGCTATTAATTCTGCTTGGCGGTAACCTTGGGGCTTGTCTTTTCTCCCTCAATCATGTGCGGTTGGGGTCTCTTGCCAATGAACACATGCACAGATTCGAAGACGTAAAGCTCAACGAATCATTATGCAAATCACAAAGTTGAAAATTAAGCTCAGTGAAAAACATGGAGGGTCGAAATGGATCAGAACTTCGGACCCGACCTAATCCGACTCATCAGGATACTGACCTGATCTGCCGAATGTGAAGATATTCGTGACCCGACCCGGTCTGGCCCGACACGACTCGCGGGTCCACATGACTCGCGGGGTCGACCCGACTCGTGAACAACTCTAATTAATTTATGTCGGATCTTCCACAGAAGATTAATAGCAGATTGATGTGAATTATTATAATTTATTAAACTTAGTGATAGAAAACGTATTTCACGAATCAAGATAATTACTTGGTTTACACTGTAATTATATTACCCGATAAACTTTGTGATTTATACTCTGGTGCTAATTGGCCGCGCGATGACTAATTGGTTGGAGAAAAGCACCTTTAGTAGACCTATGATGTGCCCTAATTAGTTGACGAAATTTTGTGCCAAATGAAAACTGCGACACGAAAATTTAATATGCCATTAGTAAGGGATTCGGTTGCGTATTATTATGCAACGTTTGGGCTACCACGCAGAAGGTGAGTGTTGACTTTTTGAAGAACACTTGTTGACGTTAATTTATATTTATACCTTTTCTCAGTAATTGTCAAACATCTCTAAATGGTGAAAAGGTTTGGAGAAGAAAGAGCCATGATACATACACAATAAGCAAGAGACGAATTAAATGGACTGAGCTCACTACCTAGAACGACCGTCGAAGAAAACATGGAGGACAGGCGGAAAAGAGGAAGCTCAAAACAGATGATGTTGTATTCAACGATAACAGGTCGATAAAACATAAGAAGATAATCAGACGAATAGAACCAGAATAGGAGAACTTGAAAAAGAGAACCAGAAGAAGATAATCAGAATAAGAGAACCAGAAAAAGAGAACCAAAAAAAGAGAACCAGAAAAAGAGAACCAATAAAAGAGAACCAGAAAAAGAGAACCAGAAAAAGAGAACCAGAAAAAGAGAACCAGAAAAAGAGAACCAGAAATAGAGAACCAAACGAAGTGAACCGATGCCGCATAATGTGAAAACCTGAGTTCACCCAAGGACAGTCAAATAGCTTTGTGCAAATCTTTATCGGCACTGCTCTAGTTTCGATGAGTCGGTCAGTTTCAAATTCGCAGGACCATCAGACTTATCTGCATAGGAGCATATTTCAGAAAGACGTAGATACATTACGTCATACCGTTTTTATTCTATTTACACATGATTTCATATTACAACGAATTGTGCTGAATGTAATTATTGTCTGCATCGATTTGGACGAAAGGAACGAATGCTTTCCGGCGTCTGTGTGTTCAGCAACGTTTTGCTTTCAATTCTGAAAGCATCTCTGGGCCTCGAGTGGATATCATGCGGTCCATGATAATTTAATTTGTCGGCGACTAAAAGCAGAGGCGATCGAGAACTAAGTGTCAACACAAGTGCATCAACAGAAGTTGACAGAAAGTATTAGATGCACGACTGCGCCTCCAATGACCTATTGATTTACTCCTACAATCAATCACTCAATCAATCACTCACGGCTCCACTTACGTACTTCTTAATTCACTCCTTGCCGTCTTATTTCGTCACAATATATGTATCACATTCACTCACTCACTCACTCACTCACTCACTCACTCACTCACTCACTCACTCACTCACTCACTCACTCACTCACTCACTCACTCACTCACTCACTCACTCACTCACTCACTCACTCACTCACTCACTCACTCACTCACTCACTCACTCACTCACTCACTCACTCACTCACTCACTCACTCACTCACTCACTCACTCACTCACTCACTCACTCACTCACTCACTCACTCACTCACTCACTCACTCACTCACTCACTCACTCACTCACTCACTCACTCACTCACTCACTCACTCACTCACTCACTCACTCACTCACTCACTCACTCACTCACTCACTCACTCACTCACTCACTCACTCACTCACTCACTCACTCACTCACTCACTCACTCACTCACTCACTCACTCACTCACTCACTCACTCACTCACTCACTCACTCACTCACTCACTCACTCACTCACTCACTCACTCACTCACTCACTCACTCACTCACTCACTCACTCACTCACTCACTCACTCACTCACTCACTCACTCACTCACTCACTCACTCACTCACTCACTCACTCACTCACTCACTCACTCACTCACTCACTCACTCACTCACTCACTCACTCACTCACTCACTCACTCACTCACTCACTCACTCACTCACTCACTCACTCACTCACTCACTCACTCACTCACTCACTCACTCACTCACTCACTCACTCACTCACTCACTCACTCACTCACTCACTCACTCACTCACTCACTCACTCACTCACTCACTCACTCACTCACTCACTCACTCACTCACTCACTCACTCACTCACTCACTCACTCACTCACTCACTCACTCCTTGACTCGGTGTGTTATTCCTGCTCTGCTCACTCATTCGCTCTGTAAGTTATATATATATATATGTATATTAATGAACATTGCTCTCTCACGCCATTGCATATTTATATATACACACAACGGTATTTTAACGAGGGCGCGTAGCATATTCGATCCGTATAGGTCGTTCTTACACAGCTATCACAGCAAAGGCGTCTGCGCAGACATGTAATAAACTAGAGCGACGTTTACGTGTCCACTGCCGTCGTTACTGCTTGCGCTGGTTCCGTGCAAAATATGCGAGGCCGCTGAAGCCATCGATTGCCGCATCTGATCTATATTTTATCATTTCCGCCAGCACTATCTACTATTTGCGAAAGTGCTCAGTGTATACACAACAACTCACACGCATCTAACAATGCAGTCTATCCACACAAATACGCATCTGCAATTCTTAAGCATGCAATGCATATATATTATAGGTTAGACATCATCTCATATTCATTACTACAGGATAATTTACTATATAAACTGCATTGTACCTCAAATTCTGTCTAAAAACCTCAGAAAATGAACATCTATATTGTCCAAAAGTATGCAATATCGTCATTAACAGGTCATGTTTAATTTATAAGCGCTGTCATCAACATGAATATATATATATATGTATATATATGATCGTTTCCTATAGATATTCATCCTATGAGTCGTTTTTGTGAAGCGTTTTATTATGCAATAGAAAATTAGAACTGGTCTGTAAAAAAAGAGAGTTCAATATATAGAGATTCTTTAAAACTCTTATAGAATAAAGAAAGAAATAAAAGAAGAAGGCAAGAAGGCAGAAGCAAAAGAGAAGGCGAGAGAAGAATATTGACCAGAAGCAAATTGAAAAGAAAAGAAAAAAGAGAAGAAGATGTAGGAAGAAGAAGACGAAGAAGAATAGAAGACGAAGAAAAGAAGAATATGACGATGATGATGAGGAGGAGGAGTAGGGAAGAAGAAGAAGAAAAGAAGATGTAGGAGAAGAAGAAGATGATGACGATGACGACGACGACGACGATAATGATGATGATGATTATGATGATGATGATGATGATGATGATGATGATGATAATGATGACGATGATGATGACGACGACGACGATGATGACGACGACGACGATGATGATGACGACGACGACGATGACGATGATGATGATGATGATGATGATGGTGATGATGATGATGATGATGATGATGATGATGATGATGATGATTATGATGATGATGATGATGATGATGATGATGATGATGATGATGATGATGATGATGATGACGACGATGAGTAATATAAATTACGATTACGAGAAGAATGACTTTGGCCTGAAGACACAACCTGTATAAGAAGAGAAGCGAATTATTGCAGAGAAGAATCAATGCGAGTGAATGATAAAGATGCTTGTGCGAGTGTTTGGTCTCGAGAGATCGGACACGTGGTGCATAGCAGTCGGGTTAAGTTAGTCGACACATATTGATATAGATATCTGTTATATGAAAAGCAATTAGGACATTCCAAGTGCGTTGCCAGGCAAACATCTCTCATATACACAATAAGACGAAGACCGAGGAGGAAATAGATTGGCTGTGTGCTTAGACTCTGAGCAGCCATCGCTCAGACAAAAATGAAGAGTAAGAAGAGCAAAACAAAGGAAACTGAGAGACTGATTCCGCTCCACTTATCAATGATCCATGCACAGAGAGAGCAGCTGTATCCTGGCAACTGCAGTGATGACGTCGCTGAAAATATGAAGACAGCTAAGGACAGTCTGTTGATAGGTAAACTGAGTTGTGAAAAAAGGAGCAGGAGGAAATAATTATAATGATTTCCGTTTAATTTAAAACTGGCAAATCTCACTATGATTACAAGTACAGTGTTAATGAACGATAAAAAGTTATTTTAAAAGGTTGAACTTATTTGTCGGCAGTCATGTAAGGTGCATATTATGTAATACAGCTGATTTCTCAATTTCGCTTCCGTCTACTGCCACCCTTACTCTATTCCATTCCTCTTGGAAGAAGAGCACGAGAAAATGCAACAGCAAGAGCAGGAGCAAGAATAGGAGCAAAATTAGTAGGAAGAGCAGGAGGAAGAACAGGAGGAAGAACAGGAGGAAGAGTAGGAAGAAGAGAAGGAAGAAAAGCAGCAACAAAAGTAGAAGTAAGAGCAGAAAAAGAGCAGGAGGATGAGCAAGAGGAAGTCCAGAAGCAAGACTGGGAGCAAAAGCCAGTCCAAGAGCAGGAGTAAGAGCAGGTGCAAGAACAGGAGTAAGAGCAGGAAGAACCGCAGGAGCATGAGCAAGAGGAAGAGCAGGAGGAAGACCAGAAAGAATAGCAGGAAGAAGAGCAGAAAGAAGAGAAGGAGCAGGAACAGGAACAAGCGCATGAGCAAGAGCATGAGCAGAAGTAAGAGCATAAAGAAGAGCAGGAGGATGAGCCTAGGGAAGATCAAGAGAGAGACCAGGAGGAAAACCAGGAGGAGCGTTATAATTGACATAAGACTTTCACTTAAATAACATAGGCTATTTATTGTTCACAGTTAACAGGTAATTTTATATACAATGGTGCAAATAATTTTTGACCTTCGCGAAACCTGTATATATTTGTCAGTCTTGCTTGAGAGTACGGGTTGCTTATTATATGAAGCTCTCGTCAGTACGACGTTGGCAACCCGAATGCTTGAACAACGCTTCACAGGCTAATGACGCGGTTAGTAATTTATGGACTGCCAATCTAAGACAGCCCTGTCATGCCACCGAGGACAATATGTACGAGCAGAATCCCTAACAGGAGGGTTAAATGGGTGAAATAGCCTGCTTGAGATATACCGTCGACTGCTCGTTCAGAAGTTGGATAATTGATTGCTAGCACAAGAGCATAAACAAAATAATGTCTTCGTTCATTTTTTTCTTCTATCCATCTTACTTGTGACCTAACTAAATAACTATTTTCTTACCGCTACGTATAAATATAGAAATCCAATGATTCGCGACTATTATTATTATTATTGTTGTTGTTATTATTATTATTATTATTATTGTTATTATTATTATTATTATTATTATTATTATTATTATTATCCGTAAGCGCACTTACACGCACAACAGTCCTTCTGCGCTTTTCCAAAAATACTGACATGCTGACTGACAGTTCTTTAATTGTCGGTCCCGGTGGGGTGTTTGAACGTGCCTCTGAACGCTACGGCGTTGAATCTTTGAGTGCAAATGGAGAGACGTTGAAACAAGTGCACGGGCTCCAATGGGTCTCCTGATACGGCGGTAATGTGACGACCCAACTCTGTCAAGCGCGATTGATGGGGCCCAGCGAATCGAATGCCAAGGGAACGAAGTCATGTGTGGTGGAAAGAGTTGAATATTTGAAACACTTATTATTATTATTATTATTATTATTATTATTATTATTATTATTATTATTATTATATATATATATATATTATATTTATTATTATTATTATTATTATTATTATTCATCATTGGCATTGCCAACGGATCTGTCATCATGCTATCTGGGTCGCCGCTTGTCAGTGGACTGTAATCTTGACATGGTGCCCTGAAAAGCCACCGCATTGAAACGTTGGATCAATGCCGACAAGTTCTGGAAAAGGAAGTTTGTCTCTCGGGTGTCACCGGTAGTTGTCGAAAGTCGGCGTCCAGTCTCAGACAGAAAGGCGAGGCCCTCACTATTGACGGGACCGAAGGTTTCTATAGCGATTGGTACAAAAGTGTATTTCTTCTCTAGCTCAGAATATTTAGTGTGTTTCCTTGTGGCTGCTATCTCCGCCGCTCCTCCAGCTGTGGAAGCTCTAATAATTAATAATAATAATAATAATAATAATAATAATTATTATTATTATTATTATTTATTATTATTATTATTATTATTATTAAATAGACAATTTCTAGAGCGCCGTAATGCAGGCCATGCTGCTACAAGGGCGCTTAAAAACTCAACCAAAACCTAAACACTAAGATCGAATAACTTGACACTCTAAACTAGAACTCATGTAGCCACAAGTGACGCACCTTCCGCTTAGTTAATTGACATTGTTGATAGTTAAACCCATCAAATGTTTTTTTGCTTTACAACACTCGAGAAACCAAGATATTGGCCTAATTAAACTAAATCATTTTCATGATCAGTATTCTCAATATACGATTCACAATCGACCATAACCTTGTGAACACAGTCACGTGTCAGAATTGACTACTTCAGCAAAACTCGTCACACTCAATCGCTCAAGCTAGATCTCGGGGTCAAACGTAGCACTCACTTCGAAAAGTGTAATCAATGTAAGCTGGACTCTGTCAAGTGCCTTGTAAATGTCTGAAAGGATCCTGAATGGTATTTTGATATTTTCCTAAACCGGATTTAAAGTGCAGCGAAGCCTGTTTTATCAGCTTATTAAAATCCGAAAACAATGACGTTAAATTTTATTCAACAATTGAACACAAACGCCTAATCAATCACAACGCGATCATTAAAATTATAGTATTGAACATCGTTCCATTATCGTGATCGTCACAGTTTAAAGTTTTACCGGTAAGCGTTAACCAGCGTTTGAAAAACTGGTAAGTCAACGCTTAGTAGGAATGTTAAACAAACGATAGTTCAACGTAGGCTACAAACGTTATTCCAACGTTGCTCAAACATTTGCCTGCTGTCTACATATAGTCAGCAAACACAGTTCGTTGAATGGGTGCGCTGAGTTGGCATTTGATGCTAGTTAGAATGTAAATGCATCAGGACAACAGTGCTGCGTTGCAGTGTTCTATGATCTATGTACATGGTTCTGGAGTGAAAACTACGGAGAGAAGACGCAGACACGGAAGCATAGAAAGAAATACAGAAGGAAAACGATAAACAAAGGCAAACAGATTGTTGGAGAGAAATAGACAGAGAGAGAAACAAGAAAGAACGAGAGCCAGAAATAACAAGACGTATGGGAAATAGACTTGGAGAGGAACATATCTAGATAACAGGTAGAGAAACATAGAAAGAGATAGAGATAAAAATAGAAAAAGAGAGACACACATAGCGAGCGATGTTTCTTGCACGCAGGTCTACTAACAGATTTTGAAACGGACACGTGGAAACCATAATAACTATGGAGAAAGCCACACAGAGTGGAGCTAAGTGGGCCAAATAGAAAGAGCAATACAGATGCTGATGGAGGAGGTCAAAGACACGATCAGTGAGCAAACGATATGAGAGATAAACGGACAGAGACAGAAATATACAAACACAGACAGAGACAAAGATAGAAAGATAGAGAGGGGGATAGAAAGACAGCCATCTACAGGTACACGAAACAGTTGATGGGTGGCAAAAGACACGGACAATGAGCGAACGACGTGGACAGGAAAATGAAGTTAGCCGGTTGATAGTGAGTTGGCAACCGAGGTAGTTAAGGAACCCATCCGTACGACCCCTAATTGGCTTATTCCTTCGCTGACAAGCACCGAACTTTCGCTAGACTGTATGGGACGCTAGACCGTCTAAATTATCACCGATCTCCAAGGAGTCCTCGCTGAGCGTGCCACGTTCTCGTGCGCGATTTTAATCGAAATTTTCAGGCTGGGTGCTCGTCTAACGGTTAAAGAGAGAGCTGTAGGCGATCTGTCTCGATTGACGCAATTTATCTACGCCATTCGTCGTTTTAAACAAAAGTTGGCTGATGGTGTTGCTGTCCGTCTAAGGTTTCTCGTCAATATGTTTCCAGTATCTGCGTCAATCAGTTGAATTTCACTTATCCAAAGCGTCCCATCAAATTCCATACATTAGTTATCCGAAGTGGGCGGTTTTTGCTTCTCCGTTACCAAGGTTGCGACTTAATCGGACCGTTTGGCGTGGCACAATGTCGGCTCGTTGTCGACGCGAGGCAGTCCTAAGACCGACCATAGATCTCGAGCACGCTTGATTAAGCCGGCCGTCTCCATAGATTTCGCAGCCATCTTGTTTCTCATTCTTGTCGGCAGCAACTAAACACACTCCAATGAGCTGGTGCGTATGAAAGTAGCGCTAAATGAATGGAGCAGCGTAACGCTTATCAGTTGCACGACTGGAGCCATCGTAGTGTGAATAAAAACTTGAGGCTGCCAGAATCGATTTCAACAGTGACGAGGAGCATTCCAGACGAGCTCTGTCGTTGGTAGGTTACTACAAGTCTACGAAGAATCGATCTCCATTTAATCTTAGTTCTACCAATGTTAAGAAAAATAATGGTTCTAATTCTAATTGTATGACATGCAAGTTTAGTGCTGTGTTATGCAGTAAAATGTTATTAGACATTTCTTACTCACCTTCTTAAGTGGCCGCCAGCTAGAAGTCTATATATGTATACGCTAACCTAATCACTACCGAGGAGAGGTGTTCATCCGCAGATGAATCGTTCCTGTTGAAGGAGCTTCAGGATACAGTTATATCCAAATGAACGGATTCGTGTCAGTTGGAAACAGATTCAAATCCTAACCAATTCTTTTTATTGATAATTACTGGCATTCAGCATAAACTATAATAACCTGGGATGTCAATGTGTATTGAGAGTTGATAATAGAGAAAAATAGGAACCTGAAGGGACGGTTAGCAGGGACGTTCTTTCACTAAATAGGCCCAAGTTAAGAACTAGCTCTTGTTCTAGATACTAAGTTGACTCAAGTAACTTAACTAGCTAAACTGAGAATTTCTGTGTTACTCAAAAGAGCTAGTTAACTAAGGATATATATGTTATGTAGTAGTCAGACTGTTAACGTTGAATGTAAAAGCAAATGTTCAAGCATCTTGGCTTTCGTGTGGTCTATTATAAGGACGAGAATGACGAGAGCTGATAACGAAGGATGCGCTGTGAACTCAAAGATTGGCATTCATTAATGACGTGCTTTGAACCTAAGCTGACTTAGCAACGCTTCACCGTTCATGAATTAAAAGTGAATCAAGTTTATGCAGTGAGAATATAATATGCAACATTACAGGCTTCACGCTTTTACATACAAAATTTTGACACACAACAAAAAGCGCGTAAACAGGGAGTGACAAATACCAAGAGAAAGACGACACAGACGGAATAGGCAGAGGCATTGGCAGATCAGCACGAACAGGATTCGTGATGAGTAACAGCCTCAACAGCTATCTTTACCACGGCTCATTTCCCTCGACCTCTATAAATGGGTCCGACTCTCGTCTATAAAAACCGTTCTTCCTCGCGTTGGCGGAAGAGAAATAGAATTGGTTGAGTTGAAAATAGGAGCTATATAAGTCAACAGACGATGTCTAGTATGAATATGTGTCATTATTATTCTGATATATACAGTGTCCTCTTGCTCTCTTGTCATCAACATTTCATTGCTAGTTCGCAGTTCAACTTAATTAGTATCGCATACGTCGTTGAATGCCCCATTAATCAACTATAATTAATTAATTAATTGATGTGCGTTTTACTGCAGTCAAGACAGCACGATGACAGGAGACGAGTGCTTCATGTTCGGTACCTATGTGTGACTTAAGGTTGACATTTGACAACATTACTGGACCCTGCTACTTCAACTTCAACCACTTCGTTTGTTTTTAACTCATAATGCTGAACCAATGGTCTTGTTCTTTCACTTATTTTATCACCCAACGACTTCTGCAAATTAAACCCACTGTTTCGCTTTGTGACTCCTAGCAATAAGTTCTGCGTGACGAAGCTCGTTTGATCCTGGACTCATAAAGCAATGTCTAGACACTGGCGGGCAGAGTAGAGGAAGCGAGTTCAATATACGTTACGCTCCAAAGTTCAACGGGTACCCGGGTGCCCGCCCGAGGCTGACTACCCGGGGCAATGAAATCAGTTCTCTGGTGCCCGGCATTCCGTAAAAATTCGCAACTACCTACATTTTCCGGGTATCCGCTCCGTGGGTAGACGGGTACTCGGGACGTAATGTCATTTCTCTGACAGCCTTATTAACTAGTCCTTCTTGCGCTATATTGGTTAAATCAGATGTATACCGTGCTGGACGCCTTGCATGGCAGTCGACAGTTAAATTCGACTCTTTTAACAAATGGTCATCATCCATCATATACTGTACTTATACCGTAATCATGCTACCATTTGTCTGATTCAAATTAAACGAAGATATATCGATGTCTCGGTTGTTCTTCTAGAGTCTAGATTATAATCAGTTATCAACATCATATAATCGAAAACGCATTTATATCTCTACCTGATTAGATCTTGCCAGAAGAACCCTGCACAGGTCAATGGGTCAGTTTTGCCCCTATGATTTGCTGAAACGTCGTTGAAATTAGATTGAGTTACTAATGTTGAACGGTTCTAGAACGGTTGTCACCAAACGCGCAGCTAACACTTTGTTAATATGGATCAAAATTAAAATCAAATAAAAAAATCTTTTATTTGCTTCTAATTTACATGTTTATTATACAGAGTACAGATTTCATTAATTACAAATGAGAACAAATAGGTGGTACAGAAGGGGTGGAACGGACAAAAGCCCCCGGACAAAAGCCCCCCTTCCCATTTTGGGTAGGACATTTTCCGCCCCGACAAAAGCCCCCCTAGTGTGAAGTATGAACGGACGACAAGTTATATATTTAACTCCCATTATGTAAAATATATGAAACCAAGCAACTAATTATTGTGTCGTATAGGAGACAAAGTGAGTCCAGTTCTGAATCTTTATTTATCTTGCTGGATGCATTAAAACTGCAAACAGTCCGTGACACACCTTAATAAGCGGTGAACGTTGTCGGCTAGTAAGCAGCTTAGGCCTACAATTGGTTAGCAAGCTATCAGTGACACGCGATAATCATCTACCGTTAATAAGAGAGAGTGGATGAATACCTCTATGTAGATGATAATCTAAGAATTTAAGCGGTGAAGTTCAGCCAGTCAGTCAGTGACACGCGATACTCATCTCTCTGACAGTGGGTGAAGACCCCTATTGATGAAAATCTCAGAAATTTGTGCCTATAAAACGAAGACTTCTAACATGCACACTTCATATTACGAACCATTTCGTCTTCAAACTTTGAAGGTATTGGAACCAAAGCAATATATCAACCCGCTAAAAATAGATATTTTACAGGTTTAGTAACACTTAGCCGACATGGACACATCCATGCACGCGAGCATATAGTCTACACTGACAACCATGGACTGACCACCAGCAGCATCAGCCGGCAATCAGAATCAATTTCTATGGTCAGTGGGAGATTGGTGAGATCACAGAGGGACATCGGAAAGAACCGGAAATGAGCAAATTAGAAAAGAGAGACTTTAAATCACCGTCCTAATTGTCATTAGACCAAAAGAAAAACGATCTGTCAGTCTAGCTGGAACAAAAATGGATGGGGGGTCAATTGAACTAGAACACTACATGTGTAGAGGAACTGGAGCAACAGCTCAGCAGCAACAACAGGATGAAATACCACTTTAACAGATGATTACTGTGACGGTGTGCAGTGATAATTTATCCGTCCAAAAATCTATCTCCCGGATGTAGCATTCTGGTATAGAGTATCCGGGGATGAACAATTTCTATCCTCCATCGTGTAAGCTTATCCTCACGGGAAAGTAATTCACAGTCATAAGTAAAATGCGCAGGCCTCTGTTTTTTGATAAATCTACGCTGAGATCAAAATCCTATACCAGAAACAAGTAAGCTGGCATTGGCCCGTTTTTTCTATGTTAGCCGCTTCCGTCTGGAATTCCTTGTATCCCCCCATACTCCATTTGGCTGCATACTTGACTGAATACTTGACTGAATAATTGACTGAATAATTAGCTGAATACTTGGCTGAATACTTAACTGAATACTTGGCTGAATACTTGACTGAATCCTCAACTTGACTGAATATTCCCATCTCTTATGCTTTGCTCAGGACTTCATCCTTCTCCTCTGGCGTTTGCTTTTGCGGCGACGCCGCTGTCGAGCCATTTTTAAGGTGCATTTAATTCTAGAGGATACTTTATTTAGGAGGATATTTTGTTTCGTGACACTGGCGATGGACGAATCTTAAAATTCGGAACATAGGGTAATTGATATCCGAGGACTTGTGTGTACAAAGAACTTGCTTATGTGGTTCTTATACGGAATAGAACCCACAACGGAATGAACCGTGAACAAGCGTGTTACCGTTTGTAATGTGATCGTATTGTACTGTAGACCTAATGTTTTTACGCTGCTCTCTAATGGAGAGCAACACACAATGGGCAACTGTTATTTCCATAATTAATTCTTATATATTACATACATTGACCCCTTTTATGCATGTCTCATAACGGTGGACTTTCTGGTTCCTTGATTATAATTTCCAAATATTTGAACTTAACCATTATTAATAATGGGTTTGACTGGTTGATATGGGAGGTCCTTTAGTAAATATTCAGTCGCGTTACATTACTGTCCTCAAGTGTTCAGAAAACGTGTACGAACAGAGTCCATCTCCGTCTTAATCTCCATTAGTGGTCAGGATTGTTCCAGTAGCAACTGCTCTTGGACCAAGTGGTTTTCAAGCGCTCCATTCCTCGCTTCCTTAGTCTCTTCTCTGGAGATTAGGGGGGGGGGGGTCCTCCTCTTTCCTCCACTTACTTCTTCGACCATACGCCAACGACAGACGCTGACTTATCGATGCGATTATCAGCCCCGTCGGCCGTCGCTCACATTTGTCGGCGACCGACGGATCGTGGGTTTGACACCCTGTGGGACCGATCTAATCGGTAAAGAATTGCTTCGTACGATGCACAGGGGCAGAGGCTCAGAGGGGCAGAGGCTCAGAGGGGCAGATGGGCGGGTCTCAATGAAATGCGGTAGAAACTGAAGCCTAAGGAGGTAATAGCCAACGAGAGACAATTCAATCGTTAGAAAACGCTTGCGCTCTCTCGATTGCAAACCCATTTCGATTGTAATCCGATGTTGCAAGGTCATTGTCATTTGACATCAAGATAAGCAGCGTCATGTGATCATTATTACAAATTTCATATAAAGTCAACGCTTCTAGTTGGGAAATTATTGATGTGCTTTGCTTGAGGTGCGCGCAACAAATATATACTTCAGAGATTGGGAGTAGGTTTAATTTAACAGAGGTATACCTAAACACAGATTATCTTCAACGATATGCCTACATGTTAATTTTGATAACATACGGTATACAAAGCTGGCAACAAATAGCTCGAAAAACATTGAAAAATTCCGGAAAGTAGATGACCGGGCGAAAACATTGCTAGATAAACGTTTTATCAACGTCTTAAGTCTCTCAAAATATTCCTGCCGGCCAAATTCTGCCGTCCTAGCGATTTAAGTCAACTATGGATCAATTTAACATAAGCTTTAAGAAATATTGATGTTAACTTGTCTCAGCATCTGTGTGATCGTTAGAATGAGGCCACTTCTAATGTGGATGACAAGCCACTGAAACTTCGCTTCGATGACACAGAGAACTTCTCCAGACCGGATAATCTCATCATGCTATCAATGGCACCTTAAAGACAATGTGTTATACGACATCTTCCTTGCAACACTCCCTCTGAAAGACGCAATTAGAACAAAACGTTATAGAGGGGAGGGGGGAGGACCGTACCTAGGAAGGGCAGCGGGACCGTGGTCCATGGCGCAAATGTGAAAAGGACGCGAATTTCAGGATGGAATAACTTATTATTCCATAAAATGCGCTATTTTAAAAATGTGGGAGCGCCAGATTGATGCTAGGCACGGGGCGCAATTATAGCTCGGTACGGCCCTAGTTATAGGCCTTTGCCGTGGTTGATCTAGGCTTCGAAATAAAAGCGGAAATGTACATTTCCTGGGCGAACGAGGGATGAGCGACTCAGAACGAGAGCATCGACCCTTCGTTGTTCGACCACAGAGTGTGGAATACTGCTTTAATCGCCGCCAGAGGTCCGACGATTCAGTTCCAGTTTTGGCAAAAGAAGATAGGGCAAGAAGCTTGTGCCAAGCCTCTTCCGGGATATTATTTGATAATGCGGCACAGTGGGTGTCAATGTAATTGTAGGGTTTATGTAACGCATGTATTGCAATGTAATTTCGATCAACATGTTCACCTTAACATGTTGGCCTGTAGCGCAATATTTCGTAGTTTAACGAATTCGTTTTCCATTTGTATAGAGTGGGGAGTTGACGAAGTGTGAAGCACCACAAAGAGATGGAATGAAGCAAATGCATGACAGGCATAAACATGGTAGACAGACAAACTTATAGGAGCAGAGGCAACCAGATTCACAGACATAAAATAAATAAACTGCAAACAAAACCATAACGCCAGCAATGACATCTATTGCAGCTGAAATAGACCCATCGTCCTGCTACACCTGCCTCCTATAAACAAGCGTATTTATAAGTATGTGTTGTTAGAAATAGATCCGATGAAGACGCCAACATTCGAGCGATGATGTTTCACTACAACAGAGAGAGTAAATTATGTCTGTGAAATACCGTCCGTTTATTTCGTCCTCTGTCGATCATTTAGAATCATCGGATGCTAGGCTCTAGTATGCGTTTCAAATGCATGAATATATTATAATGTAGGTTGGTTTGTTTCCTGTTTTGATGCATATCTTCCCATCGTCTATCCATCCTTACACTGCAGCAGTTCGTCCTATTATTCTCGCACCTTCTGTGTGCCATATACATGTGCATGTATCTTCTTCTGTTTCTGCAGTATCTAAGAGATTGAATGTTGGACAGTTGGGCTCTTGCCTTCTGGTGTCTGGACTTTTTCAACAATGGAATAGCAGCTGCTACATCGGAAAACACAGCGTCAACGATATAATAAAGCAATATGTTGCAGCATCGGCCATTATGTATATATCAATGCATATCAGCAGCAATAAGTAGCAGCAGCAATATCTTGCAATATATAGCAACAGTAGCCTGTGTGTCGCAGCATTAAGACTGTGACGCAGCATTAGTAATATATAGCCTAACAGCAAGCTGCAATACGTAGCCGTGTGAGCAGTATGTAGCAATACGCAGCAATATCAGCAGTAAGCTTACTAGTGGAAATTAGAGTGGAGAACATCTTATATTATAGATGTTGACATTGCCTTGTTTGCTTCTTAAGTCAGTTGAGATTACATTTTGGACATACGAAGTTTTTGTGTCAAATAATTAAGCATTACATTTTCAATCTTATCAACAACAGGAAGATAGAGAAAATCTGAGCGTGAATGCGACAATTATCGGTGCATAATTTGCCGGATTAGAACCTTGTTGTAAACAATAGGGGCCTATTTACAACAAGGTTCTAATCCGGAAAATTATGCACTCATTCTATTCACAATATTATTGTGAATAGAATGAGTTTCAATCAGTGGACACTTTTTCTAAATTACATATTCATCTGGTATGCCATATTTGCATGACCAGCTCAACCGGCGTAGACTGATAACCAGATAACTTGTCTCGTGTAGCTTTCATTTGATTGGCAGTGGCGAATGTTGCTGGTTGATCTCTTGAAGACCAGGAGGGAAGGGAGAGCAAAAAGTGAATTGCTGTCTTCCACTGACCTAAATCACCCCGAACAGTCCTACATTTTATGCACAACAATGCAACATGATAATCTGCTCTATGTACTCTCAGGAACATGGGCTAACTCCTACTTTCTACGGGCGAACTGCCTATGCGGTCATAATGCTCTATGCTACCAGTGCGATTGAGCGCTGTTGTTATAGGGTACTGGTGATCTACTTCTTTTATTAAATTCAAACTGCATGATTATAAATCGTAGATAGTATGATCGAAGGATCAAAATTAGTACAGGAGTCTAATATGACTGTACGAAGGGCATGCAAGGCGGGTATCGCGTCCCACTGCTCATTATGCCAGCGCCACTTCGCGAATGAAGGCTGAGTCGATCTTATAGGAAGGGCAGCGGGAATCGACCCCCTCGTGTCTGTATTGGTCTTCTGTTCTTCTGGTAAGGGTGTCACAAATACTTTATCCCCAATCGCATACACATTGAAATACAATACATAATGGTCCTGTTGCCAGCTATGCACACGACGGACTAATACATGATATGCAGCTTGCAAAAATTCACATATCTAAAGTTGTCTTCTGTTGATATTTCTTTACTAAAACGGGACCGATGAGCTTCTGTGTGGTGCTATCCTAACTATAAAACAACGCTCATATCTGGCGTTGTGAATTTTTTAAGTGTTCTTGCGCAAATTTCTAGGCCAACGTGACTATTTTCAGCACACAATTAACTTTAGATTCCGTTATTTGGACAAACTGACTTTCGAATTGACCAAACTTCATGCATTTCATTTAATAACTCTGGCCATTTTCATTCAAGTCATAACAAGAGGCTTATATTATTTAATATGCAAATTACGCGCGTTAGTTACTAAAACCACGGCATGACTCGGAACCTCATCGATTTTAGGGACAAAGAGGCGAACCTCTGAGTTCAGATTTCAATCCCAGACGAAGCTGGACTGAAAGGCCACCACATTTACAAACAAACAATGCACTTATTGGCTGCGCACTGATATGGCGTCGACTGCAATCATATTGTGAGAGGAGCAGTTAATATTACTTGAATTTACGCTCATGAAATTTTTTCAGCCAATCGCCACCTTCTGCTGATATTTAAACAATGACCTCAAAATGTTGCTGTATTCCGCGCTCTTTCTGCCCGTCATAACACGTATTGTTTTCGTAGTTAACAGCGTCAGTCGACGCACCGTCTGAATTATTTATACCATACGTCATACAACATCGCATGATGTCGTCTATCTCGCTTCAGTCTCAGAGCAATCAGTCATCGACGCCGTGCTTTGTGTCAAAACCGAATGGTAGCAGGACCTTAACGACTATTTAGGCCATTCTGTCAGACCTCACTAAAAAAACTGAGTTGTCTTATTCTCTGCTTCTCATTTTTTCTTCTTTTTCCGTTTCCTCTCTCCCCTGTTCTGCGTCTTCTTTCAATTTCCTTTCTTCTTCTTCTTCTTCTTCTTCTTCTTCTTCTTCTTCTTCTTCTTCTTCTTCTTCTTCTTCTACTACTTCTTCTTCTTCTTCTTCTTTTTCTTCTTCTTCTTCTTCTTCTTCTTCTTCTTCTTCTTCTTATTATTATTATTATCATCATCATCATCTTCATTATTGTTATTATTATTTTTCTTCTCCTTTTTTCCGTTCTTTGATTAGTTCATGATTTCGATACCCTCGCGTAACTCACTTTTAGCAAAAAATTAATAGTCTTCCTGCGCTTATTCGGGAAGTCTAAAAACAATTTTAAATGTAAGATACTTGATACGTTACTCCAAGCATGCGAATTTGCACTGACAACTTTGTAAAGTATTCTAGAAGTAGCTTGCTACCGACGACGCTATAGAAATTATCGTAATTACAGTACGATCTAACAGCCCAGATATGTTTAAGACGTTGGGTTCTATAATGTGGATTGCTGACAACGTTCAACTCATTTAATGCATTTATATTTTAGTCATTTTAAAATATTACTTGAAACCAAAATAGCTTTGAAGATTGGTTAACATCATGGAATTAATAAGCATTGACGCTTCGTATATAGTATGCGCCTTCTGAGAGGTGTAACAAGGTTTCGAAAAGTGGGGGGCATAATTTGCAAAAATTGCGCGAAGCACAAAACATTTTTTGCCCCTCCCCCACATTTTGAATTTTGCCCCCCCAGACATTTTAAAAATGAGGAGCACGAATTATTTTAACAAGAGTTATCTTAAAGTGCGTTTGGAGAAGCATAAAACGAACCGATTTGGGGGAGGCACACGGGGGCACTGAGCACTAAAACTGGGGAGCTTTTGCCCTACCAGCTTGGAAACTGGAGGCCGGTGCACCTGCCCTCCCCGCTTGTTTCACCCCTGCGCGTTGTGTGTATAGCTACCTCACAAAGAACAGACTTAAATGTAAACTACTTGCTGGTAAAAATCTCCAAACCGTTCACTTTTGATACGATAATCTGATGCCACTCAATAGATCCGAATTCAAGCATGCTTTTTGATGCTGGGAGTGATTACGCTGTTGGCAACTATGGTAATGATTCTGGTTACGATGCAATGGCGATTATGATGTTCAATTTGTGCATGCATATAAAGAATTTTATGTTTGACCAATGGTCAGAGAAACTCTGTTATTCGAGCCACGGAGGCCAGAGACATTGGGTCGCTTGACCTAAGCCCTCCGCTGAGCCTCTAACTGGCTGGTCGAAGTAGATAGAGTTATCACGCTGCCTTGACGTCTCTGGCTATACAGGGCGCTTGACATGCGTCCATAAAGTAACCAGTTCGAGACGTCGTACGACCATTTGTCTACGGCATAGTCTGTATAGAAATCTAGTTTGGCAACGTTGTTTGTATGCAGGTCGCTTTTCGGCTCTCGTATCGTCTAACCCGGCTTAAATCCGTTGAACGGCGGTGGAAGGCGACGGAAGACCGTGCGTGCCCAAGGTGGGCGGAGGTCGACCCATTACGTGCGCTAGGGTAGTCGGACGGCAGCAGCAGGGCGGCCGAACCGACTGGCGGGCGGGCGGACCAGCTGGACCCTGCTGCTGCTGCTGCCGAGTTTTGTCCGAGTGTTTTATCGCCATCGAACACGCCCATCAACTGAGGGTCAGTCTGGTCCCCAGAGGATCTCCTCGCGCCACACCGTCCAGTTATATACAGAATACAATTCTAGAATAATTTATAGTCTAGTTAATCAAATAATCTGCCTCCGTCAATCCGTCTGCCTCTGTGACTGTTTGCATGTCGGTCAATGTTTGTGTGTGTGTGTTTGCCTGTCTGCATCGACTGGTTGAATGTCAGTCTCTCTGTTATTCTGTGCTGTTTGGCTACAAAACACTTCAATCAATTTCCGTTACATTGTCAGAGTCCGTCTGTGTGCCCCCGTGTGTGTCCGTGTATGTGTGTGTTTCTGTGAGTGTGTTTATCCTTAATCAGTCGACCCATCCATCCATATACAAGTGAATGAATCAACTGTTCAATGAATCAACTGATAAACGAATCAAAGAATTGATTCGATGAATCGATGATTAGACTAATAACGAATCCATCAATTAATCAATTAATAAGGGAATCGATAACTGCAGCAGTGACTTCATGAATCAATGGACCGGTGAATCTTTGAATCATGCAGTCAGTAACTCGGCCATATTACCTGTCTGTCTTTCTCTGTCTTTCTCTGTCTTTCTCTGTCTTTCTCTGTCTGTCTCTCTTTCTCTGTCTCTCTGTCTCTCTGTCTCTGTCTCTGTCTGTCTCTGTCTGTCTCTGTCTGTCTCTGTCTGTCTGTCTGTCTGTCTCTCTGTCTCTCTCTCTCTCTCTATCTGACACAGTAAATCACTATATAATAATCAACATTTGCATGCAAGGTTTGTACAATTATGAAAAAAATTTACATGTTTGTTATCTCAGAGTTTGATATAAGTTAAAATTCGTTATAAAATTGTCATCGTTTCAATACAATGTACGCATAGCGTTAACTATACACAGACGATGCATTGACCGGTGACATGCTAATCTTTGCCTTATTTCAATTAGGTTTATCCACCACTTGGGAGATAATTCTAATATTCAATTCACGAAACACAATAGCAGAATGGTAATTTAGCATAATATATTATATGTATAGGCTAATGGTACAATGGTAATTTGATCAAGAGATTCAAGACACAAAACAATGAGCCAAATAATAACTATTGCTAAACGTTGTCAAGTGACTTCAAACTTCTGCACACTACAATAGTCATATTTGTTCATCAGTCTGTTTGCTTTCTGTCAGTCTAGGGACACCTGAACAGTGATCTATCTATCTATCTATCTATCTATCTATCTATCTATCTATCTATCTATCTATCTATCTATCTATCTATCTATCTATCTATCTATCTATCTATCTATCTATCTATCTATCTATCTATCTATCTATCTATCTATCTATCTATCTATCTATCTATCTATCTATCTATCTATCTATCTATCTATCTATCTATCTATCTATCTATCTATCTATCTATCTATCTATCTATCTATCTATCTATCTATCTATCTATCTATCTATCTATCTATCTATCTATCTATCTATCTATCTATCTATCTATCTATCTATCTATCTATCTATCTATCTATCTATCTATCTATCTATCTATCTATCTATCTATCTATCTATCTCTCTCTCTCTCTCTATCTCTCTCTCTCTCTATCTCTCTCTCTCTCTATCTATCTATCTATCTATCTATCTATCTATCTATCTATCGATCGATCTATCTATCTATCTATCGATCTATCTATCTATCTATCTATCTATCTATCGATCTATCTATCAATCAATCTATCGATCTATCTATCTATCTATCTATCTATCTATCTGTCTATCTATCTATCTGTCTGTCTGTCTGTCTATCTGTCTATCTATCAATCTATCGCTTCTGCATTTTAAAATTGACGACTTTCGTTTATTCGTCTTGAAGAAGAACTGTTTCTGTTGTTCCTTCATCCTTCAGCCAAATCTCGTTTTTCAAATATATCTATAGCTGAAGCACGCAGAGGCATCGTTCTGCGATCTATTGTTGATAGAGGCGCCTAATAAATGAGCGATTACACTACATTTACTCTTTTGAGCGGACCAGAGCTGACTGTCAATTGCTCCTGAAGGGTGAAAGGGTGACTCTCGCATCCAAGTAAGATAGGCATTCATAAATTCATAATACAATCACTCTCTGATAATGATGCACGGCGCAGATTGTGCCCCATTTAGACCCATCTGAAAGCCATCCTAGATCCATCCGGGACCGATCTGGGACCCATCCATGACCGTTCCGTTACCCTCTGGGACCCATCATGACCGTTCTGTTACCCATCTTGGACCCACTGGGACCCATGCATCTGGGACCAATCTGGAACCCATTCAGGACCCATCTGTCACCCTCAGCGACCAATCTGGAACCCATGTTGGACCCATGTTGGACCGATCTGTGACCGATCTGGCTATAGCAACAGAAAAAGCTACTGTTTGGCGATGACATTTTGCAGATGATGTTCTTCGCTGTCTCAGAAACTTTTTGTTGTGGCTCAGGTTACATGTAAATCTCTTTTCATACACGAGGTTTTACACGGCCCCATTCTTCCGCCATCACGTTCCTTATGGAGGCTTCTATCATTCCTTCAGTCAAGCAACTTATTCCATCTTTCCATGCATGTGCCAGTCTCTCTCTCCGTTTGATCATCTATCTGTCTGTCCATGTATGTCTCTATCTGTCTGTCTGTCTGCCCATATTTAAATGTCTGTCTGTCCATTCGCTTGTCTGTCTCTTTCTTCGTCCGTCTGCTTGTATGCCTCTAACTCTGTCCTTTTGTCCGTGTCTCTCCGTCTCTCTGCTTATCCTTCAAACGACTCAAGACGACAAAGTATGTAAGCAAGCAAGTAAATAAGTCAGCGTGTCTTTATATGGCGCTTGTCGTTCGCGTCATTTGGTCTGGAAATTGGGAGCAGCCGGATGAAAGAGAGAGACCGACGAACAGAGGGAGAGGTCAACACAGATCGCAAGCCGCGACCAAGAAAGAAAAAGCGACCGACTAAATAAATAAACGACCAATACACGTTGCATACTTTAATGGTTGCATTAATATAACAGACAGCACAAAGGTTTTCCATGTACTTTGTAATAAAGACACATACGTACATGTATGCATGTGACTTGGATATATACATACATGGGCGTTTAGGCTTGGATATATATATATATTATATATATATATAATTATATATATATACTGTGTCTTGACATTCATTATATCGTATTAGAGTGGGTGTGTTTTTGCGGTGTGTTTTATGTGTGACTAAGAAGTTCGCTGAAGTCAAGGCCGCCGTTACTGCGATCAATATGGGAGCTAGTCAACACAACTGACAGACGATCTTTGTCTCACTCATCTTCAAAGTCTGTTGACTTGAACAACTTCTATTGTATTCTAATTTGTATGCATTGCGGTTAACAATATAATTGAGTATAGCATGAAGGGTATTGTTTAACAGTGCATTTTTTTATTGTATTGAAGTGTATTGTTTAAGTTAACACTTTCTCAGTTGACTCGATGACGTCAGTCTGGGTTGATGAAGAAGATAGTCTTCTTAGAAGACGTCATAAAAACGCATCGTCATATGCAACACCTATACGTACATGTAGGTCCATACATTAAAATTACAAACCAGTAAATAAACACCATGCAGGCGAATGCACGTACGCACGCACGCACACATACACACACACACACACACACACACACACACACACACATGCACAAGCTGACAGTGATGATTATTGCACTATCACTCTGAACGCAGTTGACTTGCGTGATGCATTACGATATTTCGTAATGAAGTCCACGTCTCGGTCTATCCCTGTCTTATCGTGCTCTTAATTTGCTCGCTTATTTCTTGCTAATTTCGTCAATCTGTTTACCTAAATACGCCAAACTGCCATTTTGTGAGAATAATTGTGCTCTAAGAACACTCCATTAGGGCGAATGCCGTCGGAGAATCAATTTCGCTGCCGCCGCCGATTTTTGGATACCATGTTAATCTGGGAGATGGATGACGAGAGCGGACATAGAGGCGACTCCATGTTATGACCCCCAGATGACCCCGTGTGATACACCAGTATACAGGCGTCTATCTTGATCCCGTGTGGAGGCTTCTTCCTATGCGATGGCTTCGTGCTGGAGACAAGTATTTAACAGACGCACGGTATCCAACTGTAGATAAAACACAAAGAAGATTTTATGGACCTCAAAGAACTTCTGGCAAAGACCAAAAGCCACATAAAAACAACTGAACTGCACAATAGTCAACCGTGGCCACAATATATGTAATATGTATCCATGGTTGAACGTATATGCCTATTTGTGCATGCATTTATGCATATATACAATATATAGAATATATATATAATATGTTATAATATATCTATAGTATAAATATATAGTATGTATATATATATGCATATATCGCTATCTCCAATCAATTCTTATAAGCTAGGAGTGCTAATAAAGGCATGTGGTTGCATCGATACAGACAGACACACAAATAAGAATTTGAAACACTTCATAAGCGTTTGGAATGCTGAGCAGGATATGGACACGAACAATATTAGCACAGAAATCAAGATAAAACATATCCGAGTCGATTATGCAGCGGATTTTCCTATACGGATTGAAAAATTGGACAATGTGGAAGCAGGATAAGAAAAATGCATTCTTGCGGCAGGAATGAGTTAGCAACGAGAGATCGGAATTTCAAGAATGAGGAAAATAACTAGCAATGACATAAGACAGTCAATACTGAAGCTTTACCTCGGCAACCGAGACTTTGATTTGTGAGGTCTATACTATTTGACCAGAGAACCCCAAGTTGTGTTGGAAGGTAGGCCTAAAGATAATGATGATTATCAAGAATTTTAGAACTTGTGAAATTACTATTTTTGGCTAACGGAAATATCGAAAATGTTGCTAACATTTATTGCATTCATTGTGACAAATCATTTGCATATCGCGTACGTACCACCTCCATAACAAACGACCGCTAAAGTATCAGAAGGCTCAGTTTGGAAAGTCTACTACGGCATCGTCATCTACTTCTAAGCAGATTAATTTGAGTCAGTTTTTCCGCCAGTCTGATCATCCGGTGAGTGATACCGTACAGCGTGACATTCAAATATCACTTGCAAACTGGATAGCCAGTAGTTGCTGATCAATATCAATAATAGATGACGACGGTCTTCAAAAAGTAGGCCTAATATGCACAGCGCTTCAAAATGCCGAGTACAAACTACCTTCCCGGCCCACTACTGACAAATTGTTGACTGAGAATTTTAATTAAAATGTTATTAATTGTCTGACAAATGTAACTGTAAATTTTTGGGGTTTAATCAAAATTAACCATTAACTCTTATTTTTTTAAAGTTAACTATTAAAATTAAATTAATCGTTAACAGCCATAATAATAATAAATAATAATGATTTTGATAATATTAATAATAATAATAATAATAATAATAATGGTAATAATGACAATAACAATGATAATAATTGTAATTATAATAATAATAATAATAATAATAATAATGATATCGCGTCAATTGATCCCCGTCAGTTGATCCCCGTCAGTTGACCCCCAATCAATTGGTCCCTTAGTCAATTGATTCCCTCGTCATGTGATCCCTCTAATCTCTAGGCTGCGCGTCACCGACTTGTTGTAGTTGATACTCTTAGTAAACAATTGCAATGAGATATAATTATTCACATTGTTTCATAATGTTTTGTATAATATTGTGTTTGCATGGCAGCATATTTAATTGCTTTGTTATGCGTTGTCATCATTTGCATTGATTTGTGTTGTGTATTAATAAGTAATGGCCACCACATAATAGGCACAAATCGACGTAATTCTACTGAAACATTTGTTTCAGACAATTTCTTTGATTTTCTTGCTGCTTAATTCCAGCCATCAAGTTTCAGCATCTGTTGAAAAGCTTAAAATCTAGAATCTTCGAATGACTAAGACTTCCTGCCTTGTATTCATCGTTCTTTATTTTATTTTGTAGGCGCGGTTTACTCTAGGTAAATATAAATTTTGCAAAATTTTCGAATCTCCGCCTATGCATATCAGACCGAAACGCTGTGACAAAGCGACGAAGCCACCTGGCGGTGAAATCATAAACAACGAGACGATGTGAAATACAGAAATGCGAGTTAGCGATTATGATGCAGGCGAATATGAATTTAGCTCCAACCATCAATCATTGGCCAATCGTCACCAATCCAGACCTTTTCCGAGCGTTATGCTTTATAGCAGATGACAGTCGAACTGATGTTAATAGCATGTACTGTGTCCTGAAGCGTAACAGGTGGGTTGATTGTCACCAGTTCAACTGGATTCCTTTCAACGACCGGGGATCCAGTACAAACGAGTCCTGTGATAATGTCATGGTTTATTACGGAAAGTGCATGCCGTCATATGTGATCCCTTTCAGCGTCTTTCTAATACGATCATAGAAATCCTAAAGGTACGTTTATGCTATGATCATTTCTGCGATGTCTTTGCTGATGTCGTCTTTTTCTAAAATTGCTGTAAGAAGCCATTGTGTTGAACTGCGTTGAACGGGTTTCGAGGATAATGGATGACAGAGGAATGCTGTCTCCAGTGATGAGGAGTGCTGTTGTGGAAGCCAAGGCCTTATTGATTTATTGCAATTATCACTATTATTATTATTATTATTATTATTATTATTATTATTATTATTATTATCTTCAATAGATAAAACTAATATATTATTATCATTATTGCCATTAGTGGCGAAGTAGTAGTAGTAATAGGGGGTGGTAGGGGAAGTAGTAGTAGTAGGTGGAGTAGGGAGGAAGTAGTGGAAGTAGTAGGCCAGTGGAAGTAGGAGAAGTAGTCGTTTTAGTTGTAGTTTTAGCAGTAATTTCAGTGCATCAGTGCATGCTGTAGCGGAGTTAATGACATCAGTATAACGATGATCTTGAACATCTAATAGTTTTTATTGTCCATTAATAAACGAGGTGTCACAAGTTCGGCAAAAAACAGGAAATACTACAGAATTCTTTACGAAATTTACTTAGTACTGCGGTGCCTAATGACATTAACGTATTTCATTTGCAAAGATCTAAACAAGAAATCTGTTAGTTTTCCTATGAGTTCTTTCACGGTGCATTTCGCCAGTTTCTACGATCTGTGACGTCGGACATGACTTCTCTGGCAGTGAATCTATAATTATGACCTCTTATTGCTTGAATCGACGTCGCAACGGAATGAGGGAGAAGAGATGAAAGTCTGTATCCCCACGCGAAGCGACACTCCACAGCTCAGCTTCTTCTGTCTGGAAACAAAAGATTATTATTATTTATTTGTGTGTAGAAGGTTTGAACAGATGGCGCCCTTATTTGCCCTCAAACCAAGTCATGATCAGATGAATAGCCAGACGAGTACTCCATCAAGACTGATCCAGACTTAGAAAATAGTTAAAGTTAGCTATCGCTTCCGTCTGTGTTTATCTGTCTTGTATGTATGTACGTCCGTCTGTCTTGTATGTCCGCCTGTTTGTCTTGGCTGTCTTATCCGTCTGTCATGTCTTGGCTGTCTATCCGTCCGTCTGTCTTGTATGTCTGTCTGTCTTGACTGTCTGTCCGTCTGTCTTGTCTTAACTGTCTTTCCGTACACCTGTCTGTCTGTTTGTCTGTCTACCCTGTCTGTCTATCAGTCTGTCTGTCTGTCTTGTCTTTGCCCGTCCGTCTGTCTCTCACTCGTATTGGTTAGCTCGAAATTTCTAAAGCGTTAGTCAAAAGCAAAGCGCAGGTCACCAACTTTTCACATGCGCAACATCGAGACAGTTCCGTCATTGTACTGATGCCCACTACTTTCAATATTTAGCCACAAACGACAAAATACATTGGTAAACCACAATTAGCCTATTAAAATAAATGATTAATTACCGGTATACATGGTAACCCTAATCGATCAGATAATGAGTAATAACGGTTCACTTTTGTTATGTTCAGAGGCAGAGGTGGCGATCTCGTTTAATAAGATGTTGAGTCGATCCTTTGACACCCTTTTGCGCTGTAGTTGCCCCTGATATTAAATGGTAGAAGGCAACAAGCCCGTTGACTTTGATTCAAATTTCATGTTCAAGATAGCCTTTTGGATGATGATACAAATAAATCTCACTTAAATTTAACAACGGCTATTTCCACATTTCAAATTCTATAATTCCAACTAAAAAATATATCAAAAGTAAGAACAAAAGACATAGACCTTTACCATTTTGGAATGAAAATTTTGATGAAAAAATATAAAGGAAATAAAATGAATAAATCATAAATCAAGAAATCTAGATGATTATGTAGAATTTAGGAAACAAAATGCGATTGCAAAACGAGTAGTAACAAATGAGGCAAGAACTAGCTGGGAAAACTTTTGTGGTGAATTGACCAATTAGTCGAAATTTTCATCAATTTGGAATATGGCACGCATAATGGAAGGGGTAGCTTCTGCAACATTAATTCCTACCCTTCAATGTAAGGGTACTAAAGCCGAAACAAATTTACAGAAAGCAAACCTATTGGGATTGACTTATTCCCAAATTAGTAGTAGTACCAGTTCTAAGGATAAATTCAGAAAGTTTTTAAAAACAAAAATAATGAAAACAATTATCAAATGATTATAGTAATGATGCATCAGATCTTAATGTGAATTTTACTACTCTAGAGCTCCAAGATGATATAGATTCTTCAAAAAATAATAAATCTCCAGGGGAAGATCGAATACTTTATGATTTAATTAAGCATCTACACAAAAGTGTCAAAAAATTGTTATTATCCTTTTACAATCCAGTATGGACAACATGTATACTTCCAAATGAGTGGAATCATGCCATAATTTTACCAATTCTTAAACCTAGTAAGGATCCTATAAATCTGGAATAATATCGACCAATATCACTTACACCAACTTAATGTAAAGTAATGGAAACGATGATAACAAACAGATTGCAGTGGTTTCTAGAAACTAATAAAATGTTATCTTCGTATCAGACAGGATTTCGGAAACATAAAGCACTATGAATCAAATCCTTAGGCTTCAAGATTATATTCATAAAAAACTCAACAACAACAAAAATACCTTAGCAATCTTTATTGATTTTGAAAGAGCCTATGATAGGCTTCACGTTCCATCACTGCGAGAGAAATTGAAAAAAACTGGAATTACAGGAAATGTTTTTGATTGGATTTCTAAATTCTTAGCCAACCGAACATTTCAAGTAAAGTATGGTTAAAATAATCAGAAAAATTCTCACAGGAAAATGGTACTCCACAGGGTTCCATTATATTTCCACTGTTGTTTTTAATAATGATAAATAAGCTGGACCCTGGTGTGAAAATGTTGAACTGTCATTATTTGTTGATAATAGCGCAATTTTTTTTATGCCAGTCGAAACATAAAATTAGTTCAAGATAAAATTCAAAAAGCTATTAATAACATTAGCAACTAACTGGTGTGATGAAAATGGATTTAAAATTTCTTTAGCTAAAACAACTGGAGTTTTATTCACAAAAAAAAATTACCAAAATTAAGGATTATCTTAAGTGATAAAGATATTAAAATAGAATAAACTGCCAGATTCTTGGGGGTTATCTTTAATTCTAAGTTAAAATGGAGCCCACATATTGATTATATGGTTACCAAATGTAAGAAAAAGAATGAATATAAGGAGAGCGATGTCTGGATATAAGTGGGGGGGCACCAAAAAGGCCCTCCTGTCCATTTACAAAGCTATTGTTAAGTCAATTCTAGATTATGAAGATGTGGTTTATGCCACAGCTAGTGCTACCTAGCTGAAAAAGTTGCAAAATGTTCAATCTGGGGCCTTGAGATTGGCCTGTGGGTCAGCAAAAGTAACCCCATAGCAGCCCTTCAAAATGAATGTGGTGAAATTTCACCTCATTTGCGTCGCTTGAACAATTCGCTGAAGGTTGGATCAAAGATCCTCAGTTCAAAGGATCACCCAGCGGCAGAGGTTATGAGAGACCTTTGGTCAAATTATTATTGTGCATCTTCTATTAAGCGAAATTCTATTCTTAAAAGAATTGAACTTTTTTCTCCGTAATTTCTCATCCGTTTGAATCACCTATTTATTAGTCAACAGCTCCGTGGCTGAATAAAATCATTGAAGTAGATCTATCCCTGAAACGACACATTAACAAAAAACAGACTCACTTAATATTATCAGTCAATCAATCTATGCAATTCATATAGCGCCTCTTCAAGATAACTACCGACCCAGGCACGGTCAAAAAGGAAGCTCTTAAGAAGTTTATAAAAAGAGCCAGACAGGTCGCGCGGGAGAGAGCGCAGGCCAGATTGGAGGTTGTTCCAAGCACTGGGACCCACAATTGCCAAAGCTCTGGTGCGGTGGCGGTATGAGCACGTGGAACCACAAAGTCGCCTCTAGAGGCCGAGCGAAGAGATCTGCGACTAGAGGAAGTCGACGTTAAGGTGAACAGATCCCTAAGTTAGACAAGAGCGTTGTCCAAAACGCAGTGCCAGACAATAGAGGAGATTCTATATTGAATGCGCTGCTGAACCGGAAGCCAGTGAAGGACGTACCGCATGTACGTAGAGATGTTGCAAATTTAGAAATACAACCAATCAGACGAGCTGCGGCCCTTTGAACCCTCTCCAAGGGTTGCAATCGGACCTGTGGGATCCCACAGAAAAGAGAGGAACAGTAATCTAATCGATTAATGATAAAGGCATGAACCAAGGTGGCAGCAGAAGATGAGGAGAGAAAGCGGGAAACAACCCGCAACTGGCGCAAGAAATGATAACAGGAACGATTCAATGCCGAAATATGCTTCACAAAAGACAGTTCTTAATCCAAAACTACTCCCAGATCCCTGACACAGGTGGAGAATACAAAGTTAGAGAATTCGGAAGACAGAGACCCCCAAGTCCAGCTTATTCAGCTGCTGGCGGGTACCGAGCTATATATATATATATATATATATATATATATATATATATATATATATATATATATATATATATATGTGTGTGTGTGTGTGTGTGTGTGTGTGTGTGTGTGTGTGTGTGTGTGTGTGTGTGTGTGTGTGTGTGTGTGTGTGTGTGTGTGTGTGTGTGTGTGTGTCATCTTGTCATTATGATTAATTAATAAATATAGCGATAATATTTATATGCATCTATACAGATGGATTATGGTTGAGACTGTTGTTTCTGCAGCTTTCTATGTGCCATCTTTGCGGTGCCATTATACATTTAGAATTGCAGATGATTCTTCGATTTATTCAGCTGAATTGACAGCCATTATTGAGGCGATTAAATGGATTATTGAAAATGAAAATACAACTAAATACATCGTACTTACTGATTCACTAAGCGTTGCCACATGCCACATCTATAAAAGAAAATAGATGTGATGCAAGGCCTAATTTATTTCTTGAATTTAAGGATAGTGCTGGGACTAATATGGAAGGGATATGAAGCCGCAGCATGGCAGCCAATTAGTGATCGTCTTTTCTGATACGTCTCAGGCGATGCCGGTGATGGCTTAAAGTTACATCCGGGTAATTTGGTGCATAGTGTTGAGCAGCGCAAAAGCGTCGTTGTTGACGTTTTTTTGGGTCGTTTACAAATTACAAGTGATATACAAGCTGTAAGTTATTGCAGATAAGTAGACTTAATCTAAGTCGCAGACAGGATGCCAAGACCCTGCAGCTACGGACTCTGCAAGAATGTGCATGGTCGTTCGGACTGCCGATTTTTCAAGTTTCGGTTAGTGCATAATGACCCGGAACGCAGACGACTGTGGGTTGTACGGTGCAATAGAAAAACTACTGACGGACGTACATGGGAGCCAAACCCAAATACAGAATATGTCTACGTGTGTTCGGACCATTTCATTACAGGTTGGCGCGTTTGTCTATACTCTAATACATAATGCATTTTATGTCTTAGATTATGTTTACTGTTTTTGCTATCATGCCTTTTATTATCTTCACCACGGACATTACCATAAATATTATTATTGCATGGTGACTTAGGCACGAACTTCATTGACTCTTTAAGCGCACTTTTCACACTTTGGTACGCCTTTGCTTCCTAGCCAAATCTTTCGACATCTTAGAGAAACTCTATATAAAAAAACTTGACCAAGACCTCCTTAGACAAACATCTTTAAAAATCATTGTCCGCATCTTCCACGATCAATTCCCTTGTTCATTACACTTGTCATGTGAAGTGTAAGTAGCCCGTGGTGACTTTATCTTTGACTATTAGGACTGTTATAATAGTCCCATATTGTGTGGGTAAATTATTACTATTTACATAGGCATTTATTAATGATAACTGAAGTTTAATATTACTGTTTCAGGTGAACCGTGGAATTCTAAAAGTCATCCAGATTATGCACCCAATATTTTGTGTAGAAATTCGGACAGCCTAGAAACACAAAGAGCAACGAAGTCTTTCCAGAGGTCAGTACTTGTTTCCCAATTATGCATAACGAATAGGGTAACCACATTTCCCGAATTGACCGGGATGATCCCGAAACTGATGAAATGTGCTGCGTCCTAGGCATGTGCTCTCCGGGATGGTGAAAGGTCCAGGAATTAGTTTTCCAACTAGTCCTAAAGTAATGAAAACATTGAATTTCTTGTTTTAATTTTTGAACTATTAGAAATGAAATAGAAAAAATATGCCACACTGCGCAAAATGTAAAAATCCGTGTTACAGTATAAACTTACAGAGTATGGCAAACTGTGTAATGTCATGTACATTTTCAAAAATTTACTGCAAATTTTCAAACATGTTATGTAAATCTTCAACAATGTTCTTCATCTGCACTATGGATCTACACTATCCAATAGAGGATGATAATATTAGGCCTATGTCTGAGAATAATATGTAATGTGGTCACTCTAGGAAGACCTCTCATGACTAGCCACATCACTTATTTAAATATTTTAGAAATATTTCTCTTGATATTTTCTGCAATTCGAATATACATATAGATGTACTCTGTCTTTATAACAGCAGACATATAAAACAACACTAGTGCTGTGACAGTACTTTTGTTACGATTTATGATTATGACTGGAATAACTGATTCAATCATTACTGTGTATGACTCGAATGACTGGTTCGATCGTGATTGATGCAGAGACCTTATAACACAGCAACATTGTGCTTGTTTAGTCATAACTGGAACAAAACATTCCATACAGCATACTAATGCCTTTCTTCTGTGCATGTTTTTAATGCGATTCTATATTTCATATAGTCTCCTAATGCATTTTTGAACATGTTTTTAATGTAATTCTACATGCCTGTATTTTTTATTGTTACAGATTTACAATGGCCTTGAATAGAACATTAACATGCAACATGCTTTCACCCACAACATCAGCCATCTTAAATGTGAACGCTACCTCTATTTCAACTTCTAATGAAAATTCCATACAGACGATTTCTTCCCCTATGGAAACAGATGCAGATATATCGTCGCTTCCAATTGCATGCGGTGACACAGAAGTGGAGCTAAATGTTACCAATCTTATGGTTGATTCCTTAAATTTGCACAACTTCATTTTTTCTTGTAAAAACAGTAACATTACTTTCATTACAATTACTGATGAAATTAAGCTCCGAATTCAGATATCAGTTGTGTTTGATGTCAATTTCAAGCCATGGGTGCATGTATGTGGCCAAGTTTTGGATGAAAGTAACTACTTGTGGAAGTGTTTACCTGCAACATTTAATTGTTTGAGAAATATACAATTGCTTTTGGATGGCCTTCACTCTGCATTAGTCTGCTCTGGCATTGACAATTCGAAATTAATCAATTCACTGATCCTGAAAAACAGCTGTGCAAATGTGCAAGGTGGATTAGTAAGGTCCATCAGCTGTGATTTACTCATTGGTGGGATATGTGCAACATGTAGCTGACTTAAAAGGAGATTTCTTATGAGGCATTTAAGAAGTGAACGTGAACCACAGCCCTCCCATCTGAACACATTCACGAAAGTCAAAGACCTCATTGAGTTCTCCATTGAAGTTGGCTAAGCTGGCACAGTTAGCTCATAGAAACAAACAGTGTGGGAAGGAAATTGCTAGCCTAAAATTGAAATTGGAAAGAAACCGGAAATATTGTGCAAGCATAATAGCAACACTGGGTGAGAAGCTCAACAGTGTTGATACCGACGCACTTATGCAACTGGTCAATGAGTGTAAAGACACTGTTTTGGAGGAATTCCCTAAAAGTTCCGTTCAGCGTATTTTCTTTGAACAACAAATTCATTATAACCACTTGAAAGAAAAATCTAGTATGAGATGGCATCCGGCAATAATACGGTGGTGTCTATTTCTCAGAAGTAAATCGGCCAAAGCTTATGATGGGATTTGGTCTGTTCTCAGTCTTCCTTCTAGTCGTACTTTTTATGATTACAGAACATGGAATTGGAATTAATCCTAAAACTGTGGAACAGTTAATTAGTGCAGCCAATCAACTAGGTTGTTACAACAAGCCATATAATTCATTTGTTGGCATATTGCAAGATGATATTAAAATAAAATCTGACCTTGTCTACCATAAAACCACAGGTGAATTGATTGGCTTCGTGAATCTTGACAATGTTGCCAATGAAATTTTGAATTTGGAACATCTGAAAGGCAGCAGTAAGCCATTAGCAGAGCACTTGCTTGTTGTTATGGTCCGTGGAATAACTACCAGTCTTTGTTACCCCATTGCATCATATGCAACTAAATTGTTGACTGGTAGCACACTGTACACTATAATGTGGGAATGTATCGAATGTGTTGAGGTTACAGTTGGACTTCGTGTTTTGTACATATGTTGTGATGGTGCGGTACAAAACCGCAAATTCTTCCAGCTTCAGATGCAAGGTGATGAAGCAAGTCATAAAATGAGAAATCTTTATGCATCTGATAATCGTGATATTTACTTTATATCTGACTCACCGCATCTTCTTAAAACTGCAAGAAACTTCTTTGCAAACTCATCTGCCCACAGTAACACTTGACACATGTGGTTTAATGATGACATCAGCTGGAGTTATGGAGTGTGATTGTATTATGACCACTGTTACCATTCAGCATTCAGACTTTGTCCCAAACTTACCAATTTGTTTTAACCAGTCATTTTAACCAAGACCCTCTTGAACAATTTTTTGGACATTGTGGTCACAAGGGTGGATCTAATGACAACCCTACAATCAATGAGGCTTGCCATGCAATCAATACCATTCGAACTGTAAACACGCAAGCTTTAGCAAGTGGTCGTGGAAATACTAAACCTAGTCCCCAAATTCTGGATATGACACCAGTTCCGAAGCGTCCTTCTCACATTAAGTTTACCAAGTAATTATACACCATTGGGGAAGGGAGTTCAGTTGTGGCAACTATATAGTTTTAGGTGTGAATAGAGGTATGGGCTCCAAATTTCTCTTCTTAAAGGTCAAGTAAAATGACTTGGCTACCTGTCGCACACATTTTACCACATAAAAATGGTTGCACTACATTGTAACCTATAACTGCAAAGTATATTAAAATGAAGAATGTCATTGGAAACACTTGCTAATTATATATTTAGAAAGAAACTGCGGTTTAACTATACATCTGTACAACTGTGCATCAAGCAATGTTTTCAGTGAAATTGATCAGTACATTATAATTAAAATGACGAATGTCCATTAACTTGCATGTAACATATAATAACCACAAACACTTCTTGAGTACATAATAACCTAAAACATCACAATCGAAACATTCTATGATGAATTAGTTGGCCATATAATGGAGAACTGTGCAAAAGTTATTTTGATACTTTCAGCTTTTCTCTTAGTGATTGTGATTTTTTAGTTATTTTTCCTTTAATTTTGCCATCTTTCATCGGAAAGGAATCACGTTCTTTTCTAGCAATAGCAAACTCTTTAATTGTCAGAAACAAACAGATAAGATAGTCCAGGGCAGGTAAGGAAGTGTGCTCATCACAAAATGCAACTTCTCAAATTCTACTATAATAATACTTCACCATGAATGAATCATGAACTGCTAACTGTAAATTAGATTTGTTCAATGACTCAGAAGTAAGATGGTGTGTGGTAACTACTTGTCTATAAACATTATCAAACTCTCTAACTAGTAAATAAAAATCAGGAATTGGATATAGCAGACCACCTCTACTTTGTTTGCTAACCCATTTTCTATATTCTTCAACAAAATGGCCTGAATGTTTAGGCACCATAGTACCAATGCAATTAGCAATCATTTCGGCCGATTTCAGTTTCTTTACGCAAAAGCTGCCTGATTTAAGCTTCATTATGAGATATCCACAAATATGATACAAAACATTTTGATCAGTATCACTCAGGCCCTTTGGCAATACATGTGCATCATCAACAGGTTTGCAAATATGTCCCATGGAAATCATCATTTCTGCTACAAATTTCCTCAACCAAATTTGAAATATCATCTGACACGAGTAATTTTCAACATGTGGCACATTAGTTGATATGTACTCTGCGAATGCACCCTGAACTTCTAGTGACATCCTAACAGAATGGACACTGGTTATTAGTAAATCCCTGTCACTCTGTAAATAGGGGCCTATTGACAAAAACAATTCTCAACTCTTTCTCTAATACTTCAAAATTGCCTATGGTATGACTTTTCTCAACCATGAACTTTGCAATATCTGTCATAACTGCACCATGCTTTGACTTTGGCAATAAAAGCAATGGGTCCATAGATGCTGCAAGCCAAACTTTTAAGGTGTTTGCTATGAATAAATCATGAAAATCAGTGTCTGTCAAGGATAGGGTTGTATTGGTCTTTCTGATTTCAGCAGTAGCCTCTGATACTGGACAATCAATTCCTGATGAACACGCACCAGTGAAATCACGTCTCTTTCTGTAGTCAGCAACTGAAATTTACAAAGCACAAGGTTTTCAGAAATTATCAAGCAAACATTAAAAATCACATGTGACATGAAATTGTTTGCACTTTGACAATAAACCCAAGTTTTTTCAGGAAGAATATAAGAAAGCAGGTATGTACTTTATTGAACTGCCTGCAAACACACTGCAGAACAGATGATACGAAAAATAAAAAAGTAAATCAATCAATCAAAAATACTTGGTGTAGCGCCCCTTCAAGATATCTACTCTGAGGCGCTCCTGGCCTAACCTTGGTTGAAAAGAAGAGTTTTAAGAGAGGTATAAAGATGAGGAGTTCTTAGGAAAGATATGGAGCTTTAGGGGAGTCTATTTCAGACGGGAGATCCCACGACCAAGAAAGCCAGTTGCTGCATTATGGGAAGTGCTTGCAAAAGGGACAATCAGGTCACCATGAACAGCAGAGTGAAGTGGTCGTCGACCACTACTGGCTGTGAAAGGGCGACATAGCTTCTGCAAATAAGCAGATGCAGTACTGCCAGGACAGCACCAAACAAAGGCAGATACCCTAAATAAGATGCGCTGGGGTAGAGGTAACCAGTATAGGACTTGATGTCAAACCAGCACGATGAAGGATTTAAATGTAAAGGAAGCTATTATCTTAGGCTACTACAGTATATTAGACGTGCAACAGTACAAATAGTCATGCTATACAACTGTCTGGTCGTCTCTGAGACTAACACTTCTGACAGAACGTGTATTGGATGTCTAATATGCCTTTTTGGAATGCATTATTATTTAGTTATATTATGCGTAAGTCGGAGTCCTAAGTATTATAAGTAAGCCCCATAATTTTCTACCAGTAATACATTTTTATTAGCAGCAACAAAAACAAAATGTCTAAACTTACCTCTGAAATCACTTCGATCCATTGATGGGTGCTGTTTTATTACATGACTCCGAAAGCCGCTCACACCTCTCAAGATCTTAATGCAAATGGGGCAATCAAAAACGTATTCTCCGCTCCAGGCACCGCAAACGCCCAGCTGGAAGGCCTGCATAGAGTGAGCAACAGTAATCCAGTCGGGCAGTAATGAAGGCGTGAACAAGGGTAGCTGTGGCGTCTGGAGTTAGAGAGCGGGAAACAGTTCGTAGCTGACGCAACTGGTAGTATTAATCACGGCAAAGACGGTGAATATGAGAGGCAAAGGTGAGCTCTTGGTCCAACATGACTCCAAGGTCCCGGACGACAGAGGAAAATGCAAAGAGGGGAAATCAGCACTAATGGCAGTTATATCAAGCTTCATTTTGACATTGTTGTTATGACATTTTTTTATGCTCTGTAAATAAGATGGAAAAACCCTTCATGGGAAAAAACTGAAATAAGAAAAGAACCGATATGGTCAAAAAAGAGTCTTCATGAACAAAAACGAAGCTATATGGCCCAATGAATAAATTTTACATGCGTATGCGTGTACATTGTATGTATATACATATACAATACATATACAATATGTATGTATATACATATACATACATATATTCAATATGTATGCTTGTATGTAGGAATAAAATGTAACAATCATTTATATATTATGAAATATCTACAACAACCATATGTCATGCAGAAATGGAATCAATAAAAGCACAAAATAAAGAAAGAAAATAGAAAGACAAAAGAAAGAAAATCAACATGAAGATAAAGGATTAAAACTATATACGAAATCGAGCTGAAACGTAACAAATTCTGAAGACGTCAACAGCCTGTGTTGCTATAAGACGTCGTTAAACTGTTGAATAATAAATAAATGGACTTTGATTCGCTTGTCTAATTCCTCGTATCCCAAGCAAAGTGGTAATGGTCCACTTTTGCTATGTTCAGAGGCATGGGCGTCCACAGAGATCCCATACCAAAGAGATGATACGGTACGAGAATCGCTGTTGGAGGGGGTGACAGTGGAGCACATCCAGCATATAGCCGGATACATGGCCAAATTTAGGAAGGCGTCCAACAAGACGTGCAGCAGAACGCAGAACGAAGTCACTGGACCAACTTCATCCAGTTTCCCTTCATTCCCATTTTTAAACTCCCATAATTTTTACAATTCCTCAAACAATGGTTTAGCCCCTCCCCATATTTTCTTCTTCAATGGAGCATTTGCTCTTAGGTATACACGGCGTAGCCTATAATCTCCTGACAGGCACATAGCCAAAGGTCAAAGTAAAGACGAAGCAGAACCCACTTCTGAACTCTTCCCATTGCCGTCCTATGCCCTGCCTTACCGTCCTCTCCACCTCCATATTCTAGCCTTCTATCCCTCAGTTCCCTTACCATCTTCATTCCGCTCACATCTTATTCCCTGCCTGGATGTTGGATAAAACAATGGGGCGCATAGCTGAGGAACCGAGTTCGAAACCCGTATCCCCGGTAAGGTTGACCAGACTTCTTTTGTTAGGCGGCGAAGTTGGTTAAATAACTTAAATTAGATGTAGGCCTGTAATATTATTATAGGGTTATGGTCGCCCTGTATTGTGACAGTTAAGAGCGACGTCGTTAGATGGCGGCACATGGTAACAATTGATTACATAGGCTCAGATGGGAAACAGTGTTATTTTATATTCTATTATGCTATAATGATTTGTGACTTATTTCTAAATTGCATTATATTGTATACTTTCATATCTTGAAGTAACTTTTCTGTGAATGGCCGAATTAAATAGTTATTACCGTTAGTAAGATTTGTCATTGAGTACTTTGTTTGAGATGGCCACACACGCTATAAAAGACCTCTGGATAATGCGTCGCTTTGTTTCTAGGCCTTTTGGCTAAGATCAAAGCGTTTACTTGTCAGCTTAATACCTGATACGTACGTTCGCCGATGTTACTGGCTGTCGGCCTAGGCTGGTAATCAGATAATCCCTGATCCGCTATCCCTGATTTTAGTACGTTGTTGGCCTTGAGTTGATGGGGAGAAGCTATGGTATTCTCCGGCTTCTCATTTGCCTCAGTGGTCCCCCTCTGAGGGAGAAATTTAAACCTAAAATAAAACAGCCTAGGCCTACTGCGTTCCGGGCCTGCTGGTTTGTAACATGTCCTTCTGGGGAATTCCTGCAGAGTGGGTCTTCGGCTGTTTGCTAGGGCGCTCAAAGGGAGAAAGGCTAGAAGTTGATTGAAAACCTCCGATCAGCCAAAAAACACATGTTATTACAAAGCAGAAGCTTGACAGGTATTGTCGGGTAGCATTAGACCATAAGACATTGCTGTCCATGCGGCCCGTGGGTGAATTTTAAGTGGCCCGCTCGGGCTTGCAGAATTAGCAATTCTTAAAAAATGAAGTAAAGACAAGTCACTTGCATATTTTCAAACTTGGCTCATCAACAAGATGATAATCATCATTGTCATTATGTCATTATCATCGCTTGTCGCGGGTTCCACTCTCGCCACTCCTTCTTCTTGATGACGAGAGTATCCGCTGGTTCTTTCCTCTATCACCAAGCTCAGCAACACGACTCACTTGATGGTTTTAACATGCATATTTAATTAAATATATACACCCCACTCGTCCTATCTACACTTACTGGAGTTATTAGTATCCTGTTGGAATGTTTCCCTGGTTTACGTTGGAGACAGTGTTCCCAACTACGTTGATTACCCTTATCGTCAGAACGACCTAGCGTCTCCCCTAGTTCCGAAACAAGTCCCTTTGCCTGTGCTTGCTACGCTATATGAATCCTTCTAGAGGCGATTTCCTTCGCCTTCCCAAACGCAAAACTCGCATCTCTATTGGATGACAGGTCACCTGCAGAAACCATTACTAAAGCCTGGTTGGACGGGTCTTGGCGTCCCAAGCGTAACGTCAGATTTCTAGGGGCGTCCAGTTACTGTTTGATTAGCGGCTGTTATGTAATAAGGCTGAGCCTTATTAGCGTCATTGAAATCCATTACTACAGTTATACCGCCTAGCAGATTGCGCCGTTCGTATCGGAATTGTCCCCTATTCATGATCCGTGTCAACCAGCCGGTCCAGGCCAAATCTTAAACTGATTCATGAGTTTCATGTCTGTGGGTCGTAGAGATGGAAGCTTAATACCTGATACGTACGTTCGCCGATGTTACTGGCTGTCGATCCAGGCTGAGATCCAGGCGTCCGCCTCGAGGTTTCGGATTTCGCTGCCTGACACTCCGTCGATATTTGCATATTCCTTGGTGTCGGTATTGAGGCCTTCTGCTTCAGGCGAAGCCCATTGGTGTCTCCCATCTCATGTGTGAGGTAGACACTCTCATCTGTAGACCTCCTACGCTTCTGCTGTCGATCGATGACTTTTATATAGCGTCATCATTAAATTTTAACCACGCTTTGTAGGCTGTTGTAGTGCGATGGTACAGCATGCCCCCGATTTACGCCCTAGAAACACATTCCTTAGTACTCAGAAATTTGCAAAACAAAATAGGTCATGGCGATGTCCATGACACCAGGATGCCAAATCTGTAAAAATATTGACTTTATCTGCAGAAAAAAATGTTTCTCAGTTCCCCGATTTCCGGGGTTTTCGGGTTCCCAATTCCCATTTCACCCGATTAACCAATATACAGCGGAGGAAGTAGTAGTAGGGGAAGAGGTGGAAGTAATACAGTAGTAGTACTCTAGTACAGCATAGTTACTAAATTGGTTATATATGTATATAAATGGATGTCTAAGTCTACTCACTGACCAGGAAAAACGTATTTACATATGTCCATCAAATTATTTGTAAGTATCCTATGTCGCTCATATTATACAATGCATCAGAATTAGATAAAACCAATATAAAGTTTCTTTGGGACGTAGGACGTATTCTATTGTCACTCAGCCAAAATCGACGAGGAGAAAAACGGTAGTCATTTCTGTTGAATCATGTGAAAGAAAATGTGAACAGAGAGGAGAGATCCATGTCTGTTGAATCACATCGGCGTCTAAGGTGCTAGTTTGCGAATACATGACGAATACATTGATCAAAGGATCAAAGCATTCCCAACATCGAATTCCATAGAAATCCGAATTCATGGTCAGCGGGTAATTGTGGATATCAGGTTCTCTGCGTGGGCAACATTGTTATAAGTTCCTCTCACTCTCCTTCTATTATCCTTAACTCTTTATATATGTCTCTCTGTCTCTCGCTCTGTTTCCCTCTATCTTTCTCTGTCTCTGTCTCTGTATGTCTCACTTTGCGACCTCGTCGTCTGTGAAGCTTGTAGCTGGGCTGCATAACTCTTGACACGTGTCTCTCCTTCCGATCCCCATTATGGAAGAAGATGGAAAGTGACTAAAAAAGTAGAATCTCTGCTCTCTACAAGGATCAATCAGTCGAAACGGTTGGCGATGATCTACGGGCGTCGGCCAAACACTGCGAGCGACGCTACCACAAAACGAAGCCACCTAGCAGAGCTAACATTATAAACAACGGGCGGTGGCGCAGAATATAGAAACACGGATTAGCGCTAATCACGTATTCTAAGGAATGGACTCGAATTGCCTCCGCTGCGACGATTAGCATCCGGTCATTTGCCGCCCGACAAACCGTCTCCGACATTCGGCAATTTTAGGATCGGGCAACCGATGAGGGGTTGAATTGGAAGCGCTCTATCTTTTGGCACCACACTCTTTGCGCAGATAGCTACACTACGATGCCATCACAGCAGCGCTCCGCCTCAGCCAGATGGACGACCGACGAGACCCTTCCGTCCCTGTTCTCCGCTTTCGATGATGTCTTTGTGGAAGGTCCATCAGAGACGAACCGATCTCTTTCCCCGACAGTTTCTCTAGGTATTTGATGCCGATCAAAATTGGCTGTCCATTTCCGAGACGTGTTGTGCAGACGTTGAACATTTACTGACCACTTACGGTTCACGGAGCGGGACAACTGCACCGAATGGGAACAGCCATTTTTGCAACAACACACCAGTCGAGGGTTGCAATTAGATCGTTTGATGACTTTGATAAAATCTTTCTGGTGAGTTTTGAACCGTTTGATAGGCTTATGAATTTAACTACAGATTGCAGAATTCAGATGGATCTGCTTTCAACACATCTCTAATGCTAATGCTAATTATTAGACGGACGATTTCTAAAGCGCCGTAACGCAGCCATGCCGCTACAAGGGCGCTAATACCCAGATGAGCAAAACTTACACATCAAGCGAGAACGATGTCAAGTAATAGAAACCAACGTAATCAAAGCCTCATCAAAAGCGACATAATCTATTATTTGATGCGGGTAAATGAGGCGAAGGTATAAATCCAGAGGGTATTGGGTCTTTGGGGTAGCCTGCATAGACTTTGCACTAAAGACAAAGAGATATCGCCGGTCGCTGACTAGTGACCGTCTTGCAAGAACCACGCGTGGCATCACCTTGTCACCTTAAGCCGTCAGTTCGTATAACTCTAGCGACCGTGATGGTAAACCTCCATTGCCCTCTATGCCTCACCGCCTCCCCCTCAGCCCTTCCATGCTCAACGCTGTCCTCTCCTATATCCATGTCCATCCACCTCATTCTTGGACGCCCTCTACTCCTTGCTCCCTCCCCGCAAATAGACCTATAGTTACGAACTATTATTTTAATATATGTTTCTATGAGTCCATGCAACCTGTTACGACTTCGGATACAGCTTGCTGCAACTGAGAATCTGATGCTATACACTTCCTAAATTATGCAGTACCAATGTAGCAATTTGGTGAGTATCCAGGTCATGCCATGTACAAAAACAGCTGAGAAAGGACAAACAAAATCAGGTAGAAGGAATTTGTGAGAAACTTGAGGAGTCAAATAAGAAGGGGGACATGAAAGAGGTATACCAAAGAGTTAAGACACTCACAGGAAAATTCAAACCAAAATTCTTATGCATTAAATCGAAAGAATGAGAAAAATTACAGATAAAGAAAAGATTGCAGAACGATGGAGAGAATATTGTGAAGACTCATACATGGATAAAGAAGATGAAGACAAAGAAAAGACAAGAGAGACAAGAAGGACATATATCAAGGAACCGGCGCCACTAAGATCAGAGGTATATAAGGCAATTAAGAAGGTGGCGAATGGAAAAAGCACAGGACCAGATGAAGTCTCGGCAGAATTGTTCAAACATGCAGGGGAAACGACATTAGATAAAATACATCGCATATGCACTGAGATATGGGAAACAGGAGAGTGGTCAGAGGATTGGATGAACTCAATCTTCATCCCGATAACAAAGAAAAGGGATCTAATACAATGTAAAAACTACAGGACCATAGCATTGATCGCGCATGCCAGCAAAATTATGCTCAAAATCATACTAGAAAGGATAAGAACAAAAACGGAGTCCGAAATAACAGACGAACAAGCAGGATTCAGGCGAGGAAGAGGAACATGTGATCAGATCACGAACCTAAGAATATTTATGCAGAAAATGAATGAACATCAACAACCATTATACATGTGCTTTGTCGACTTCCCAAAGGCTTTTGACAACATATCACACGAGCAATTATGGGTCTCAGTGATTGAAATGGGATATCCTAAACACAACTTGTTGACAAAGTTATATGGCAAACAAAAAGCAAAAGTGAGAGTAGCGGGAGGGATGTCAAATGAATTCAGAGTAAGAAAAGGGGTCAGACAGGGGTGTGTAATGTCACCGTTTTTATTTTACATCATGGCAGAAATGGTGATGCGAGAGGTACTGGATGGCTGGGACGGAGGGGTACAAATAGGAGGAAGAAAGTTAACGAACTTTTGATATACGAATGATATTGTACTGTTAGCAGAATCTGAAAAAGAACTACAAGAAATAATCAATCTTCTGGATAAGATCGGAAGTGAGAAAGGTTTAATGATTAACATGGATAAAACCAAGACCATGGCATTAAATGGTAAAACATGCAACATCGTTTTGAAAGAAAACAGACTGGAGCAGGTGGATACGTTTCAATACTTGGGATCATTGATTACAGAAGATGCAGAGTGTAGCAGAGAGATAAGAGGAAGGATGGCAAAAGGACAAAGTGTTCAGATAGGGATGAAGAAAATATGGAGGAGTTGCAGCATAAAGTTAACCACCAAAGTGAGACTAATGAAATCATTGGTATGGGCGGTGGTTACATATGGCTGCGAAAGTTGAACCATCAAGAAAAGAAATGAAGAAAGAATTGAAGCTTTTGAGATGAAATGCATAAGACAGATTCTAAGGGTATCATGGACTCAAAAACAAACAAACGAGTGGGTATTGGAGAAAGCAGACATGGAACGAGAGCTACTTAATCTGATAAAATGGAGGAAATTGACATACTTTGGACATGTGATGAGAAAAGAGGGAAACTGTCTAGAAAAAGAAATCAGGCAAGGCACTACACCGGGAGCAAGAAAACGAGGAAGACCAAAGACACGATGGATAGACAATGTGGAAAAATTGACCGGTAGACCACTTGACAACTTACTAAAGAAGACGAGAGACAGGAAGAGATGGAGTTGACTTGTCCATGAGGCGACCAACCCTCGGCTAGAGGATGGTTAAGTCAGGACACTTCCTAAATTATGCAGTACCAATGTAGCAATGTGGTGAGTATCCAGGTCATGTCAATTTATACTTGAGGGATGCTCCAAATCGCCGCCTGTTTCCGTCGGCTCTTCACGCGCGCTCTCACATCGTTCAGGACATAGCTAAAATCTCTTTAAAACGGAGAAATTATTTCTCCTTCTTCTGTGGTTTAGATATGGCATCCTGAATCCCAACTCATTTGGCCTATGCTCGAAGTCAGGTCAAATTCATAGGTCTATCTTAGCGACTACTTGGCGTAGCTACTGGCCTCTGGCGAATGACCGGTGAAGGAAGCAGGGTGTATTTGATCCATTGGGTACATTCTGTTGATGCCTATAGGCACTGATTACAACATCCCTTAACACGAGATTTGGAGGTAGGATGGGCTATAACAAAATTTCATTCGCTTTGTGGTCCGTTATGCCTGCAGCCTGCTGCACGCATGGTGGATACTTCTGCATTACATTGTGCCCAGGTTTACGGTGAATAACTTGCTTTAACTCTGAAAAATCAAAGTATAAAACGTTCATACAGCATTTTACTGTTTTTTATATTAATAATTACAAATGTAGCTACTTCTGTGGCTCAACTAGAGTAGGAAATGCTTGAGGTAGTGCGGACTCTTAACTAGGGTTGACCTACTAATCACCCGCATGCAGAACATTTTGCCTTGGCGTGGCTAGGCATTTCGTACTCTATGATGCGTGCCACCGCCAGTTATCGTAGATTTTGCGCCACAAGATAAGTTTTGTGCCAAAACCAAAGACGTATTGGGAAAAGTAGACTCAGAAAATACCTAGGAATCTAATGCAAGTTCAATTCTAATCTAATTCAATTTAATCTAATTTGGCCTATAATCTAATTTAATTATAATCTTATATCATCTTAAGATGCATTTTCTTACTATTGAGCAATGCCAACAAGAACTAGCTCAACCGATATAAGAGCTGACATAAAATATACATGTAGGGTTCGAATCTCAAACAGAAGGAGCTCGGCAATGATCAACTGATAGAGTTTAGAGACCCCATTAGACGCTGTATAAAGGATGGGAACTAATTTGGCAGGAACGGATCCAGGTGCTGAAATAGGCCCCAACACAATCCCAACGGATGTCACGGTCATAAGTCACGACCTGGAAGATATTGTGATCCTGGGCGACAAGCAAAGAGAACCTATTGTTGAGCTAGCCACCTGTAGGCGAATTGTAATGACTGCAACAGAAATTTCGCTATACTGGAAATTGCGCTTTTCCCTCGTTGACTAGGTTTCGAATCGCTGTGCCGCATTATCGCAATCAAATGAATCTAGCCAGTGTTTGTTCTCGGAAGCCGCTGACGTACGTCAGAAGGCCGTCGTGAAAATGTGTTGTATGAATGAAGTAACTCGATCATGACGAAACACACAGTGTCTGATTAAGATAGAACCTAAGTTACATTTCCAGACGGTTAATGATAGATTTGTAAGGAGAAAATGAAATGGAGGAATTTGAGTAAGGCAGCGTCACATACGCAATTCACCCCCATCCTCGTAATCGCGCAGTTATGGTTAAGACGCAATGTTCAACCAATGACGCAGATTTAAATATAATGCAATTGCCTAATATAGATTTTGATGTAATGCTAAAATTAACGCGGCCACTTTGAGGGGTCTAGGTGTAGGATTATGAGACGGAAAGTTCAATCGGAGTCGGACAAACAGAAAATTCAGAGAGAGAGAGAGAGTGAGTTGCAGCTGTGGCAGCCTCAACCTATTTCGTCTGGGCAAATTAGATCATAATTCGTCGGTGCCGTATACTATAATAACCGAATCTCGTCATTTCTGAAATTATTGTAATCATATTCTAACGTGAAGTACATGCGCTTCTCATCTAACCACAAGTGGTAGACCATATCTGTCATAAGGGTATCATAATGCATATGCAAGATAATAAATCATTTACTTAAAGTGTGAAATTTTGTGAATGTCAATTTTTGAATAAATTTTACTCGATGGCACCAATATTAGATGTGCTCTACGACACTTTCTTGGTTTTGATTTCAGTTTTTTTTATCGCCGAGTCAGCTGTCTTTATGGAGAACAGTGAACAGAGACGCAGGTTCGATATCAAACGATCAGGATCAACAATAATAACCAGAGCAGTTAAATAGGCCTATACGGAGCAAATCCAGACAACGTTTTTGAGTTGAATGACCGCATTTTTTGCGGGGAAAAGAATGGAGCGAGAAAATGCACTAAATTATTAGTCAGGAATAAACTGGTTAAAAAATAAAATCTACGAAAATGGTTCCAGGAAATATGCTGTGGTATAGGCCTATAAGAAGCGGAGAGTGACCAGTAGAAACATAGAAGATATAATAGCGCCAATAGAGAAGAAGCAGGGTGCACAGGAATGCGTGGACTTTAAGACAGTAAGCTTAGTATCACTTGCATCGAAGATTGTCTTAAAGAAGATAACGTAGAGAAAGGAAACAAAGGCGGAAGCCTTCCTAGGGACAGATCAATTTGGCGGTACATGAGAGGGTATTGCTGCACTAAGAACGCTCTCTGAAAGAAGTCTGGAACATAATAATAAGGTTTATGTCTTCTATGTGGACTATGAAAAAGCATTTGACAGGGTAGATTGGGTTAAGATTAGGGAAATCCTGACAAACCTGGAAGTAGACTGGAGAGATAGGAGTCTTATACACGTATGGAGATTATACAACACGCAAACGGCTTTTGTATGGATAAGTGAAAATTTATCACATGTTGTGCGATAGGAAGGGTAAGACAGGGATGCCTGCTGTCGCCATTACTCTACATCCCACCGATATCCTTCTTCTGCATCTACCTAGGCAAAGAAGTAGAAGAAGAAGAGAAGGAGGAAGAGGAAGAAGAGGAGGTGGCAACTGGTTAAACGATGTTTGAAAGATAGACAAAACAGTTTCAGGATTTAGTGAACGTGGTCTATTATTACGATTTACATCGATTCACCAATGCTTACCACATTTAATTCTCTTGTTTACAATTTGCATTGGCCCGTTCCCATGGGCAACAACTAACTTTAAGCTCATTGGGGTAAGTGGAATGGTCTACTCAAAGATTTCGGACGAATAAACAGGGATTAAACGTCTCTACTAAACCTTCGAACCGGATAACCTAAACGTCCTCTGCGTTTTCATTGCACATCAAACAGAGCTCAGACATACAATTCTCCAAAATGAAAAGTCACAGCTTTCATAACAAATACATTATCCATCGACTGTCCATTGACCTTTTGACCTTTGCATCCATATATATAAGCCCACATTCAATTGTCTGTACAAGGATTTTAGTCAGTGTACAAACATCACTGGCACAATATCAGATCCTCAGTTTTTATGTTACTATATCAATTAACATTACGTAACACTTAATAACACTATATTACATTATAATGCATTTCGTTTAGCAGAGTTACTGTCCGATTCATGCCAACCAGTGGCATGTATTGCGAATATTATCCTTTGAGTATACATCTTCAAAGCGCAATTAAGCCACTTCTGAGATAGATAGATAGATAGATAGATTAGACAGATAGACAGACAGATAGATAGATAGATAGACTAGATAGACAGATAGTAGAATGAGATAGATAGATAGATAGATAGATAGACAGACAGACAAACAGACAGACAGACAGACTGTCAGACTGACAGACAGACAGACAGACAGACAGACAGACAGACAGATAGATAGATAGATAGATAGATAGATAGATAGATAGATAGACAGACAGATAGATAGATAGATAGATAGATAGATAGATAGATAGATAGATAGATAGATAGATAGATAGATAGATAGATAGATAGATAGACAGATAGACAGATAGACAGATAGACAGATAGACAGACAGATAGATAGATAGATAGACAGATAGACAGATAGATAGATAGATAGGTAGATAAATAGATAGATAGATAGATAGATAGATAGACAGATAGATAGGTAGATAGACAGACAGACGGATAGATAGATAGTAGACACAGAGAGAGAGCATATGATGTCCAAATAAGACCACTTGCAAATGCAGACTGAGAGGTAAGGTTAAGCTCTACAGCGCCTGTATTTAGAGTCGTCCATTGTAGCGAATGTCTTGTGCAGTGACCTAATGACCTGAGAATGGTGAGTGCTGTCTGTCTTTTGATGTGACCTCCCTGTCTTCCGTCAGCGAAATAGCAAAGGGAGGTCTTCAGAATAATCACGGTCCGGCAGATGCCGTTGGAACAGTAAGCAACCACTTGACGACGAACGAAAAACGGGGCTAATCTCCTGAAGCGACGAGGCCCGTCATGAAAAGTGGCCTCGCCTTTTACGTATTGTCAGACGTCGACGACGGAGTCATGATCGAAAACAAGCCGAAATTTCGATACAACACGCATTATCCAATACTAGGCATATCTTCCAAAACGAGGCCCGTCTATCAAAACGAGGCTGCACTCCAAGACAAGACCTGTCTTCCAAAACAAGGCTGTCTTTCAAAACGAGGCCCGTCTTCCGAAACGAGGCCTATCTTCCAAAACGAGGCCCGTCTATCAAAGCGAGGTCTTCCAAAACGAAGCCTGTCTATCAAAGCAATGCCTGTCTTCCAAAACGAGACCCGACTTTCGAAGCGAGGCCCGTCTACCAAAGCGAGGGGCGTCTTCTGACCATACATCCGAAACGAGGACGCCCTTCCATCAGTTGACACGGCGTCGTCTGTCTTGGGTCCTTCATCGCTACTCCCCAGGAGTTGGCAGAGGCATTTCCCAGATGTGTGTATACTTGTTGACCATCTTACAGCTGCCAACCTTCTCATAGTTGGCGCTGTAGTCCGTTGCTTTGCTGCCAATCGAATCGGACCGCGAGCGATGCGGTTGCTGCTGCTGGTGATGATGATGACGACGCTGATGATGCTGAGACACCTGCTGTTGTTGTTGCTGTTGTTGATGATGGTGGCCGTGGTGATGGTCGTGATGACGCCCATAGCGGTGGCTCTTGTAGGGGCGAACGTAGGATGACAGTTCCTCCTCCTCGTCTTCATAGGTCAGATCGACTCGATCTTTGCCCTTTGTTGACATGACCGGGTGTTCGCTGGAGGGCAAACGACGCCGACGATATCTAGAGATAACGCGAAACAGTGATAATCAACGAAAGCAGTAGGAAAGATATCTGATGCAAAATGGAAATTTCGGAAAGACAGATTATGTAATCCTGACCGATCTAACCTCAACGGTTTCTATGTCTTCTCATTGTTCATAAATTCTTTTCAACATCAAACACACTGAATTGCATAAATGTTTATGACATGATATTTTGAAAGCCATTGCTGTGGTGTTAATGGTTAGCTAACTAAAGGCCGTTTAATTTACACGCCAGTTCTAAAACTGAATCTTTCCTTTTTTAATTTATTTTTTCTGAAATTTTATATCGCCCTTCTTCCAACATTTTTTTTCTCAGAAGCGCACAAGCCTCGACGGCGCAATTGCAGTTGTACTGCAGAGCAATTGTGAGCGAGGGACTTGCTCAAGGTCTCTACACAGTGACGCCTCGGACAAGGGTCGAACCCGCTCACTGCAATATGATCAAAGAACACATCAAAATGACACCATAGTCAACAGATCATAACAGGTACGACAGAGTACAATCAAACACAAAGTAATAATTTTTAAAGGAAGCAATGCAATGCGGCCGACGCTATTCATTCCACCTCGGACATCTAAAACACTCACATGGAGCAGTTAAGATATCCACAACAGACAACTCATTACCTCAGTTCAATGAATACGGCTAGAGCTCTGCTATCGTGCCCTCGATGTCCGGGCTGCTTCTGTCTCCGCCCTAATGACCTGGGTGTGCTCATACTCCTGTTCGCCCGTTCATCCAATGGGCATGCAGAACCGTACCTTCTCAATTGTTGATGCCTCGGTCTTGAAATGGCTCCCTTTGGCAACCCAGGGTTCATTCTAATACGTTCCATTCTAGCTTCAAACTGACCCTTCTAGCCCTGTTTTGAGCGGGAACACTTCTGAGTGGTAGCCTTGATGGATACTACATAAATCATTGCAATGGATAAATTAAAAAGAAATTGGATTCAGGAAAGCATATTCGTGTTAACAAGTTAGCGAATCCAGTTCAGGTTAACAGTCTTAATGCGCTGAAATAATTATTCTATAGTATGCAACGAAATACAGACCAACTCAGCACAATTTCATGCAATCAAACCAATATAGTGCAATGCTGTTGTATTATTAGGTGTTAGCATTGCGAATCTGGTGATGGTGGCGGTGATGATGGTGGCGATGGTGGTGGTGATGATGATGGTGGTGATGATGGTGGTGGTGTGATGGTGGTGGTGTGATGGTATACTCATGATGATGATGATTATGGCGGTGACTGGGTAGGAAGCATTTTGAACGAGTGTGCAGCACTGACCTGCGATAGAGTAGAATCGATAACAAGATGGCGATCATGGTGACTAGGAATATCATGACGCAGAGGACCGCGACCAGGATCACTATCAACATCAATTCACAGTCGACTGATTACGCAACGTATATATAGATCTAGCAATCGATTGGATCACGATAGCTTATCTCGCTGTTTACACATGGCTCACTCTTGATTACTCCATAGGTTTAACATTGATATCCCTCTTTCGACGTCTAAATACGCCCTGGTACTTATATACAGACAAAATTGGATACAATTATTGAACTGTTTATAAGCGATGATTGTCGACGTCTTACTGTCTATTCCACAGATCAGTGTTTTCCAACCAGGAATCCGCGAATGGATACCAAAATGTAAAACATGTGAAAACTGCTGACCACCACTAACGACCTAAACATAAAAAAATGTTTTAAACCTGATCTAAATTAGTGTAGAAATAGTCGCAATGTTGATGGTAGGGCCTAAATACCAACAATGCTTCCCATTTCTAAAATAAGGGCCCAACTTAATTCAAAATAAATTAATTTAATGCCAGTTCCCTCTGACTAAGTGAATTTTAGTATGGATGCTGTGGCTTCTTCCTCTTCTGAAAAATTTGAGATCTGTTACAGAAGATGGATTGTAATAGATGAGAAAAATTCAAAAGACTTACCGCTTGACTGACACTGAAAGACTTACCGCTTGACTGACACTGAAAGACTTACCGCTTGACTGCTTCTCTCCGTTCGTTGATCGCCCGATTATCTCGATATTCGCATCTGCAAACAAAACCATCAACAGATTTGTTCTTGAAATATCGCTTCTCCTTATTGATAAATTGGAATCCTAGTATTATCCTACATACATTGCTTATGATTCTAAGTCCTAATTCGTGAAGACCATTCAATCTTTGTTTCCGTATCTTTGCCTTTAAATCTATCTGTACATCTTTAGGCTTATCTATGTGCCTGTAGGCCTGTCTTTGTCTACAGTCCTATCTATTGTGTCTCTATACGTCTGTGCGTCTCTCATACAAGCCTTGGATCCGACTGGGAAACGATTAGTCCTAAATGACCACGTTTAATTGCGTAGTACGCATGTGCAATTGTAGCACAGTGTCCATGTATTATCATTCATGCATGTAAGTATGTAAGTATGTATGCGCTAATGTACGCAGTTATATATGTGCACTGAATATTATACCCAGAGATATGTATAAATATATCAATGCGAGCATACCTACATGCATATGATACATAAGGGTATGCGTGCACAATCATACATTCATACATAAATGCACGCATGTAAACATACCTACGTGCATGCTGTATTCGTACGCACATACATGCATGCATTGATACATGTATGTACACAATGCTAATGTGGGAAATTGGACATGACATCGAACTGACTTCAATTTACGAGAATTCCCCCGACGGATCCACTTGGAAACAAAGAGCGATAACGCCTTTGTTTTCGATTGAGTCACTCGACACACGTGGCCAAAATGGAAAGCAGAAGGAGGCACGTTTGGGTGATCTTAGAGTCTGTCTGTACGGTACCAGCCGCTGCAGGTTGTGCAGTGAATGGTCGGTTCTTTGTTTCTTCACTGAATTAGGGTCGTGTTCTGAGAAGGTGGAATTGGCAGCCCTAATCACAGCTGCAGAGCAGGAAAGGGCAAAGGCCTGGCCGAGGGTCGAATCCAAACAATAACAGCCTGTAGTGTTCCGTTTCCTCGTGAGAGACTCTTTCCTGAGGTCATGCAGACTATCTCTGGATGGGCTCTCTGCCTATCGGCCTCTCCAGGGGCCAGCGCAGTCGTTGTTACGATCAAACGCCATATTGCACTTTCTTGGGGATTGGTGAAGCTTAGCTAGACACAACTTCGTATCAAATCCATAGAACGATCGTGTTTCCAAACAACCACCGTATAACGCAAAATCAAACGTCGTTCGTTACACATGATTTAGCAAATAGAATTTGCGCTACAAATATTATCTGAAGAACAAAAGGAATTGAAGAATCACGTAGGCCTGCTACTGTATCTAATTTATTTCGTTGCAAACAAGTATCGGAGCAATGCAGACAGAAATGTGTATATTATATTATATCAAATCATTCAACACTATATCCGATAATCCGAGAGTTACTTTGAACAAATAGACAATCGACATAAGATGCATAATGCGTATGTGTGTGTTGGCGTTTGTGTTTTAGTTTCCGGCGCTATATCAAATCGAATCCCCCAAACATCTGATTTAAGAAATAACTGAAACGGATAGTCGTCGGTTCCAAAGTTGATCATTGCCAAAAGTGCTTTTATTTATTAGTGAAAGTGACGAGGCAGCGACTGTAGGCTGATTGTAAACAGAGGCAAGAAGCATTGATATCAATTTCAGACAATCTTTCAATTATAACTCAAGATGATTCAGATATTAGTCAAGGGCGTCTGTGAAAGCAAAATAATGACAACTAGTAATCTGACAAAAGATGATGTAACTTAATTATGTAACTTATATAACAGAATCGATGCAGGTATGTATTCATGCACGTATGTACGAACATATTTTTTCTCTGGCTATGTACGAGGCCGGAACTAACGACTTTTCAAGTGTTTAGAAAAATCTACTTTCTTAATCAACTTTTGAAATAATCTGACCAGCAAATACTTCTAGCAGAAGTAGCCAACTACTTTTGTAATAACATCTGTGACTACTTTTCCATAAATATGGGAAATGGAAACGAGTTGCTCGTATTTATATCGTATTATATGAGGAATCCGCTTTGCTCTCAGCGTGACAGCATACACCGCATCAGAACAGACATACACAAATATGAAAGTTTTCAGACAACAAAGGGATGAAGACCGGTTACCGCGACTAAGATCTTACTGCTGATTGTAGGGTGAGGCATTCGACATATATAAGGGCCCACGATAGCAAAGGCACGGTGTTGGGTCATGGCACTCCTTGCACTTGGAATAAGAAGATCGAGCCGATCCGCAGACCGGAGAGGGCGGGAGGAGACAGCAGACATAGGTTATCGCATTAAGTCGCAAAGATATTTAGAAGCTAGACCTAGCTGAGTGCTTAGGACTTCGACCAGTACCTCGTATTCAACGTATTGGATACGAGATGCAACGGGAAGCCAGTGTAGGTCATCAGTCATGTGGGTAGTAATGTGGGAGTCGCGGGGGAGACGAGCAATGAGTCTGGCTGCAGTATAATATATTGCGCTCCTGAGAAAAGGCGCAAGTCGAAGATCGATAGGTCAATTTCACAAACTCGAACAGACTAACCCGAAACAAAAGCCTCTGAGAATGCACTCAGCCATCGTGGAAAAGACGGTTATTAGTTCATGACTTGTTTGCAGACACAGACAAGGCGAACGAGGGTGCATCAGGTATAAGAGTCCCAATAGACATCGCTGCGTATACCTCTAAGGCATTTAACGGATAAAGTGGTGGTTTTCAATTCGAAACATTAAATTGGGTTGCATGCAGTCTCATTACGTCTAGATCGGTAGGCCAACAGTCCTAAATGGGCATGTTAATTAACCCTACATTCAAAGGGAAACACCTACCCAGCCATCGATCTTCTGTTTACTCTCCCATCTGGTCATCCCAGCCCGTTGTACAATTTAAAAAATTCCATTACACGGTTTCGTTGGTGACAGCGTATCATGGTTACTAGTAATTATAGTAAATGCTATTTCGTCAATGACTAATGCACAAGGGATCAACCGACAGCGCATCAAAAGCAAACGTAATCGGAAGATAAACCCAAGAGGCACTTTATGGTGGATAAGCAGTTTGTAAAAGGTAAGTCAAAGGTGCTAACGAAACGATATGAGCGACTGAGCATACAGGAGTGAGGGGGAGAGAGAGAAAGAAAGAAAGAAAGAAAGAGAGAGAGCAACACTGTCGATCATGACATCTTGTTTAAGTGGCTAGAGATTTCATTTGAACTAACTGGTAGCTTTCTTAGCTGATTGGCCTCATTTGTCAGAGAGCGCTCCATTTGTGTGGCTCATGGGTCTTCCAGGTCCACGTGGGTCCCTGCCCATATGGCCCATACGTCAGGGCTCTGTGCTGGGTCCCCTTCTGTATGCCATCTGCACTTCTAAGATTGCTTCTGTCTTTAATGTCACGGCTGAGCTGGGTCACCTTTACGCTGAATGACGTCCAAGCCGACTTATATGTACATTGCATGGCTTCGTCTGGCTCAGCTGGTCGGGCAATGAGCCAAACGCTGGATGCCCTCGAGACTTGGATGACGACAAACCGCCTGCGACTCAACCCCCAAAAACCCAATTTATCTGGCTGGACACTCGCCAGCAGCTTATAAAGCTTGATTTAACTGCCATTCCGGCTGATTTCCCCTCTTTGCATTTTCCTCTGTTGTCCGGGACCTTGGAGTCATGTTGGACCAAGAGCTCACCTTTGCTTCTCGCATTCACCGTCTTCGCCGTAATTCGTGCAACCAGTTGCGTCAGCTTCGCACTGCTGCTCGCTCGCTAACTCCGATGCCACAGCTACCCTTGTTCACGCATTCATCACAGTCCGACTGGATTACTGCTGTTCACTCCATGCAGACCTTCCAGCTGGGCGAATGCGGTGCCTGGAGCGGGTCCTATATTCTGCTGTTCGTTGTCGAACGCATTCTAAAATTTGGCCATGTATCCGGCTATATGCTGGATGTGCTCCACTGGCTCCCCTTCCAACATCGAATCTAGTACCCTATCATTGCTTTGGTATGGCGGTCCTTGCTAGGCCTCAATCTCTGTTACTCTACCTTGAGTGTACAGGGTCTCCGCTCTATCCGCTCTACTGAGCGAGGCATGCTCATTGTCCCATTTGCCCGTACAACTACCAAACAGAATCATGCCTTCTCAGTGGTTGGCCCCTCGCTCTCGCCAAGGTGGTAGTGGCAGTTTAACGACACTGTGTGATAACAATGATCTTTAGCGTCGCCCTCCTTCTTTATCCAGACTTGGGGCTGGCACTGCCTGAGTTAAGTCGCTAAGGTTTCACTCAAACTCATTTTATACTCGCCTTGAAACTGTACTTTTTAGCCGTGCCGGGGTCGGGAGCGCTCCTGAGTAGTAGCCTTGAAGGGGCGCTATATGAATCTTCTTAATGAATGAACATAATTTGTAGGTGCAGCAAACAGAAATAGGAGACATATCTACCGGATAAATGCTTAGGCATAATATGAGACAACCCGACATGATTATGCTGCGCCCGATACAACTAACGAATTAGATGCGCCTCAGCATATAATAAATATATATATATATATGCCACTGTTTGAATGGGATGAAGAAAGCAAAACAGGTAAAATAATTGAAGCCATGAAACGTGGTGATTCAAAACGTACAGTGAGTGCAGTTTCCCGATTCTCCCGTCCATTTGTTTCCATCGCAGTTGATCGTCCATGTCTCACTCGTGCGCCGACAGCCGACGGTCGCCTCATTGTTCTTGAGTCGCTTGAAATAGGCGTTGTTATGGACAACCGGGTCCGAACAGCCGAACACTATGTTAACATTATTAAAAACACTGAAACACCATGACCAACACTAGAATACAACGACTAAACACATTGTATTGTATTTAAGCATCAACAGAGCGCCTCTATTATGTTAGACCGTTCAGAAGCGGTGCCGAGAAGTAGGTTTTGAGAAAAGCGAAGGTGGATGAGAGACTGCCAGATAGAATTTTAGAGCGAACAGATGGAGAAAGCGCATTTCACAGAGAGGGACCAATTGAAGCAAAAGATCGAGACTGTGCCATAGCTGTTCCAGTTCGAGGAACCAAGCGGTCAAGTCTACTGAAAGAGTGAACTAAAGTAGTAAACGTGGAGGAGAATACAGAACGACGAACGACCCAGAGGCACCTTAGATGAAAATGGGATGAGCGTGTGAGATAAGAGCCGACAAATGTAAGAGAACTATATCAAGGATAACACCAAGATCACAAACACTTGACGAGAAAGAGAAGAACTGAAACTGTTAAGACAGGAGGACGATATATCAGGCTTCTGATGTTGCTGAGGAGTACCAAACCAGATAAATTGATCTTTAGAAGCAACAAGGAAGAAGCAATAGGATGACATCCATGAGTCAATAAGGTTATATAGAGACTGAATACTCTGAACTGCGCCGTCGGCTGATGCTCTGTGCATTATAATGGCGGCACTATAGAAATTTCTACGTCACAGTCACTAATTTTAACTGGGATGATGGGGGACCATGAACAAATGCCTGTACATCATCAGCAAATAGATGACCAGCAGCACCACCACAGATCGTACACTGGAAAACAATTAAAAGTTTTTGATGAACACCATAGAACACAAAGACTAGTGAAAATATGAATGAATGAATGAATTAATTAATTAATTAATTAATGGGTCGTTGGTGAAGGATTTATTTCTGACGATGACGCTAATAGCAACAGCAAACACGATAGTGACGATAGCCATCTTCCCGTGACTTACATATAGACGTTTTTGTTGACCATAGAAGAGATGGGAGAGGCTTAAGAAATGTAAGACCAGTGGCACACCTCGTGAGTACTTGTCATCATGACAAGGCAGAGCGTCGTCACTTTGGATCAATTGGTTGGTTACCAGCGGACTTTCCTCGTTGATATTCATTTCTTCGAACTACAGCCTAATACAGCCTAATATGCGTTTGTTCTTGACATACAATGTAGTTTATAACTTTCTTCTGCTGTTGATGACAGTAAGTGGCATTTTAGTCCTTGAGGTGATTTAGGTCACTGGTAGGACAGTGCACTTGGAAAGGCCAAGAGTCAATAGACTCGCGATTACTATTCAACTGCATTCTGAGATGTTCAACAACCACAGCTGATCGGCTGTTGAAGAATGTCACCGACACTTAGTGCTTCAACCTATGTTATGTATAACGCATGTCCCAGCAACATCTGTTACTGGGACATGCGTTATACATAACATAGGTTGACGCATGTCCAAGCAACATCTACTGCAATCTGAAAGGAATGGTTCGGCATTGGGTTCGCGTGTCACTTGTCTTCTTCGACGAGGTGTAGTTTAAGAGCAGAGAAGATGACGTCCATTGTTGGCTTTGGAATTGTCTTCCTTTTGCGAGAGGTCGCAAAGCTGTTATTGTTTCATTTATTTGAGCACCATCGCTCTTTGATTAACCTTTTATATAGATGAGGTAAACTAAATTTAGATTGGCACAGGCTGCGCTTTTGATAGATACTTAAAGGGGGCTATAGCTGGTGTCTGGAACTCTGGATACATATCCTTACTTACATACATACCATAACTATGACGACGACTATGACGATGATTATGATGACGATGATAATGATGATGGTGACTATAGTGATAATGAAGCAGACCTTCGTAGTTGATGATGAAGAAATCCTGGCTGACCCTTCTAGTCTCAATCTGGACCTGAACGATGTGCGCCTCTGAGACGTAGACCTGCTGGTTCCTGTTCCGCCTGCCGCAGACTGTTACGCTCTGCGCCACTGTTCCACCTTCAACTACTGTGGCGTACTTATGACAGGACTCGGCAGGAACTGGGTCAGCGTCTCTGCGCTGGGCGTTGAAGTCCGTCAGGGTGAGATTGATTCGTTGGCCTGGAGAGCCCTGAATCAGCCACGGAGTGTCGACAGTCCCGCAATAGGTCTCGTGGGCTGTCACGCTGGCTATGCGTCCCGTCTGGTGGCTGGCACGCAGGAACTTCGACTTACGACACTCGTTCGAGTCGACAGTTAAAACTACGACAACGAGATAAAATAGCAGCTAATGCCTAGAACCATGTCAGGGCATAGTGCAACAGTTATTCACTTCATTAGGATGGCAACTGCATAACAGTAAGAAAGGGTAGGATAATCTGATGATTCATCATGATTGCTGAGCAAAGCGCATTTTCAATGTTAATGGAGCTTAAGAAAGGCGAGATAAAGCAAAAGTAAAAGTAAAGTAAAGCGAAACATATTCAGTAATAAATTGAGTAAGTTATCTTGACTCTGCTTTTTTACAAAAAAAACTCAGGACTACTATGGCTCTCAGAGAGTCACTAACAGGGACGCGACAGCATACAGTGAGCATAAATGCCCATTGCAAGTTAAGACATGGCAGAAAATAGTATGGCGCAATGAATATAAACCAAAACAACTTAATAACTATGTTACAAATCAGCAGTCTAATCAGCTTTCCACCGACTATAAAAAGAGACACTAAATTGACTAACCTTTGATACATTCATAGCTGGCTTCAAGGTATGACTTCAGCTCCAGGCACGGTTGAGTGAGCTCGAACGTCGTGTCTGGAATGCTGATCTCGCAGCTTCGCCGACCGGAACACTTGTCGTCTGCTAGATCGATGACGTCATTCTGGCAGCCGATATACCCCATGTCCACCTTGACGCACCTGTCGAGCTTCATACGGCCGTAAAATGCCTTTTGCATAACGACCACTTCATCGAAGGAGCAACGTGCCTTGAATGTCTCGCCCTCGCAGTAATCACGGACATCTACAAGGCCAAGACATCGTCATGTCAAATTAATATTGAATCGAAGCATCTACAATGAAACAGACACCGTCTAAGTGAAATTTATCGCACTGCAAAGACGTATTGCTATGACGTCGCAGTCTTTAAATTTGTTTGTTTATTGGAAAAATGCATTATAGCCTTAATCCAGGGATCTAATCAGATGCGCTCTCTACCCAGTCTGTGTAATGCTATAGATGTAATTTAGAGCAAGCATGCACCATTTTAGATTGCTGCTCGAGGAAGTAATAGGGCAATAGGCGATATATTCTGCAAACTGACATCTTGCTTGTATCATTTACATAATTGATTGCTAGGACAGGTAGAACACATTATATCGAAACCACATTGATAGAGAGATAACAACGTATGAACAGCCTTGTAATTATAAATGCCAATTTATATATCTTGCCCGACAAAAATTAATAAACATTCATATGGTGGGATCAATTAAAGGCTATATGTCTGATGAAAGATACAGGGCCGTCCATCAATGACGTAACGTAATTTTTTTGGACGTTTTATGACCCCTCCCCTAGGCGCGTGACATCGTTTATAGACGGTCCCATACCCCATATATCACCTTGACGATGATTATATTTTAACATTTATTTCATTTTATAATTCATACTCTCCTGCAGTGTACAAGAAACTTTCAAAAGTGTTTCTCTTTATGTTTATTTTTTAAAATTATTATTATTATTATTATTATTATTATTATTATTATTATTACCATTATCAAAAATTAGTTTGCTTATATAGACCATAGACAAATCTTCATATTATTATGCAAAATCTCCAAATCCCTATTTGATCCCGAAATCCCAAGATCTTGGGACATTTCCCAAGAGCTCTGGGGTTATTCCCCAAGGAGTGTTCACGTACGCTGTTTATTCATTAATTCAATTCGAAAATTTATATAGCGCCCCTTCAAGTAACCTACTCAGAGGAGTTCTTAGCCAGGCTGCGGCCAAACAGAAATGACTTGAGGACATGATGGAAGGCTGGGAGATTGTTCCCAGAGAGCATGCGCAGCGCTAGCGGAAGTCCATTCCAAATGGAGGGGCTCACAATTGAGAAGGCTCGGCGCTGCTTAATCGAGGATCGAGCTTGTGGGACCAGTACATGTAGCTCCCCCCTATCCGAGGAACGTAGAGCCCTACGGTAGGATATATCATAAACCTGGCAACAGAGACTACTTAAATAGGACGGAGCGCTATCAACGAGGCATCGCCACACAAACACTGCTATCCTGTAACTAATGCGCTGCGAGACAGGAAGCCAGTGCAGGACATCACGCATGTCAGCTGTTATCGTGGCATACATAGAAATAAGACCAACAAGCCTTGCAGCAGAGCGAAGGAACCGGTCAAGGCGCCCTATTTGGCCAGCCGGAAGACCTGCAAGAACAGAACAACATTGATCAACCCTACTGGTAACAAAGGCATATGAACAAGGATTACAGCAGAATCATGGGAGAGGGAACGCAGAACAATACGCAACTGACGAAGCTGATAGTAACAGCTTCGCGTAACCGATTTGCTGTTACGTTGCTGTTTTATGATACGAATGAGTGCGCTTCCCTTCTCAAATGATAACACAGGTCGAATGATGTCGTTATCAATACATTTACATAAAAATATGAGTTTACTGGTCAGACAGAGTTCATTGTCGTTGTCGGTATACTCGTTAAATTATACATGCATGCGCTGAGGATACGATATCCGTCATTTTGTGTTCCTACAGAAATTTACATCAACCTCAAATAATTAAGTGGACTTTTGAGATTAAGATGATAAAAGTCGTTTCCTTGTGGCGTGTGTACCATCTCCATGGTAAAGCTTAGCTCTGAATCTGTGTGTTCTTCTGGTCAAAGACGCTCCAAGTGCATCTTTTATCTACATCGGAAAACCGTTCAATTTCGCTTCAGCTTATCTGGCAAGGCCTCTGAGGCAACATTTTGAAGAGGCACTGTATAGACCTACAACTATAGATGTTCTGGTACATGAATAAATAGCAACAATATAGTTGATTCTCAAATAGAATGTAATCAAAATGAGAAAATTCATAGGCTGTCGTACCCTAACCTGATCCCATGCCAGGCGCTTCATAGACGTTGATACGCAGTTCAAAAAAGTATAAACACGCGAAGATGTATCAAATATTGAACATTGAGTCACGCATGTCAACAGCTGCGGAGACAGTTTATGTAGGCAAAGCATCTGACTCACCCGCTATAATGTACGAAGCAAATTGAAAATTGTTATATATATATATGTGTATATATATATATGTATATATATATGTGTATATATATATAAAGTCTGTAAAGTTGATAAACACTGCTTTGATACTCTATGGACGCACGTACAGTCCAACGTATAAAACATTTACATGTTATAAATCCTTATACGTATCAGGCATTTATATTGCGCGCATAAATGCTGGGCGATATAAATTTATCAGTAGTAGTGGTGAACTTTGACAAGAAATATTTTACTATGAGAAGACTCTAATGTTCTTATTCGAATCCTGTGAGTGGACAATCTGATAGTATACCTACAGATATGTCAGATAGGCCTACACGAATAGCCTAAGAGGGACGTAGACCGGGAAAGGACACCAAACCAGAGCGCATTGAATGTTTGCAGTTGGATTCGCGAGTCAGGGATCTTCTAGATAATCAAAAATGAGCACATTAACCATAAATAGTCTATAGATAGTCAATGAATATAGTTTGTAGCATAATTCAGATCATGGAATAAACTCGTCTGGGAGAAACATAATTGCAATAACAAATAATCATGTGACTGGATTGAGCTGTCAGTCTGATTGGACCCGAGGGTTCTTGCGGACCATGTTCATCCTTGTAAAGTCTGTAAACACTGATATGATATAATAGTCAATTGTCAACTACAACAGACATACAGACAACGGACATATTTCAGACGCTTAAGTTCTCCATACCTACCGGACAGAAGACACGAGACCAAAGCGAAGAGCCTACCCTAGTTTTGTTGGACGCCTGTCATACCTAAACGCACTTGAAGTCATGTAATCCTATTAAAATAATGATGCGTTATAATTGGGGCTACGATGAGTTTGGTTTCACTTTTATTTACCAAACCATAATTTTTCCAGATTATACGCGAGCTATTTATACCATGCTATCATCTAGGTCAAAATCCATAGTAAGTTGGCTCTACTGCATAATAATTTGTAACAACGTTAGTGTCAATAGAATGTTGAAAGTTTTTATGCTTTCGAGATTCGTTGGTATAGCAAACAATGTTTGGTCAATTACGGAAGAGAAAAAATGTTTTGCCATATGTGATAGGTAAGACTCTGTTTGATTAAGGTGCGCTATAAATGTTAGCTGTATTGTATTGTATGGTGATGTATCATCCGTTGCATGCCTTGTACACAGAATCATAATCCGTCTATCAATAGATTTTCTACATTGCTTTTTAATCTGCTCTCTGATGCGTGGTTGAGTGCACTTTGATGTGACGATCAAGTAGGCTTACATGGGTGGGGAACTCGTTAATGACTATAGATCTGGTGTTCGCCATTAAATTTGAAAAATGCACTTTGGCAAATGCAGAGTGACTTAGTAAAGCTCCAAAGAAGATAAATAATTATCCAATACAGTATTCATGGCATTTCTATGGTGTCCTTCAGAACGAGAAGACGAAGGAAATATTTTGCTATTTTCATTAGTTACAAAAATTAATGGCCGTCAGCTAGTAACCAATGATGCACTAGTGATCGCAAGCGTAGTGCCTGCACGATGGTAATCGACGAGGTACTGATGGTAGTAAATTTATAGGGTGGTACATTTAAAAAAAAACTGTCCCACCGGACTAAATGCAATTTCTCTGCAACCAATAGAAGTTGTCTACCGAATATTAGGAGCTATAAAAGAAACCTTTCTCAATAAACTTTGAAAATGTTGTTTCCAAAACACAGCTGTTTAAATATTCTACATAGTGCTTAAAACCACACAGAAAAACGGACAATCACGTGTTTTTTCAATGTCAAGCAACATCACGTTTAATTAAGAATTCAGCATTCTGCTTAACGCCTTATCCCAAAGCATGATCGAGATATTCACCCCAACTTTCACACAAGAACGAAGCATTTATTGAAGTTCTGTTCAATTTATTGTGAAGCGTGACCCTCATCTGCCTGCAAATCGTCGTGTTTAAGATCAAATTCTATAATTCTATATCTGACATAATTATAACTTATCTGAACCCTCCGGTTAATTACTGGGTTTGATATGTTGGCATAAAGCACGATTTTCGCGAAAGTCGCCGAGTGGTTGAGAGAGTCAATCAACTTCAAGTTAGAAAAACAAGTCGTGTTTCTGGTGACGTGTATTACGGCGGTAGGCGAAGACCACACTTCATTCCACCCAGGGCCCTAGCAAACGCTAAACTTTAGGCCTACGTTGAAACCCTGTTACCAAGACCGTGGTCTCCAAAACATGTGTGCTGTTCACAGTTTAAGACCGCTATATTTATTGAGAAGTCGCTTGTGGAGCACAGTGTGAAACTTCGGTTTCTCAAAGTGATTCCAACCTGCTAACTGAAGTTATTGCGAGTGCATTGACACGGAAGCCAGAATCAAGCGACACCAACTTCATCTTCTATATCAGTGATATCATTGCTTGATCTATTGTCAGAGTAGCCAAGTGTATTTAACAAATAATCTCTGATGAGTGAAAATCATGCAGAAAGTTAAGACCCAGAAGAGGTGGGAACGCCAGAGTTAACACTCGATGTAATCAACTGAGGCGGACTTCCCAAACGCAATTACTCTGTATTCATGTCGGTGATTCATTGCTGAAGAGTTACACTGTAATGCAGATCTTATGGCACAATTCCAGACATCTTCGGCTCAACGATCCTTATTCCCTAAATTGATGGATCTGGCAGCAAACAGTGAATGGTTTTTCCATCCGTTGTTTAGACAGAGCTATGCGCCGACTTCACACCGTCGGTGTCCAGTCATTTTTGAACACCGACGGCGCCACCCACCCACCCTCAAGCATGACGTAATTATGGAATGACCATATACTTGAAGTCGAATAATAAAATTCGTGAAAAACATTGTTCAGCAAACGCTTAACTACACTGTTGCAAATGTCAAAATAATTGGTGACCTCAGACGTTCAGAGCATTGACGCTAACTGAATGTTGAGAGTCACGTTTCGCTAAGAAATCCCAAAAAATGATAGGAAGTAAATGGTCTACAAGATTTCATTTCTGCAACAATTCATTGTGAAACCGTGTCAAACATGGAATGAAAAATTCCCTACACATATCAGCGAGACGTTGGCAGCAGATCGCCGACCACAAAAAACCACAAGAAATGTCGTCGTCGGCGGCGCAACTCTGTTGTTTGCATACGGATTTTGTTCCAGTGGCCGCAATTTGAAAGAACAAATTATTGTCGGATTTTTAGTTGCGTGACAAGAAATCTTGTAAAGGACTTTCCATCAGATCTAATCCCAAACATGAACCCATGGCAAAGAGAAAAAACGTCGTCATTGAATTGTTTATCGACACCGTTCCATATCGACGATGATTTGGTGTCGCCCTCCTCCTTTCTCCAGGATTGGGACTGGCACTGTCAACGTCCAAACAGTGGCAGAGAAGGAAAATAGCCAAGCTATCAAGTGCACCACCACATGAAAGTCTGACATAATCTCTTGCTACAATTATCTTCGATGTGATGACATCGTCTTTAAATACCCCAGATACGTAATTAATGTGCTTTTTCCAGTTTAGCCTTTTACCTGTTCTGCATTCTCCCTGTTGAACTAACACTGTTACACATACGGAGAAGTAGGTTTTGTCATATTCTTATAAAGACCTACTCCTTATGCCAATGTTTTAATAATTTATGCTCTACTGAAAGGCTCCGTATATTAATGCACGCATTTTTACCATGCTTACTTATTCATGCAAGATTATAATATTTAATTTATAACTGCTATTATGCTCTGCTGTGTTTATCATTACTGTAGTCAGCCCCACCTTTAGAGGGCGGCTGGTCACAGTTAAACCGCCCTGTAAATAGTTCTCACCCAGACTCATTGTAGACTACAAGTGTGTTCTACCGTCTGGTTTCATTTCCAGTAGGATGGTGCCCTTGTTTACACGGCTAAGTTGGCTCAAGACTTTATTACCACCGACTGGAATGAATTCATTGAGAAAGATGAATGGCTGCCAAACTCGCTAGATTTTAGCCCTCTTGATTATCACGTCTGAGGGACTATATTATATGCTTCAATGCTAGGAGACATTTAATCTCAAGCCGATGAACATTGCTGAATTGAAGTAAGTCTTGCAGTTAATCAGCTGCCGCAAAATTCAATTATCAAGACATATTGAGCTTCGCGAAACAGCTTCAAGCTGGAGTTAGGCACTTTGAGATAAACTGTTTAACAGGTTTTTGAATTCGTAATGAAAGGTGATGTCATTTGACATTGAAAATTGCAAGTGACTTTTATTTTATGCGTGATTTTGTAAATACGGAGATGGCCAACAGAAGAACTGTAAATATTGAAGTAAAAAATAAGTTCAGTAAAATTGTCTGCGAGTGTTGAGAATTCCTTCTTTTGTAATCCTGAAATTCTGCAGAAATGTTTTTATTAGCTGCGAAGACAAGAACTTCATCCCTCGAGTCCTATACAGAACTCTTAGGTAGAGTCTCCAACGAATTCTCGCATTTATTATAATTTATTATAATTTATTATAATTTATTATAATATTATCTGAAACACGATTGAAATACTTATATAACAACATATTGCAATGATTTTACATATTGCAATTACTAACATATTGCAATGATTTTCGATGTGACATTCCATGTTTACCAATAAACGAATATTTATTATCTTCGCAGAAACCTCACTTAGGCCTACTCAGTTCCAAGATCCACCAGTCCGGGCATTATGTCACCTTGCTGATAAGCCCGACTGTCCACTTCTGTTTCTTACATTCTCCATCGAGACGGAAAAGTTGTACGAAGCTATTCGGCTTCTTGTAAATGCATATCTGTTTTGATGGCAAATGCATGTCATGTGTTGACTATGAACTACGGGGTTTATGTTTTACAGATGTCACATTGTCAATATGCAGATATTTCAACCATCAGTCGACAGAATACAACTTGTTTTAGCTTGTGTTTGCATGTTATATATATAACGTCAAATATAGCTAATGTTATTCCGACATTTATGTAGCGTACCTTACGGATATCTACTCAGAGGCGCTCTCTGCAATAGCCTATTATTTATGATGCTGACTTTCATTATATAAGGTTTGCGTTAATAATTACGATGTCTCGTTAAAAATTGAAGCCAGGATAAAACTTATTGTCCCAGAGTTGCTTGAGCCAGACCTGGAGTGGCGTCTGTGACTGCAATTTAACGGTGTGACGTTTGCAGGACCATTCTCGACTTGGGATCAATAAAAGACTGCAGCAATAATAGTGATGATGACGACGACTATACGACGACGAAGATGATAATGACGATGATATGCCAATGATGAGTTCGCTACTACGTTTCCAGCTGAAAGGCGTTGTTGTGTGCCATATGAAATGACACACTGTTATAGGTCGTTGCATTTTTATCACACGTCGACCGTCGCCGTAGAAATATCTATTCTACTAGTGATCACTTTCAATAATTCACGATGTTCACAACGCATTCACCAGTCGCTGCAACATTTCATCCCCGGATGAACGTGAAGTAATAATCGTTCTATGACCAGTGCACATGACGCACGGGCCATCCAGGGTTTTTGTTTAGCTTTCGATCCACTACAGCATCCGTCTCTGTCTGACTGCCGTTGCCCACACTATCCGTTACTGCTGGCGCTCGTCTCTGCTACTAAAAGATACACGTGTTGTCCCTTGTTAAAGCTGTTATAAAACACCGGCTTTAAGTACAGACAACAGACGTTGTCTCCTGCAGTACAACTAGCTTGCTCAGTATAGTTTTATGGTGATCAGATCATACATAGGCCTACATACATTGTATGTTGCCATAAGCAGAACGTATTATCAGAAAGTCTATAACATGAGACAGGAGAAGTAGCCTGAGATTTTGGTTCGGTAGGAACACGTCCAGGGTTGGGCCTGGTCCTGCGGCATGTATATATATATAAGCATATGCATGTATTTATATATGAGATCCGATTTCCCGAAAGGCCATATAGCGCTATTATCAAGCTCCAAGGAAACGCGCGTGCGTCAGCCCAAATCTGCTGAGCCAAAGCATAGATCGAGCTGGAGGCGAAGGCATGCGTATCGGCCGCGCATGCGCAACTACTGCTCGTGCATGGCTAATTCCTGGGCTTATCGACGTATGATAATCCGGTGTTGACATGCACTTCGGAGTGAAGGAGTTATGCGCATCTACCGCATCTATCTACGCCTAGCCTACCATATATATATATTTATGCACATAAAAATATATATATTCGTAATATGATGCAGATTTTTTTCCATGAAACTGGTGGATGGTGATGATTGAGAATCTGTTCCTACAAGGACTATTCGCTCATCCTTTTCCATCCAGTAACATCCAGGTTGACTCAAATTTCGCTCAGAAATTGCCTTAGCGCGAACCCAGCACAACAAGTACCATAGCATGCGCCCTATAGCTATTGGGTTGTCGTTTAGCTTCCTCGGTTACTGGAGAAGAACGTGGGTTATTATGGGCCCTTCTTGTCTTTGAATGCAAACATGCATACAAGTAAAACTTACGCCAACATAGGCCTATTAGTAAATTGGCCGTTGACCAGCATAGGTAGAACAATATCATTACACGGGATTGGCAACATGCAAAAGTCTGAAGTATGTGCGAAAAAGAATTAAGTGCGAATGTGTAGAATGTGTTTGAAATGACTAGTGTAAAATCTGAATAATTATTTCTCTCAGCAGAAGTCGTAGCCTACCGTTCGTAACTGATGAGCTGGTGATTTGAAGGAACAGCCCTGCTATCCACAAGGTCGACAGGTGCAACTTTCCCATTGTTCTCTTACTATTCGTCGCCACCTCAAGTCTTCTAGGAACTGTCCTTAAGAACGAACAGATCATTTATAAGACAGAAGAAACGAGACGTCGTTCACATTCACAGACACGTGCATACATTCGATCGATAGATGTCGCCGCCTTACAAACCATGACTTTCTAATTGAGGCACCACAAGGGACCGTCGAGTACTCATTGGAGTATACGTAATCGTCGGTTTAGCCATGCTGCCACCCACGTGACCACCATCCGCTACAACGCTACACTACGCGCGTGTATATCCGTAGAAGGCTTTCTGCGACATCGCCTTCGACATGACCATCATCATCATAAGCAGTTGCAGCATCGGTTGTGTCGTTCGTCATTCGTCTGCATCCGATCGTTCGCTTGTAACCATTGCATTCCTAATCCAGTGATTGCAATTTCCACGCTTTCCACACAGACATAAATTGCGTTCTCCTTTGAAGACTAACTCATTGATCCGAATGTAAGTGACGATGATGAGATCGAATTGCTGTCCAGAAAACAGACCCTGTTGTTGGATTACGCATTCGCGCCATTCGCTGCGCAACTGATCAACAGCAGCAGCAGTGACGCTGCGTTCGGTCCTTCTCCTCCGTTTGGCTCTCATCGGCCGCCACCCTCATCGGCGGTCTGGCGCGCGGTGGCTGGGCGGCCGGGCATGCAGCCAGCAGCCGACGATCAACGCAGAGCTGGGCCCAGCTGAGGGGAAGCGGCCAGAAGCGTCTCTTGCTGGTTGTGGCCGCCGCCTGGCGACATAATTCGGCCACTCTACTCTCTCCCGTGGTCACGTAGGTCGCAGGCGGGCCGTTAGTTTAAGCCGCCGACGTAAAGGGCAGAACGCACGCGCGGGAATTAGACGCAGAACAGGATGCTTGCTGAATTAATTATTCCGTCCATGGCAGTTGCCTTGTGGCAAGTGGTAGGCTAACGGAATGACGATCACTGGTTTAAATCAAAATCGCTGGCTGTATACATCTTGTTCGAGCTCTTTACAAAGATAACCATACCCAACGTTTCTTATTGCTAACTGACAAAATGCAACGCAGTACTGCCAATACAACTCAAGTTAGTCAACACAGTGACATGCTGTACATTACGAAGCAATGCCTTGCACAAGAGTAAGGCCAACTTTAACTTAGACTTGATTATAATAGTTTTGCTCGCACTGTAAGCGCTGGCATCCTTGGCTGGTTGATTGTGATGATTGCATTGAATCTTGCGTTCTGCTGATCACCTTATTGGCCATACATTTAAATTTGGCAAGGTCTCTAATTACATGGGCGACGCTCTCTGCAGACTGCTGGCTCCACTACTGATTGTGCTCCACCAGTTCCAGTCCTCAAGCCTGGGTAGATGAGGAGGGTGACGCTAAAGGTCATTGTTACCACACAGTGTCGTTAAACTGCAACTACCACCAACCACCGGCTCCACTCTATAAGCGATGGACTGCGTTTAGTAAGCTTATACCTGCAGGTATAGTCTGGCACGACTAACTCGACCTCGCTGTGGCAGATCTTCGCGAGTTCTGTTAGTGCCTAGTACTTAGTGCCTTGGGCTCCCGATCCCTCCGACCCTCTGTACAAGGTGAGGTGATAACTAAGCAAGGAAGATCAATGCAAGATCCTTGGATAGAGGCGAAGCTCTCGAGAAAGTCCTTTTTAGGTCAAGAGGTTCACCACTGAGAAAGTGCTGTTCTGCCTAGTAAAGAAGCGGGCAAAGAACATTCTTTTCATCAATACAGCTTCCAGTAAGGCAAGAATTCCTTTAATCAATGCAACTTCTTTTTAAGGAGGAATTCTTTGCATCCAACCAGCTTCCATTTAGGCAGAATGCTTTTAATCAGTCCAGCTTCTATTTAGCAAGAACACTTTTCATCGATCCAGCTTCCATTAAAGCAGAATTCTTTGCATCAATCCAACTTCTATTTAAGCAAGAATACTTTTGATCGATCCAGCTTCTATTTAAGCAGAATTATTTTAAGGACGCCGGCTGAAATTTAGGCAAAAATTATTTTGATCGATTCAACCTCCATTACAGTTGTATTATTTTCATTGATGCAGCCTCCATTTAAGCATATTTGTTATAATCAATTCAACTTACTTTAGACAAGAATCTCTTCACCGATCCAGCTTCTGTTTGAACAAAATTATTATCATCAATGCAACTTCCTTTGAACCAAGCAGTCCTGTTATCAATGTAGATTCAATATCATATTTATAGCGCACATGTACCGGGTACACATTAAAGACAGTTTGGCATTTGAATAATAATAATTAATAAAAAATAATTTATTCAAATAGCCAATGGGATACACTTTCTCATCAATATTTGTGCTGGGTAAGTGACCAGAGGGAAAATGTCCGAGGAACTGTTCTAGGGGAAAATATTGCAGGTAATGTCTGGAGAAATGTCCGGGGCTAGCGCCCCATAGACGCTTGAGAAACGAGGGTAATAAGGGTGATGGCACGGTAACTGTCTACATCGTTTTGGATTTAATATGGAAAGAATAATGCCGTGACCACCAAACACGGCGGCACATGCTGGTGGGTAAATCCATATAAATAAGAAATCACAAACAATTCGCTTTTGAAGATGCAGGCAATCGATTTTTCTTCCCAGTTAACAATGGACCTGATGACCTGATAAATAATTCCCAATCGTGAACTTTGTTACAGAGTAGATTCGAACTTGTAAACAAGTTATCAGAGGAAATTTGATAGAATCATTATTTCAGTTCAATAGAAGTGGCCTTTGTGATCATTCATAAGCGCAGCAGAAAATCAATCACAATCAACGCGGAATATATTAAAATTATTTCGTCTTTTAGGCAGAGCAGTTTGTCAACACCTAAACAGTAGACAGGTTTCTCTGTAGGGCACTTGCTCTGCATGTACGAATGCATGTATGATGTATGGTATAAGTGCAATATCTATGACCCATGAATTGATCTCTATTCGGGCCTCATCATCATTATCATGCATCATGGGCACATCGCCCGTAGGTGTCCGATGTCCTTTTCACCAGGCTTTTCCACTGCTGTCGGTTCACCGTAGCGTGTATAAGTTCTTGTAGTGGCTTTTTCGTCCAGTCCATGATGTCATCCATCCACTCTCTGTGTGGCCGTCCTCTTTTGCTTGTTCCCTCCATTCTGCCAAACATTAGAGTCTTTATCTTCCTTTCATCGCTCATTCTGCAAATGTGTCCGAATGACCCAAACTTTCTTTGTACTATTTTCTGCATTAAGGTTTCTTTTATATGGATTCGTCTGTACACTTCCGCGTTGATCACTTTCTGTCTCCATCCTATTTTTAATATCTTCTTTTGGCATTTTCTCTCAAAGCCTAAGACTTTCTTTTCCATGTCTTTTGTCATCGCCCAGCTGTCGAACACACAAGTTTGTTGGACCCTTAGTTTTGTTTCTTTGCGTATACTTCTGCTTTTCCACACTTTTTTCATTGCTTTTAGTGTCGCTGTTGCCTTTGCGGCCCTGGCTTCAACCTCCTTCCTACAATGCAGAATATACATCATGTTGCTACCCAAGTAAGTGAATTTTTCTACGCTTTCCCGTTGAGTTCTATCTACAATAAACCTCCATGCCAGGCTCTCTTCTCCGACAACCATTGCTTTTGTCTTGTCAAAGTTCCTTTCTAGGTCATATCTCTTGGCCTCTTCACACAGTCTCTGTGTTGTCTGTTCCTGTCTCTGTTCATCCTCGTCAATTAGGTCGATGCCATCGTCAAAGCAAAGATTATTGAAGCTAGTGCCGCTGACCCTCAGACCCTTATTCCTGAATCTTCTTCTCTGATCTTGTCTAAGACTCTTTCCAGGAGTATGATGAAGGTGCTCGGTGAAATCGGGTCACCTTTGTTTGTACTGAACCATGTTCCCGTCTCGCCACGCCCTCTCACCGCTGCTCATGCGTTGCTGTTTATCTCCTCTGATAAGCGAGTCGACTCCATACGATTCCAGCTCCGCCCATACTGCGTTCTGATTTATGCTGTCGAAGGCCTTTTTGTAATCTGCAAAGCAGTTGTAAATTATTTTGTTTTTCATTCTAGCCTTTTCTCCAATCAGCCTCAGTGATAATATCTGTTGTATTGCGCTTCTGTCCCTTCTGAACCCTGCTTGTCCGTCTGCTAAATATTCATCCGTCTGTTTTCTAATTCTTTCCGTTAGTATCATCATCAACACTTTGCTTTTCTGTAGATGCAACAATCTAGTGCATTCCTCTTTTTGTGGATTAAGACTATGATTGATTTCTTCCATTCTTCCGTAGTATGCCCCTTCTTCCATATAGCGCTATAGATCTTGTGAAGTTTTTTTTTCAATGTATCGCCTCCATTTCTTATCATATCACCTGTAATCTCGTCATTTCCGGGCTCTTTTTTTTTCTTCAGCCGTTGTATACAATTTAGCTCTTATCACTTCCTCGTAAAGTTTCTGCCGTTATCCATTTTTGTTTGCCTTCTCTTGTGTTGGTAATGTTTGCTTAATTGCATCTATTATTGCCGTCATCAGCTGTTCTGAGCTCCTGTTGATGTCATGTTCCTCTCTCAGTTCATTGAACTTGTCTTCCAGTAACTTTTGATATTTTCTTCATGTCTCTGCTTCGTTTAATCTTGTTACATCTTTGTGTTTCTTTTTGAGTTTTATCTTGATGTTTGCTCTCCCAAGACTAGTCCGAGTCTATTTCTGCACCTTGATATGTTCGGCATTGCTGCAATGACGCTGTCCACCGTGTGTTTATTGGTATGAGATCTATCATGTTTTTGGTTTTTTGGTCACAGAATCTTCATGTCCATTTGCGGCAATCTTTCTGTTGGAACCTCGTGCTGCAAATCAAGTCGTTATCCGTTGCGAATTCCAGGTGCCTCTCGCCTCGCTGGTTTCGTTCCAAAAAGCCATAGCGGCCCATGACTTTCTCCCATCCGTCATTATCTGTGCCCGCTTTTGCATGCCAGTCCCCTACTACTATGAGTACATCTTTATTTGTGAACCTCTTCGATGTTCGTTTTCAGGTCCTTGTAGAACCTTTCGATATCCTCTTCTGAGCTCTCCGCTGTGGGCGCATATACTTGGATGACTGTCACGTTGAATGGTTGGGCTCCAAACCTTGCCATTATCATTCTATCACTTGTTGGTGTGTATCCTAGTAGAGCGTCTCTTGCTTTGTTGCTTAATACAAGTCCAACTCCTGCCTCGTTTCTCCGCTCGACTCCCAATCAGATGATTTTCCCTCCTTGTATCTCCCCGCCATTGTCCATCTCATTTCCGATATTCCAAGGATATCGCATCTATATCTCCGCATTTCATCTTGAAGCAGCTGTAGCTTGCTCGTCTCCCATAATGTCCTAACATTTCATGTTCCCACCGATATCCTTCTTTCGGTAGCTGACTTCTCAATCCAACCCCGATTGCTCGATTGGGATCGCGGACCTTCTTTATTCGGGCGACGTCCGAGCCGGCATGTTTGTGTGTCTGGTTTCTGTGTCATCAGATTTCAATCGCGTTTGGTCTTTATTGTCAGCGCATCGACACTCATCTGACAGATCCTTCTTTTATATCCAGGCTTGGGTACTGGCTCAAGGTGCAATCCACTAAAAGTGCAGACCGCTCTTCAAAGCAAGGTGTGCCTCCCACGTTAGCCCGCCGTTTCGGGCCTCACTTGGAAATTGATATCTCTGAAAATGCTTTTACCTTGCAACTCAATGAGCTGGCTTATAAGCAGAGGAACACAGAATTATTTATTTTCAAGACATCAATCGGTGATCGAGAAACGCCAACAGATAAACAGTAGTGCAGTAGTGCAAAAGGACGAACGACACTTTGGTATTAAACAGAATAAAAATTAAAGTTGATCTGATCTAAGGTTTTCCACCCAAATTTTCTTTCTGTATCTGATGGGACCTTATATACTTTGTGCGCAATTGAAAGACTCAACGTCGTGCTTTTTCAGTGGTTGGGCTGACCACATGGAATACCATTTCTTCATATCTGCGGGCTCCTTTTTGACTATGACTATGACTTCTATAGCGCCGTCATAATAACGCATCAACCGACGGCGCGCTAAAACAAATCCGAAATCCAGTAAAATCCAAGGTTAGTCCTTAGAGACAGAAAGACAGTTTAAGTAGGATAGGCAAGGGTCAACAGAAACGTTTCAAGTCGAGATCTAAAAGAAACTAAAGACTGGCTAGAGACTCTGCGCAGACCTTTCACACACATGTGAAAACTGTTCTTTATCGCCGGAGTTGAACTGGGAACGCCTCTGAGTAGACTCTATCTTGAAGGGACGCCATGAGAGTCCTCAGAATGAATGAATGAATGAATGAATGAATGAATGAATGAATGAATGAATGAATGAATGAATGAATGAATGAATGAATAAAGTCGTTCACATTATAATGTATAGGCAACCAATAATCTATTGGCGACTCATGTGAAAGCCAAGCGAAATCCGTAGTACCCCATGGAAGAGGCTCAGTAAAAATACGATGAGTCAGAAAGCTAAAAGATATGCAACAATGGGCGAGCAAGAGGAAATGGATTCAAATAGGGCATCACTAGATGTCGTGAGAATAAAAGCACTTTTAAAGAAGGAATGACCGAGCTATAGTAGCCGCGCAGACACAGCTAAGAGAATAAGAACGTTTGCAACAACAGCGGACAAGAAGAAAGCTAATTTAAATGGATGAATTGAGACATTAATTCAGAACAACAAAAGGAAGATGAGAGAGAGAGACAGACAGTCAGACAGACAGACAGACAGATAGAGAGACAGAGAGACAGAGAGAGAGAGGCAGAGGCAGCAACAGAGACATACAAAGAGACAGAGACAAAGAGATACAGAGACCGAGAGGATGGAATATGGACAGAGGGAGATACAGAGAGGGAGATAGAGAGAGGGAGATAGAGAGAGGGAGATAGAGAGAGGGAGATAGAGAGAGGGAGATAGAGAGAGGCAGACGGAGACAAGAAGTGAAATTAACCGCGATACAGAACGCAAAGTATTTTAGTACAGAGAGAAGAGAGAAAGGATTAACACTGATAAACGACAGAACGATGAGAGCGACTCTCACATAAAGAGAAGCATACGAACAGACATGCAGATAAACAGACAGACAGCCTGCTTAATCACGAGGCACAATTATTATTCTACGAATGACGTAGGTTGGCGTTGCTACTGCAGGCCAAACGGTCATTGATTTGATGTGGGAAGTCTTGGTCCCTGGATTCTGCCCTCGCAACCATTAAGAATGCGTGCGTACAGCACAAGCATGAGTCTGTATTGGCACACGCACACACAAACTTACACACACACGTATATATATATATATAGAAATAATATATAATAGACTTATAGGCGTGCATATAGCATATATGCTATTAGGCCCTGCAATCCTGCCAAGGCAGCTAATGGCTCTTTCAGATTCACAAGTAGATCAGTATCATGTAAAAGGGACGTGTAGAGATTACATCATGCCGACTATGCTACAAGGCCGTTCTGTTTTCAGTTTTCCACAGCATGTAATACTATTGGCTGCCTATTTTCCAAAACGCTCTCTTTTCCAGAGAGCTTCCTTTTCCAGAGGACTCCATTTTCTCTGTTTTCATTCTCCTCTTCTTTAATTTTGTCTGATGGTGCTCTATGGTCTAATAGCTAGCGTGTCAGACTATCGTCGATCAAGAGGTTGGTGGTTCAAATCACCCCAGTTAGGGCAGACCTTTGGTTCTATATCTCTGCTTCATCTGCACAATCTATAACAGCAGCTCAGCTATTATGAGTAGGCCTACACTGACAACCGCACACTGTCGGTAGAAAGATGAGACTGCTATGGAGAAGACTGACATTCCGCCCTCAGGTCGTCGCTTTGAAAATGAAATCGCTTACATTCAGAATTTCAGACCAATGGCTGTCTAAGCGGCTGGCTTAATTAAGAAACTGCTCTTTCTACTTCTACTTCATCTACTTCTTCTTTTTTCTTCTTCTTCTTCTTCTTCTTCTTCTTCCTCTTCTTCTTCTTCTTCTTCTTATTTTTCTTGTTCTTTTACCTCTTCTTCTTCTTCTTCTTCTTCTTCTTCTTCTTCTTCTTCTTCTTCTTCTCCTTCATCTCCTTCTCCTTCCGATACTAATATTACAACTATTGCTACTACTTCCAGAGCTACTACTTCCCCTCCAATTGCAACTACTACTTCTTCTTCTGCTATTTTTAGTGCTAGGGGCCTACTGCAATTGCTAGTCCTTCTTCCTCTTCTTCGTTGCCATCATCATCGTCATCGTTGTCATCGTCATTAAGTTTAACAGGCATTTACTGATGCCTTCGAAACTCAATTGGTTTGCCTATATAATGGGCAGTTATTGGATTGATTATCCAGCAAGAAGAATAATTATCCAGCAAAAATCGTTCCATTCATAATTACCTGAGCGTGTCTCAGAGAATGTCTCTTATGTAAAAAAAAGCCGATCGTTGCTCATCACTTGCGCCAGCTTTCACCTTTGCTCTTCACTTTGTGGCCACCATAATCTGCTTATTTAGACCACCTTAAACCAATCTTTCTTTGCAGTCAACTGGATATTTTATCTGAAAGTTGTCACCAGTGTTATTTTAGTTCGTGAAATCATTTTTAGTTTCTATTTAGTTCAGTGTGAATTATTTCGGTTTAGTTCTGTAACCGTGATTATTCTGAACATTACATTACAATAGATAGGCTTGGACAATATATATATATAGATTATTATTATACATTCGGTTTAGCAGAACATTCGCTAATACAGACAGGATAGGTTCTTTCAATCACTCGCTTAGGCTTTAGTGTAACTAGCACTTAAAGTCAGCCCTCATTGCTAGAGTGGTCAGTAGCTGATCCTTAAGAGGTCAGTAACTGACCAATCAAAGTAGTCTGTCCTAGGATAGGCCAGTTTCCTCTTTGGCTGAGGAAAGTGACTTATAAGCTGAAACACTCTTAGGATCGAGGCAGTCTGACTTCCAGAGAACTCTAGCTATCTTGTCAGGCTCGTCAACTCATATCATCTTAGGACTTGGTCGTTATCATCTCATCCATACTCATATTAGTAAGTACATGTAACTGTTGTGTATTAGTCATAATCATTATTTATGTTATTATTATTATATCTACTCTGTATTTAATAAAGATAGTTTGTATCAGAACTGTCTCTTCATGTGTAGCTAGTTTCCCCTAGCATAATCTACTCATCAACATCTGATATAATAGTAGAGCTAGTCTAAGTAGAACCCTCAGCGTTCTTACAGTTCTAGTTGTAGTTTCATTTATGACTATCATTTTAGTTTTAGTTTTTTAATTCATGAAATCATTTTAGTTTAAGTTTATTTCTTATTCATAAAATCATTTAATTACGGTTTTAGTTTACGATTGTCTAATCTTTCGATCTCGTTTTAGAAAGCCACAATAAATCAAACCCTCGGCATTCGTTGTCCATGAGTGATTAGATATGTTGCTTATTGAGTATTCTTACATCCTATAAACCATTCAAATTTAGCCTAAGAAAAGCTCGCATTTCCAAAGATTATAACACCCTGTTGCTTCTGCCTGCTGTTAAAGGTCTACATAAAGAAAAGATCCTTTCAACATTAGTCTGGAAGGCAGGAGATATGAGTAGATCTTCAACTAGAGGAACTATAATGTTGGATAAATCATCCTTTGCTCGCACCAGAATCTAGAGGCATTGTCTCCACTATACTCTGACACCTCCGATAAATATCAGTCCATTTCTTCTTGGATATTTTTCCCATTGGTGACATCAACATTATGTCTAGTTAGTAGTTATGTCTCGTTCATTGAACTTTGATCCCAGAAATTTGAATTTTATAATGCTCCAGATCCTCCTGCTTCATCTTGAATTTGACCTGAATTAACATGAAAGAAATAAAAGAAATTGATACCTGCAATTTCTATAATTTCGCTTTCGTTTTTTTTGGTTTTGCATAGAATCTTTTCCGTTATTATTTAGTTCTAGTGAACAAATTCTTTCTAGTTCTCGTATTAGTTTTTGTGAACGACCACTCATTTAATTTCGTTCTACTTCTAGTTTCGTGAACGAAATTAACACTGGTTGTCACGACGCAATTCGCATTAGGTTCTCACCTCTTAAACTACTTGGATGAGCTCCGTTTCGAAGTGTTGTGACTTCATTGCAGATTTTGGCATATGCGGCAGCTATGCCTTGCTACTCTTCCGTCCGACACTCTATTTCGAAGAAATGAGTATCAGAATATGTAAAAATACAGGAAAGCTTTACAAAAAGCCAAAGACTCTTTCAGATGAAGCGCTAACACCGCAGCAGTGATCCGACAACAGGATAAAAACCGCGGGACCTTAGCTTCTGTAGTTACTCAAGAACATGTTGTAGAATTGTAAGCAATACTCGCCTTGGCAATTGTTGGCTCATTTCTCATGACTACTGATACCCAATATTTCATATATTTATTATCAAACAGGTTCATTTCAGACTTAAATCTTCCTGTAAACTTAGGTCATACTCGGTTGGCCCACAATATTTGCTTATCCATATTTACGATATCTTATAGAGGAAAAGTCATCAAATAAAAAATTACCCTTTAGCATATTAACTAAATAAAACTATATCGGTTTAATGCCTTGAATCACCCAGATAAATTATTTTAATTTTAGATTGTGTAGTTTACGATTTTAATTTGATTTGGCGCAGGTTGCCATGACGCCACATTTGTGAACTGGCCCACAATAGAGGGAAAATTGCTCAAAGACTCCACACAATAGAGGGAAAATTACTCAAAGACTACACAGCAGCAGCAGCAGCAGCGGTAGCAACCAGACATCGTAGAGTAATGTGATTGTAAATACGACAATTTCTAGAGCACCGTCAGTAGCAAGCTACTTTTAGGGTGCTTGCTACTTCTTATGTGCTTGGATGATGATGTAGCAACTGTAGGATGCAGGCGTTTATTTGTTTGTCCACATATCCGTTCTTCCGACTGTCTGTCTATCTGTATCTTTACGCCAAGCACGGGCAGTATTGAGGACCGTTTCTACATTGTACAAATTACTTATTGATCGAGGATGTACTCGGCTGTCGCCTTGTTCGTTGCTCTGCTTCCCGCCCACGCCTTCGCTCTTCCTTTCCTCCTTCCTTCTTTCCTGTGCCGTACCTCTCTTTCTCTTTCCACTCAGTTTCCTTCGCTTCTTTCATGCCATACTCCCTCCGTCACTCTCTTCCTAACTCCTTCTTTCTATCCTGCCTTCCATCCTCTGATGTTCAGCTGCTGTATTCTCTGCTTTACCATATTGATGCGGTTGTACTAAAAGGACGCATGCGGCACTGTAGCCATCGTCTCAGAGATTCAGAGATGGAGAATAACGATATTTATTTATATATATATATGCATATGTATATATAGTGCCACAGGGAGAGATAGTGGGAGAGGGGAAGAAAGAGGGAGAAAGGAAGTGAGGAGAGAGGAGAGAGATTGTTACTGTAGTATTTCTCTGTAGTCTGATCGCATTAAGCAATCTAATTTTATTTATTGTTATTTAATGGAAGTAGGCTAAATATGAGCAAATAATAATTTTCGGCATCATTGTATGTACGGCGAGGTTTAACTGGCGCGGCTACGTTCAATTGGTTTTTGTCTAATTATTGATTATTGGAACTGAGTACTTTCTGCAATTATATTTTTTCCATTACCAAAGCCTGTCCCTTTCACCTTCGCCGAATACGGCAAATCAAGCGCTACTTAAATGTGCACTGTCTCCGTGTTTTAGTCCAATCACTGGTTTTTGTCTAGAATTGATAATTATTGCAACTCAGTACTTTCTGCTTTACCTAAATATACCTTTGCACCACTTACCACTGCGGCACGCCTAGTAAAAAATCTTGGTCCCCGTGACCAACCTACTCATTACTTACGTCAACTTCATTGGCTTTCCATCCAGGCTCGCATCTCTTTCAAGATTTTTCTTTTAATGTTTAAGATTAAAAGAGGCCCGGCACCACCTTACCTGGCCGCCTTGGTCACACCGTGTGCTACCATTGGACCAGGAAGAGGTCTAGAAATCAGCGACAAAAGGAGTCTTTGTTTTTCGTGAAAGATCGAACCTACAGTTAGGCAACAGAATGTACGAAATAGCCGGGCCTGAATGGAACGCCCTACCAGAAGCAAACACGTTCCCATTCGGCTAATCTGCGCCATTTGAATAAGCAGGGTCAAAACTCCTACTGAACTTATTGCATTTCGAACGACCGTACCATGTCTATTTCTCTAACAATTGTTTTTGTTGGTATACTTTCTACTTTACCGAAATTGGATTCCTGTTTCGTTCTTTATGGAGATTTTATATTTAGAAACGTCGCACTGCAGAATCGATTGATCGCAAATACGGTTCATTTCGTGTATTCATGCGCACAGCGTTGTGTGCGGTTCGAAATATGCGAATTTCTATATTATTCATGTTAATCCTCCTGTGTGAGAACATTGCATTATATACTACATGTTGATTTATCTGCTTAATAAAATTATTATTAACGCTGTTAAGGTCAGATTAGGTATCGTGATGGTCGGTTATGTTCAGGTTAGGGTCGTTTAGGGTCAGGGTTAAGGTTAGTGTCGTTTTTAGACATAGGGTAAAGTGCCAAAATGTGAGCACCATTATGAAAATTTTAAATTATGGAAAAATTATTGAGCGCATCAACCTTGCGATATGTGCAAGAGATAAATCAAATGAATGTATATACAATTTTATATGCATTATATTTGCAAATCATTCACATGATACTTAGAATGAAAAAATGTTGTAAAAGGTGCTCACATTTGGGCATCCGGATTAAATGTGAGCACACCTTGATTAGTAATGTGAGGTCTCATGCTTACGCATATTGCAGGCAGGTTCTACAAACGGTATAGGGCCTAGGCTAATGCGAGTGCAAATAGTAGGCTACAGAATCTCCAATAAACTAATTGTACTTCAGATCTAAAAATTTGATTGAGCAAAATGCTCACAATGCGGCCGCAATGTGAGCACCATGCTCACAGTCCGGTCCTTAGGCCTATATGGCGGATAATGGTGCTCAGATTTCGGAGCGTGCAGTCGGCGTAAGAACAAATCTTTACAATTAAACCGAACAAGATAAAAGTCTTATCATGGCTCATTCATAAAATGGACATTATAGGCCTACACATTCTAATAATAACTGTAGTTGCATCATGGACAAAAATTAGACCAAGTTATCGATCATTTACGAAAAGGGATAAATAAGTTTTTTAAGGGTTTTAATCAAAAGCACTAGCATTCTGTGAAAAAATAAATTTAAAAACTCTTTTAACTTTCTCGGACATGCTTGTTGTCACTACTACGGATATTCACTGAGTGGCGCCACCGTTTATGCTCATTAAGTGATATAATCAAAGGTGCTCATATTTAAGCGCTCACCTTTGGGTACTTTACCCTATACGAAGAACTTTCGGCCCCATAAGTCATTTTTCTGTGCGTTTTTAGGCAGAACTTTCGGCCGCAGAAGCTCCAAGCCACGACTATTCTGTAAGCAGAAAAAAACAAGGAATTCTGCGATTTTGCCGAGAAACCGCCAAAAGTTATTTCACGTCTAGTCGCTAGATAATAGTTCAGCTAAAAGATGCGTACAGTTGAGATAAAAAAAAGTTTGACGCTGTCTTGCTAGTTTGAACTTATAAGTACGCAATGAGCCGTGTATTTTAAGTGCGTCAGGTACATCGTTGTCTATTGAAAGCGCCCGGTCCACTGTTTCCAGACTATGCTATGTAGACTATGCTATATAGGCTGTATAGTATATACATATATATACATATATATATACATATATACATATATATACATATATATATACATATATATATTTATTCAGAGTTCTACTCCGGTTAATATTCAGTGTTATAAATTATACGGTTTTGCTGTTCATAATACTGTTGATGTCAAAAGAAGGAAATTAATCAGAGGAAAGAATATGAAGACGCGATAAATTAACAGTTCTATGATGTGGATCATGTTGGTATAAGGATCGCAAACATGGACCATGATGAAGGAAGATACCAAAAGATTGGTGGCTTGAGATGTGGATATGGAGAAGGATGGATAGAGTCAGCTGGATGGAACGCAGGACAAATGAAGAGATACCAAAAATGACCACAAATGACCACAAATAATCACAAATGGTGGACGAAGAAAGACTCTTGGCAGAAATAGTTAGGAGCTGATAGAAAAAATCGTTGGGCCACAGCGTCACATAATGCGAGAAGACTGTCTCCCCCTCATAAAGAACTATAATAGGGAGGAAAACTGAGGGTAACAGACAAGAGGAAAACAGAGAATTAGACCGGATGATGAAATAGAGTTGCAGTCGAGTTGAAGGCAAGAACCCCAATACGTGAGGAATGGCAACATTGGACGCACGAACATGCGTTGGAAGACAGAGAAGCAAAAGAAGAAGAAGAAGTTGTTACAATTACTGCTAAACTTAAAAGTGCATTGAAACATTGCTAGCTGGGCGTTGCTTACAATAAATTGTCTTGCTACGGAACGACGTTATTGCGATAGTGTACACAAAATAAAGTTCAGGTGGTAGTAGGCAAAAGAATTTTTATATACTAATGACTCATTATTAAGTGATTATTTCTGAAGATTCTATTCTAATCTTTTTACGGATTTATAAAGCGCCTCTCACAGTACAATATAATGTCTTAAGAGAACGAGCAGAGACAGTTGAGCTACCAGATAGGATGGTAGCACGAGTCACAACATTACCTTACAAGTTCGGAATTACCAAAACTGTAACTGTGTTACATCATTTAACAGTGGGTTGTTCTAAACTCTTATAACTTGGATTGTGAAACGCTCTATGGTCGATGCACTACTAGTCAACAAACTATGACGCAAGTCGAATTATTTGCCGACTGCACTTATAGCCGAAAAAGGCAGAAATATTGCGGTTTGGCGATGCTATAGCGGTGACAAGATGGAAGGAGGAGGGAGACTGGGATAAGAATCATACACGGCGTAGCTGTCCTGCTGGATTTCCAGGTCCATCGAAGAGAATTAAGGATATGGAAGCAGAATTATTGAGGTCAACAGAGAGATAAGACCTGTGAATACAACGAATAAATGGAGATATATACAAACAACAACGTACGAAGATGAAGAAATAGACAATGTGAGTGAGATATTGTACGAATATTTGATAGATCAAATGGATCATAGTATTATGCTGTGTTACTGGGATCGTGGTAAATGACGGTGGAAGAATGGACAGAGAGAAAATGCACTGGAAAGTACTGATTGGAAAAGAACAACAGCATGGGTGACTAATTAGGGGATTTCCGTGAGATAAGAGAGCTAATAAAGATGGCCACGTGTTTTTAACACGAGAAGAGACGAAAGTACACATTGAGATCTACAGGGAATGTGGCAAGATACAGTGTATCAGCTGGACTACATGATGGTAAAATGCAGATACTGAAACTGTGTCAATAACGCAAGAGCAATGCTAGGGAGGCATACGCGCACATAGATCACAACTCGGCCGTCATAACGGCCGTAAGATAAAACTGAAATTCATAAAGATACTAAAGATGATAAGAGATGATTAGACAGATATTAATAAAAAATATGCATTCTAGGATAGTGCTACGAGCTGGGAGAGTAAATAGAAGAAATCTAAAAGAATACGAGGTAAAAGAATCCACAGAAGAGATATTGAAAACACTGACAAACAAGATGACACGTGTTGACAGTGACATCGTGAAAAAAGAAAAGAGAGCACCAGCTTGGAAAGTGCGGGTAACAAGAGAACTGATAGAAGAGATGGAGGGACGGAGGAAATGGAAATACCAAAGCACCGAAAATGCAAGGCAGGAATATGGATGAAACAACAAACTATGAAGAAGAAGACAAGAAAGCAAAGGAAAATCTTGGAGCGAGAAACGTATGGAGCTAGAAGACCCAAAACCTACAGCAAGAGTGAAGATATGACAAGGTGCACGAAAAGGCAAAATGAGGCTACATCTAGGGGTAATATGAATTACATTTTAGATTACCTGGAGTTACATGTAACTTGAAATGGGTAACCTAAGTCCTTGTACACTGTAGCTCCATGTTCCTGCACTTTTGTACTCCTCTATGAGACGGATCTTCTCTCTGGAACAATGCAAACAATGTTGACACATCCTTAACAGCTCAATCAAAGTTCTCTGTCCGACTTGACACACATGTGTATGCTGATTCCTAGTTGAGCTGTTAGGCGTTATCAAAAAAGGTGCAATACAAGTGCTGCGGATAATGAGGCGAGAGTAACAGACAGACAGAAAAATAGACAGACACACAGTCAGAGAGACAGAGAAACAGAGAGATAGAGAGAGAGACAGAGATAGTGACAGAGACAGAAAGACAAAGAGAGAAAGCGAGAGAGAGAGAGAAGGAGAGCGGGGGCTGGCCGGCAACCCGCTCTCATATGTTGAGGCTAAGAAAGTAAATATGAAAATAATCTTCGATTAATTACAAGCTGACAAACATCAGAATGATTTCAAGCATGGTATTAACAGATAATGACAGGTGACTTTACATGAGTTGAATTTAGCTGTCGGTCGCCGTGCAAGGCGCATCAACTAAAACATCTTATTTAGCAAACGCCACCGATTAGCGTAGGCGGACTATATATAGCCTTACGACGGCCGTGGGATTCGAGCTCGCTGCTTACAGAGACAGAGCTACAAAGAGAGAGGGAGACAGAGACACAGGCAGAGACAGAGAGAGAGAGAGAGAGAGAGAGAGAGAGAGAGAGAGAGAGAGTGACACCAGTATGGCCGACTCGGCTCTCCATCTCCAGAGTGATGGCACAATGAGCAGGATGTCATACAATTATGAAATCGATCCCTGTTTAAGTAATTTGAATTTATGTCTTCATACTATTTCATGTAATCGTGCTACATGCATTTTTAATTGATCGAATTATGATCATTAGTAGTAGGAAAGTGAATAAACTAGGACAATTGACCAATATTATGGTCAATTCACCACCTAATAGGTTATAAAACATATTATTAACCCATAATTAGGTTATTTACAAAATATATACAAAATCACCAAAATTCACAACAACCCACATCATGGTTCTAATACCAACCAAATAGGAAACCATAAAATTGAAAAATGAGCCACAATTCATACACAAATTATGGTCAAAACGTCCGCCAAGAGGTCAAAAGTCACAGGAATTTCCAATAGTTTCGATGATGAGTCATCACGTGGCCACCAAGTCTTCATTGTCAATCCATGAATTAAATGACTCAGGATAACCAAGCCAATTCACCAGCGACTTGTTTCCCCGTCTCCTGATAACTTTTTCTATTCTAAATGTTTCTTGAGTAGTCTTCTGTAGCTCCTTTTCGTAAAATGAGCCCTGTATTTCCTCATCATTATAATCAGTGATCTTATAAGTGGATCCGTGTATTGAATCTTTTAAATTGTGAAGATCTCTTCCGTCCATCTCGGTGTAAAACCTTTTTCAAAGATGTTCTTCTTCTTCGTTATTCTAACATTTTTCACAGATCGAAAACCTGGGTATCATAGATTCGGAGATCTCATCACCGTATAAGTTCATCCAAACTACCTTTTCATTCATTTTCAAACTAGCTTTAGAGGGTGTCATTTTAATGGAAGAATGCCTAGTTTCATTATAATTACTAACCATTTCATCCAACACATTTTTCCACCCATTGTTCTATTCCAACGCTCAACAACGCACGACTTTTCTTCGTTCTCCGTAGAATACAACTCGACTAGTTTCTTAACGTCTTTATTACAAAATTCTTTACATTTGTCCACCCAAACCTTGCCTGGTATTCTACCACTCTCAAATATTTTCACGAAGCCACTAGCCGTAGATTTTCCACTCCTATCATTTGATGGTGCAATCCAACCGTACTTGGAAAACACATCTATTACGGTTAGTAAGTATTTCACGCCATCGCTATCTTTTGCGAAACTCTGCATATCGACTAAATCAGCAGCCCATATTTCATCTATTCCACCAACGTACACCTTCCTCTTCCTAAAACGTTTTACTACGGGTTTATGCAACTCCTCAGCTAGTTCATCAATCCATTGTAATTTTAGGCTTTTTTTAAACCTAGCCCGAGACTAGCTTTGGTAGATAATATTGGTTTGACAAAACTTCTTTCTATACGCTCTCGTAAGCTAGGATTAGGAATATTATTCAATTCATTAACCATCGTTCTATCAGCGACATTCCTAGAAGCTGTATCCGCGTGCTGATCGTACGCCAAATCATGATGATATGCAGCGTCGTCGACTCCATTGACGAGTTTCGACCAATCCTTAGGAGTTCCATCGGAATTCAGCCTCAAATCAAGTCTAGTACCAGGACCAGTAAACGAATGTCCCGGCAAGTGCATTTCACCTGGATATTTAGCCCACGGCAGCTTAATACCGCTGGTAACCGAATTTAAAGATCCAACTAAATCACCACCTTCAGAAGACTTCACGAATTCTGTCTTTGTCTTCCCACATATATCACATGTGCCTCTAAGCAATGACCTTCCGTTCTTAGTCACGACATTCTGGATATTTCTAGTTTCAGTACGAGTTTTACACTTTACGCAATACATCCTTTTTAAATACAATTAGATATATTTAAAATGGAAGTCAAAGATTTATCGTGAAACGACGTATTATCTAAGAGATTCAACAACCCTCTTTTACCTATAAGTATAAGATGGTTAATCGTAGGAAAGTCCGGATGCGGTAAGACGACTTTATTGTTGAACCTACTTCTAAGACCTGGATGGTTAGACTACGACAATCTGCAAGTATTCGAAAGATCTCTCTTTCAACCAGAGTATAACATACTCAAGCAAGCATTTGAAGAAAAAATACCGAAAGAATAGAAAATAAATGTGAGACCTGCTACATCCGGGGAAGGCATAGTAACGTTGATTGCTTCTACCTCGCTCAAAATTATTTCAAACTACCTAGACAGACGATTAGAGAGAATGCAAACTTTATCTGCTTGTTTCCTCAAGACCACAAAAATATATATCACATTTACCACGATCACGTAAGTACAGACATGTCTAAGGATGAGTTTAAGAAACTATGTAAATCAACCTGGGAGCAACCTCGTGGATTTGTAGTGATAGATCAGACAGCTATTAAGAATGACGGCAAGTATAGATGCGGTTTCGATTAATTCTACATTTCAATATAAAAAAAAACTTTTATAATATAAAAATGGAATCGCTTTTACAAAAGATTGCAGACTAAAGGATCGCTAAAGGATCGAAAGGATCGCTCGTTACACAAAGCCAAATGCATCGTTTTACATATTATTGAGTGATAAGAGTTCGCGAATAAGGACTCGGTTCAATCCGTTGATTCAGTTCGATAAAGATAAAAAGTACGAAATGGCTCTTGTCAATCTGGAGACATATTTTTCATTCCCAAACATCGATGAGACTAACAACAACTTTTCGTATTCGCCGACTGGTGGAGGTATGTGGGTTACTATAACCATTCCCGAAGCCTGCTATGAAATTACAGATATTAACGAATACGTTCAGAGAATCATGAAAGAAAGCGAACATTATGATATGGTTAACGAAGAACACAATATTAAGATAGAATCAAACAGCAATACGTTAAAGACTGTTGTACATCTAGCGGATAATTACATGGTTGATTTTTGGGCGTTGAACTTTATCGGAAAAGCCCTCGGTTTCGACAGGCGGCGTTATACAGCGGGTTACCAGGAATCGGAGAATATAGTGGATATAATGAGTGTTAGTAATCTGAGGGTAACGAGCGATATTATCGGAGCATCCTATAACAACGAAACGACTTATAACATTATTTATTCCTTTTTCCCAAATATAGGGCCTGGGTACAAGATTATCGAAACGCCTAGGAATTTGATATATCGTCCAATCACTCTATCCACGATTTCGATAATGGAGGGGGTAGTTTATTAAGTTGACTAAGGCGTATCAGGGTGGAACGGGTGCGACTATCAAAATGAGTAAAACGCATTGATACATAATGCCATAGTCTAAGGTGGCTTTATCGGCGCCATTTTACCGTTTCTGGCAACTGCGGGTAAATTTCTGTTATTAAGCGTCTTATCGAGTTTAGCAACGGGTGCATTAACAGGAATAGGTGCTGCTACTGGATCAAAGGTTATTGATAAAATAAGCGGATCGGGTGGTGCAATATATCTCAAAAGTCGAGGTAAAAACTACAAGATAGTGCAACAAGGGCATGGTCTTTACCTGAAGCCATGGCAAGGTTCTGGACTTCATGGTGTGGGAGGTCTGTATCTGAAAACAGGCTCTGGATTCGTAAACGGCGAAGGACTTATCCTTGGACCAGATTCACCGTTCAAAAACATTCCACTTCTCGGATTGTTACTATAATTTTTTTCTTATCTTAGCTTAAATAAAAGTCACTCCAATATAAAATGTTTCATTATCCGATTCACAAAATGGGGTAGACGAAACCCAAAACTGAAAAATTTACGAGAACACAACAGAGATCCGTCACGTGGAAGGCGTGTAAAGGTATGTGGGATGTCAAGTATAGGCCGCAAAGACAAATGGGTGGTTTAAGATGGGAGATTTTTGCTCAAAAAGCGATAACTATTCATTCTCATGAGACGGTTGTTTTACCGCTAGGCTTAGGTGTCCGAATGACGAAAGGATCGTGTAAAGTTTCGCTCCGTCCGGAATTGACAGAAGCGGGTTGCCGCCTGCTAAGCGATACCGTTACAAAAGTCATACTCGATATTAAGAATTTTAGAGATCTTGGAACTGTCACCATAAACGAAGGAGATTCGTTATGTTATGCGATTACCGCGTCAACGAATAAAATTTGATTTCCATTATAAAAATATTCTTCGATATATAAGATATTATAAAATGGAATTGAATAAATCCGGCACCTATCCCCTTCACAAAATATCTGAAATTCAACAGGAAATCTTATGAGAACGTGAAAAGAGAGAAATAACTTGTACAAAATATCAAAAGAGTGCTATAGTAGTCGAAGCGCTGGGAGCTCTGTTAACCCTTACATCTTCAGAACTCGCCGCATTGGGCGTAACTTTTCTAAGTACCGTCGTAGCCGCACCAGCTGCGATCATTGTGGTATCGTTATCTGCAGGAGCCGGAGCATTGTGTTTGATATCTGCCGAAGTCCGCCTTCTATCGTTGCGGCAAGAAAAACATGCAAAGATCAGAACTATAGCTGAAGGGAAATTAAATTCGATCATCGACCTTGTTTCAAAAGCCCTAGATGATAATTATATCTCAGACTCGGAATATTCTGTTATTCTAAGTGAATTCGAAAAATGTAACGAGATGAAGGAAGAAGTTAGAAGTAAAACCAACACCTGCATAGATGAAGAGACAAAACAATCGTTCCTTAGGCCAAACGAATTGAATACAAAGTGAACGTAAATTTACGTTTTACGTTTTATGTTTTACGTCTAAATATTATGTTCCCAAGTTTAAAATGTCGTTTCTAAAAATCAAAGACCCAACCAAACGTGATCTTATCGTTGAGAATTTTCTCAAGACGAAGCAAAATATTAGACAGGACTCGTTATCCGAGAAAATAGGGGACATTGAACTTCAGCGAGAATTGATGAAGGTGTACAAACCGATAATTGACTCTCAGTCTGGAATATCCAAAGAATTAGGTACTATAAAAGAGAACTCTATGGCGACAATTGCCGCGCTTCGAGCATTGCCAGCATCGATATCGACATCGTTGAAAGCGATTCAATTCCCACAATATCCATCGATAGATGTGTTCGAGGATGATCCCGTTTCAGATATTAGAATTTTGGAATTAGGTGATATAGCAATAAAATATTTAAAAGAATACGCTACAAACAAGAAGTCGACGGATACAACCTTCGGAATATACTCTAAAGATGGTCGACTTCACATCGGAGAAAGCCCAATCACGATCTTTGATGATGATATAACTATCGGAGATGTCACCTATAAGGGAACTCCGGGACTTTGGGAGATATTGACAAGGGCAAAACGAGACAAGACGATATACGGCATAAACGATCTCAAAGACTTGAGTGAGATTTTGGCTGTGACAAACGCAATCCGTCAACCTGAGAATCCGAACAAACCCAAGTCGTCTAGAAAACGAAAAATATAGGGAAATCATTAAGCCGATATGGGAAGGGAGGTTCTCAACGGGCGAAGGGGAGTCGTAGTTCTTCCGCAATATCCTAATGCGATAGTGTATATGTTAACTCTTCGATTCGCTAGCTTCAAAGCGGGAAATACAGGATTAAGAAACGAGATAGTCGGTATCTGCGATGAGTTACTTCGACAAAATGCGATAAATGCGTTAGAGTATAAAATTTTAATGATGCAATTATAAAATGATTGTCATAACTAAGAGAAGATTTACTAAAAGATACGTCGTATGAGGCTCTGGAATATTTGATACGGTATCAGGATTTGTCAAAAGAATGTTATCCTCGAATGCGGCAAGACAGGTAGCAACAACCGCATTAAGTGCAGGGAAAGACGCTGTAACGGAGATTGGAAAAAAGGCCATAGAAGTTGGTAAGACCGTTGCTATCAATGCTGGAAAGCGATTGGTGAATAAAGCAGCGGTAAAGATGTTTAATATACCACCGCCGCAATCAGCCGTACTCAGCCAACAGAGCAAGAACGCGTTAAAGGGTTTAATACACCCCAACGGAAATACGAATATAAATAATTTACTATCCGGTAACGGTGGCGCCGTGTCGATCTGGTGCGTGGATCTGGAATGAAGTTGGCTTAAAATATTTTTTTGCTATATTTAAAAAATGCTGTCGGACATTCTAAGATTTACTGAAAATACTATAATAGATGAGACGATCGAGAGATACGAATGGCACGAGTACGAACCAGTCATCGAACTTCAAGATCTTTTCAGCCATCCAGCTGAGTCATACCTGCTTTTCGAAGGCAGACTGACTAATGAAGGTGGAGGAGAAGACAGAATGATGAATGACCGGGGTGCGTGATCAGCGATGTGTTCGAGAAGAGTAAGAGAATATATCTAGGGTTATATCCAGATCACGAACACTTGCCGAGAAAAAGAAGAATGGGAACTTTTCAGAAAAAGGAACGAAATCAAACTTCTGACTTATCTGAGGTCTAAATAGGGTATCCAGAAGATTAAGGAGAGTAGACACTTAGTCTCTTTTCGCAGCCGAAAGCATCCATGAAATTGTTTGGCTTTGTCTAGAAATAAAGACTTCGCTAAGAAGACTGCAATCGTCAAAATATCTCAAGGTCGTTGTCTGACGTGGTATGTGATGGTGCAGGATACACCTGCAGCCTCGTATGAGCATTTGACATCTCAAAACGCTTTTGTAACGCGCCATTTTGTCGGGCTATCTTGTTCTATCCAATGCCCTTGTATATGCAGGCAAAGACTAGTCAAATTTTCAGTTGCTGTTGATTGCTATCCAACGTTTTCCACGCCTGGGAGCCGTTAATCTGCTCTAAGAGCGACATGGCTAAATGACCGAATAGATCATGAACCTGAAAACCTTGCGAATATCACTAGGGATAGAAGAAACTGTCAAGTTAGTCGTAATTTTCAGCATTTTGCAGTTAATTTTCCCAAATGCCCTGAATTGCCGTGATCTCGACAAAGTTTTGTGAATATAAAGCTAGTCACGACGCCGTATACCTGACACTCGTCTTCACGGCGTCAAATTTGAAGCAGCATTGTAATGTAATGATGGTCAACAATATTATTATTGCCAAAACTAGGCTTTGTGCCAAACGCTGACTTTGACAGGCTACACAGCGAACAAGCTTAATCGCTACCTTGATCCATGTTATTCGTATGACAACATTGATCAGATGTTTGGAAATAATTATAAACGTTGATTGATGCAAAGCATTTTCTTTAATGTTGATGCATGTATAGCGAACATAGCGAATCGATCTTTTCTTTCTTAATTAAATAAATGTTAAGTCGGATCTTTGCAAATTAAAGATTTTCTTGATTTCAGCGCTCGTGAATATGCTGGGCTTTCAAGTGGTCCTTTAGAAGTTTGGAGATTACGAATACGATTACGACTAAGATTATTTCCCGTGCGGCCAGGTTATGTGCGTTGACCCGTCGAACGGGCCTCCTTCCGAATGTTCTAAATAGACCCACCGGTTCTTTTGTGCTCGGGACCCCTGCAATGAGAAGAAATCGCCCAATAATGTCATGGCATGTGAGCGTCCATGGACCCTGCTGCACACAAAGCCGTGGTGACCCAACGGGTCCACCCCCTCATCACATTGGGGGGTGGGGGGCATCAAAGGTTATGGCCAATCCAAACAAACCGCAACGTTTCTGGAGGAGAGGTCACACGGTAGTAAGACAATTCCCACGTCAATTGCCTTCCGGTCAATTGCCCTCTGAGTCAATTGCTCACCGTAGAATTCCCTTGCAGCCTATAATTATTGTGTTAATTGATTTTGCTTTGCTAAATTTATACGTATGTCTAAATATTACTTATTAGTTAATTGATTTGTCATCAAATTTAGATACAATACAAATGTTATTTGATATCGCCCTTCTTACAATTTAGTTCAGAAGTGCACACATGCCTCGACGGTGCAACTGCAGTTGTAATGCAGAGCAATTGTTTGTGAAAGACTGGTGACGGCTGAGTCGAGAGTCGAACCCACACACTCAGCGTTACGAGCCGACCGCTCTAACCAATCGGCCACCATGCCACTAGATTTAACCTCATTGTTTGCTGAATTTATACCACTTCGAGCAAACGACTTACATATGTCTAGACAGTACAAAGTAATTAGCTCAATTAATTAGTTTATTGACGAGGGGCTCAGAAAAAGTAACTCAACAAATTGTCACAAATCTTTATATAAAGCCACATTCTTTCACTTACTTGGTGTGGTGCAATTATTGACACTACGACCATCAGAGTTGTGCAATCAATGAAGGAAATAATATGCGGATTTCAGCGCACGTCTGCTGGGCGAAAGTACAACGAACGCACAACACTCGACTACTTGCGTAGCATTATCCATATGCTTAGTTGGTAGTAATTAAAAAGCAAATAGAATAATACAGCACTAGAATTCTTATGCATTATATATTAGTCCAATGTACCATTTGTCTGCTACTTCTACGATATAACTAGAACTTAAATTTGTAAAAATGAAAAGTTTAACATTTATTAACCTCTCACACGTTTATTGACGAGGGGCAATTCACTGGGGGTCAATTGACCGGGAGGAAATTGACTGGGGCAATTCACTGGGAGCAATTGACCGGGGCAATTGACCGGGGGGGGGGCAATTTCCTAGAATCGGCCTCACGAGGGTATTAGCATTGCGGCCAGCCAATAAGCCGTATGGGGACTATCAGCTTGGCGGAGCAGCAGAACATGCCGCAGAATGAAAGTGCATCAGGTACTCATCCCTCCCTACCACGCATGATTTTGTGCCAGTGTCCATCGAATCACTGGGCCCCATAAACCGTACTGGAATGGAGTTTCTACAAGAACTGGGCCGCCGTATGACACAGGCAACGGAAGACCCTCGCGAAACAACTCATCTTTTCAACGTCTATCTATTTGTACAAAACGTTTAATGCAGTGACATTCAGGGCTTCTTTTGTTCAGCCCGATGGGGACTAAAACCTATAACAGTTATAATAATAAAAATAATGAGGACGATTATAATAGCAATAATAATAATAAAAATAATAATAATAATAATAATAATAATAATGATAATATTAGTAATAATAATAATGATAATTTTTTCCCGAGGTAGTTCTGATCCTACAGGTGATAAAAAATTGTCCGGAGACTGAGAAATTGGATTATTTGGAACGGTTACGTCTCCACCGATTCAGGCAATAAGAAAGTAGGCCTAGGCTACCTCAAAACGCGACTGCGTTGCAGCGCTGGATGACAATCGAGAGCCGCTGAAAAATATGGCTAGCTTCTCGAGTGTCTCCGGATATACGAGTCAGGTTGTGCCCCAGGTCTGTTACAAAGAACTGTTACTCACGGGCCCTGAGGTTTCAAAGGTCAGAGGAATAAATTTTTGTGACTCAACTAGTGTGCTTTTTTGTCTCCTTAAGTGCTGCTGCTATTTCTGCCGCCGCACCTGCTGTTGCTGACGTTGCTGGTAAGTATGACGTGGCCAGGGTGTCGGTCACAGCGGCATCCCATACGAGGCTGCGACCGACTTGCCATGGGATCAAGGTTAGACCCTCTGGCCACTTTCCGTCCGAACGGAGCAAGCCCGGCGTTCTTTAATAGCCGGAAAACCTGCCTTCGAGAGACCCCGGTCGATCAGGTCGTTAAGAATGCTGTGTTGGGGCCATTCGACCATAACTTAAGGTGCACGATAGGCCGTGAGATCCCCTGGCAGTGACCAGGGTGCCACACGCACAGGTGTGGGGCTCACGAAGAACTGTTCCGAGGCGCAGGCCGATGGCTACTCTCGTGGCCTCATCGTCCAGTCTCAGGCCACATGATGTTTTCGTTGAAGCGTGCACAGAGCTATGCGCCTGCATGCGGTGCCGAGCTTGATCGTAGCCATCCGCAAGTGAGTTGCTTAGCTCCATCGCCGTCACCTTGAGTAGAGGCTTATCCCATTGGGCTTGGATATGATTTTGAAAGCTGTCGAGGTTTGTGACACCTATTTGTTTTTTAGCATGACCCCGTATTGTTCGTCTTTTGGAATGTGTGCTTCCGACTGAATGGAGGACGGGAGAGGGGGTACCCGCGGCTGAAGCCAAAAAGGCGGGAAGTGCCAACGATGACACCCTACGGATACCAAGTCCACCAATTTTAATGGGAAGAGCTGCTTGCGTCCATTGTAGCTCTGTGAAATCAACGTTCAGCTCAGAATCAACTAGAGACCCCTGTGTATGAGAGACTCACATACCTCTAGGCTGAGGTGCACGGTTGGCACACGGCAACGCGTTGTGTGCAGCAGTTTTGGTGACCCCGAGAAGCTTCTCAAGATCAAAAGGTCATCCTGTCTTACTATCAATGTCAGTCTGCTCAGCGTCCGGTCAAAAATACGGAAGTCCAGAGTGGATTGAAGGGCGCCATCGACCGATAGCGGGGAACCCAACAGAGTTGCCTCTTCCCTAACTCCAAGATTTTTTTAAAATAACAACGTGTCATTGTCCACCCAAAGACAGCTCTCGATTTATATGTCGGTATCATGGACCGTGCGTACTTGTATGTAGGGCTGCCGCTAACTAACGAGTAGTTTTGGAGTCGAGTAGCTTAGCGAGTCCCCGGGTACTCGTTAATACCGGAAGTGCTAAATACAAACTGCATGGCTTCTGCTACTATAGGCTATAGATAAACTAAGACTGATCCTAGTATAGGTTCTAACTAAATCTCTGACGCACCAAAAAAGTTAAATCTCCAATGTAACAAGTTCTAACAACTAACAAGCTTCTAAACAGCCAAAGAAGCAGAATTATTTAGTGCTCTTTTAAACAACAAATAATTAAATATTGGCTACAGAAAGTCGTCTGGCAGTCAACAGACTACCTAAGAATAGGCCTATACAATAAAATACAACTAAGCATGTTTGTATAGCGCGCTTAAAAAAACAAGTCTTGCACGCAAACGCGTTGCGCTGCATTCCTAGTCATAGCTTCGGAAGAATAGGTAGGCCAAAGTCTTTTAAAGCGTTAGCTATAATAATTCGAGGGGCCACGGTTAAGCCTAGGATCTTTAAGACATTTCTATGAAAGCCTACGAGGCCTAAGATTTGAGAGGGCCTACATCTGATCCTATAAAGAACAAGCCCAGTAACTTCTTTTTAACTTTTATTAACCGATCAACAGACTTCATCGAATGTACGAGTGTTCATGGTGACTAATTTAGACGGTGAGCCAGTGCTAGTTCTTGTTCTTGTTCGACCGTTGACGGCGTCGCCTCGATCTTCTCCGCCTTTGCCTTCCTTTTGGTTTTTTTCTTCTTCTTGCGCCTGCCTTCGATGGAATGCTCACCCCTCTGCATCCCCTGACTTTGTGTATCTCATCCTCCTCATCAAATTCGATCGGGTCGCTGTAGTCGAAGTAGTCGCGGTACCCGGTGGCAGACGCCCCCCGGCGAGCGCTGCGAGACCTCTCCCTTCCTTTCACTTCCAGGTCTTCTTCTTCCTATACACAGCCTGAGATTGATAACAAGGAATTATTAGTCTAACATGAAATTAAGCACAATCGAGTATACTAGCCAATCAAATTTTCCACGATGCACTGTCTCAGGCTTCCGGGTCACTAGAAGTTTAGAACAACGAACGGCTACAACATTATGTTGGCAAGAGAGATTCGAGGATCGAAGATCGAAAAGATAATGGCTGAAAATGGAAAAAGAAATAGATAAATCAACAGATAAATAATTAGATAACTTAATTATCAGATAAAGTGATATAGAAATAGATAAGCAAACATATAACCTAACAAGAAAATATATGGACAAATAAATATAAACAAATAGCTATATAGATTTATATATAACTTATTTTCGTTTATTAGAAAGAATCATCGCTGTCATAATGCAGCGACATTACAAATTAATAATTACAGAGCAATCAAAAACAGCCACTCAGTCATCGAGTTTATTAGGCCTAAATTCATGAAAAGTTCAGTATATTGAAACCGTGGACGCTTTGGGAACACGAGGGTGTCTAATAGATATCTTTGTACAGTAATCTGGGTGTAAAGTTCTTTTTGTCCCAATCGGGGAGATCAAATGGGTGGGGTCTTGCTCGCAGGTTTTATTTTGCTCGCGGTCTATCATGGCACAGCGGGCGACGAACGTGTCTCCGATCCCTGGCGATATGAATGTCCAGTGTCCAATGTCCTAGTCCGAAGATGAAGCTGCCTAGGTTGGTGTCGTTGAGGATAAATAAAAACACTTACCAGAACAACTGCAATAGTGTCTTGTTTGGAACTTGGAGCATGTCAGAGCAGTTAGAAAGACAATCAATGACGAAAATTATTGAACGAGCAATTGCGATAACAGGAGTGATTCCATTTCTTTGTAAATTCTCTGAATCTCGAGTGCTCAAATATAGCCTACACTAGCAAACAAGAGAAAATTCGCTTTCAAACAATTAATGAGCTATTCAACTTTGTTTGTCTCCCTGAACTTTAAAAGCTTAAGAATTCTCTGGAAAATTTTGGAAAGTCAAGCACCCAGAAAGGATGCTTTTATGCTAACCCGTCATCACTTAGATGAATAAATAGGCCTATCATTATGGATTTGTTTACTTCACGTTAAGAATTTATCATATTCCGTCTACAATGGTTGTCGTGAAACAGTGACTGCAATCTTTGTTACGTTTCTATAACAATATCGTTTAATTGCTTTGACCGATTTCGTCAGATTAAACAATCGATTCTTGCATAGAAAAGAACATCTTTCAGCAAAATGACTTCGTTACTTAATTGATCAATTACAGAATTTTTCAGTATTTCACTTTAATTTTCTATAGAAGGTATAGTAGGCGCGTTTGAAGAACCCAACAGAGTTGCCTCTTCCCTAACTCCAAGTTTTTATTAAAATAACAACGTGTCATTGTCCACACAAAAACAGCTCTCGATTTATATGTCGGTATCATGGTCCGTACGTACTTGTATGTAGGGCTGCCGCTAACTGACGAGTAGTTTTGGAGTCGAGTAGCTTAGCGAATCCCCGGGTACTCGTTAATACCGGAAGTGATAAATACAAACTGCATGGCTTCTGCTTCTATAGACTATAGATAAACTAAGACTGATCCTAGTATAGGTTCTAACTAAATCTCTGACGCATAAAAAAGTTAAATCTCCAATGTAACAAGTTCTAACAACTAACAAGCTTCTAAACAGCCATGAAACAAAATTATTTGGTGCTTTGTTAAACAACAAATAATTAATTATAGGCTACAGAAAGTCGTCTGGCAGTCAACAGACTACCTAAGAATAGGCCTATACAATAAAACACAACTAAGCATGTTTGTATAGCGCGCTTCAATAAAAACAAGTCTTGCACGCAAATGCGTTGCGCTGCATTCCTAGTCATAACTTCGGGAGAATAGGTAGGCCTCTAAGTCTTTAATTTTGATTGTAATTGCCCAACAGATGTTGCGGACTGTGGTTGGAAGGCCGTTGTATTCCATGGGTCCTGCAACTGAAAGGGACGATTTCTAAACTTAATGGTACGGAGTGTATTGCATCCCTTCGAGTAGTCGAGTGGAGTCCTCTTGAGTAGGTGGTAGAACATGGCGCAACCATGGATGTCATCTACGAGGTGGAGGTTCCAGTGTAGATGTGGTACATATGGAGGGAAACCTTGAAGGAAATTCGGGCATGGATGGGAAGCCAGTGTAATTGTTGAAGTAAGGTTTGATGTGATCTCAGAGACCAAGGCCGTTTATTAGGCGAGCAACCGAGTGGAGGACAAATGATATATATAAATATATATATATAAATATATATATATATATATATATATATATATGGTAAGCCATGTTCAGAAATAGCCGATAACTATGTGTTGTTGTAAAAAAAAGTTTGATTGTGTCGCCAGCATCCGAAGTGTTTTTCCGATCAAACCAGATGAGTTCGGTTTTGGTGGCATTTAATTCAAGCGCATGGATATATCACGTTGAATATGCTGGACACAAGGATGATATTTTAGCTTTAACATTGCCGATGTTTTTCCCAGGAGTTTTATGTAAAGTTGAGTGTCATCAATATTTGATACGAGATGTCATGATGTCAGTAATCAGCATATGATCGACAGTTAGTGTTACTAGGCTAAGTTTCTAGCCGAACAACAAAGGTTACTACAACAGGTCGCTGTTGCCTGTTGCCTGTTGGTGTACATCACAACCAACATGTCAACGAGTTCAGGGGACAATGATGACCGTAAGAGGTTTAGACTTTAGAGCTAGGTCTGCAAACGTAAACGTGCGCTCAGAAGTCAGAAGGTATCAATTGTCGAGCCAGGAATGCAGAGGTGCTTAAACGGAAGTGTAGCGAGGAGGTTAATTATAGCGTCATGAATTTGGCTTCCACCAAGGAACTACAATCTTCCAACCGGAAGTGGAAGCATGCGGGTACTCGAGTACAACACGAGTCGGGAACTCGATATCTCTAGTACCCATGTTAAAAATGAAATATACTTATTTACTTACTTGCATACTTAGATCCGAGGAACTCATGAACTTTGCTAAAGGTCAAAAGCCGATGGAACCTTTTACGCCGATGGCGATGATGTAGCTTTAGTCAACAACGGACTCATGCACCGCTTTAGTCAAATTTCGTATTCCCTATCGAATCAAGAGATTGAAAGCGTATTTCATCCGGGACAATCCACAACTATGCTAGGGTTGCTGAAATATCCCAACGACTTCGCTCTGGCGCAAGAACTTAACCAATTATGGACTAAAGATACAGCCGCAAATGCTGCTAGAGCCGACAACTCTGGATTCGCGATAAGGCAGGCGTATCTCATTCAAAAACCAACTGCAAAGGGCACATTTAGTTTCATAGTACCTCTGAAGCACATTTTTGGAGTCTGTGAGGATTTCGATAAGATAGTCTACGGCATGAATCATACTTTAGCTCTCGTTCGCAAAGCCGACGACGATGCTATTTTCAGAAACGCGGTAGTAGTGGCTGGTAAAGTCAACATCAGAAAAATTTCATGGTTTATGCCACATGTGATTCCGTCCGACATGCAACGAATGCAGCTGTACAAAACCATCGAATCAAAGGCAACGTTACCAGTAGCCTACCGAGCTCATCTTTGCGATACCGGAGCGGTTACTTAATCTACCACATTCAGTTGGCGACTTAGCATAAAGACATCACCGGAAAACCGGGTATATTATCGTTGGATTTCAAACGAATCTAAGCCTTAGTCAAGAAGCTAATCCATCAATTTTCGACCATTGCGATATTAGAAACATGTACGTGATGATGAACCAAGAAAGATACCCAGCAGTCGATTAAAACCTATCATTCCCGAATCAGCAATTTTTCAGAGCTTATAGAGACGCCGCGACCTTTAGCGAAAAATCTATGGGATGGATCAGCTCGTGACTCAGAGCAACATTACGCCGGCTGATTACAAAAATTTATATCCGCTGTTCGTTTTCGATATAAGTAAACAATGAGAGCAGTTAAAGTCATCTGTCGTAGATATCCAGATCAAGGCTACTTTCAATGATGCGATGTCGGTTGGAACGGAAGCTTATGCAGTTGTCATTTCAGATAAATTGCTAAACTCCCAATCAGACGGTCAGAAAATGAGCGTTGTATATTAAAAAAAATATTTTGTATTATAAAAAACTGAAACTGCCACAACTGATATCGCTATTAAAGGAAAATGGAATAAAGCCGAGTTATATGAACAAACCAGAAATGTTAAGAATACTAGTTGAGAAGGGTATTTTATCGGAATCAGAACTGAAGGCGCCGGTGAATGAGAAAAGGATGTGTCACCCGAGTGCAAGCATCTAAAAACGATTCGAAATAATCCCATACGCGTAGAGATTTTAGATACCGACACGAACGAAACAGTCGTCTGCCCGTCGTTGTATAAGGCGAGTATGGCGTTAAAAGTCGGCACGAATACGATGAGCCGTTCCAACGGAAAAGTATGGAGAAATAGATACGAGATTAAGATGTTGACATAAAGTTTTATCCTGGCTAGTAAATTTATAGATTTCGAAACTTTGGAAGAAGACACAGTTTACACAGTTAAACCGAAGCAATATCTGTACGGTACAGTAGACTATTTCTACCTGATTACGGTATTTTCCGCGGATGAGACGGAATATGACATGAGCGTATTCGAGGCGCCATTGCTCGACGAATAAAGAGAACAAGACATTTACTTTTACAAAAACGAGGATAGAAACGGAACCGGGTTACAGCACGTCGTATATCGTGGTATCTGGAGATAACGAAGTTGTTGATCTTGTGGTTTAAATTTTCAATGATGTTTCTCATTGAAAATCGTAGCGAATTTAATCATCATACACGAATAACTGCATCACGCTTTATCCTGGCTTGCCCGATTCAGCCTGGAGGCAATCTAACTTATGGGTCTGATATTTTCCAACCGAATCGATTAAGAATTCTTGGTAAGTATTTCCTAAATAAGTGCTAATAAGCGACGTGTAAATAACAACCCTTTGTCCTTCATAATTGTATGCGATTATCCTCCAGGCGTAAATCCTTTCGTTGTCTTTTTTCTCCAACTCAAGTCGATCCTTCATATTCTTACTGCGGTTGGGCACTCGATGGATATCCACGTTTCCATGGTTGCGCTAACCTCAGACATCCATTCTCCTTCATCTTTCAATGCATGAAAGGCTTTGTTATGCGGAGATGAAGTATTGGCGTTCGCTTGAAAACCACAATTACTAGTGTTCGAAGTTAATCTCGGCACGTAACCGATGTAACATTTTCTTCCTCGTGTGAGATCGGGCAGCGTTGGTTTCCACCGTAGCATGCAGACGGAAGCTGTTTCAGCACCAGGATTCGTGGATATAACATGAAATCTCCAATACGTGTAGTTAGACGGACGGGGAAATGTTAACTTTATCAAAACTCCAAACTGGAGGACATTCGTTTGAGAGGTTAGAATATCTGCAAATACTATTCCGTCGTTACTAGCTTGGACTTTCCAACTAGTAATTTTTTCGTTATCAGAACGGCCAGCGATGATGTAAAATCCCGACATTGATAGAGGAATGGGGTACTTCATTTGTATCCAAAACTTTGGGGTTGTTTCGGAGACCCAAATGTCGGAGTAGTGAGAAGCGTTTTGAAAAGCTCTCCACGGGCTGAATTCATGGCCAAGCACACTGCGATATTCGCTAGCGTTGGCTTCGTAAGTTAAACCGTTTATTATCGTTGTATCAGAAGTCATGGTTGGAGCCGCTGTCACGAATGTTCTGAGGTAATCGCTGGCAGAGTTATTGGTTATCGCTTGGTTGACTAAGGCCTCGACTTGTCCAAAGCTCGCAGCCTGGCTGGTTAAGACTGGTGGAGGAATGTCAGTGGGTAAACCTTTTATCGAGTTGTCGCTCATTTCCAAATCACCCTCCATTGCGTTCGTTCCATCTCATTTTAGAAATGTATTACTCGCTTGAGATAGAGTAACACCTCCAAAGATTATTCTTTGAGTTGATCCAGTATCAGTTCGTCCAAATTTATTAACAGGCATCTTTTTATATATATTCTTATTATTTAATACAATTCGTTTACGACTTCTTGAAATTTACATCCATCGTTGATCGTTGTCTTCAATACATACAAGCATAAATGGCCGCAATACACTTCACCGTTAGGTTGTATTCGTTCGCTGTTGTAAAATAGCGGTCTTTGTAGATAATTTATCAATTCCGTAGGTGGAGGTAGTCCATAACTGTCGAAATAAATTTTATCATTGGCGCGCTTGATCCAACACGTCCAATGCGTTCCTTTACCGTCAGAATCATCGAGCTTAAGGACGCCACATTTGTTCGCTCTCGGCCTCTTCGGCAACTCGTCTCTTAGAAAAACTCCTCTGAAATTATTTATATTTAGTTTCCTCGCCGCTTCGATTAGATTAACGTTCGACAAAGCAATATTAGGTAGCGTTACGCCTTCGATATCGATTTGTTTAACACTCATTTTATATTAGAGAATAATGTCCATATGCTAAAGTGTGGATTCCATCTTGCTGAATCACTCGTTTATCATCTTCCGCTGAGAGGGCTACCTTGTTTATTTCCTCGCTGTAGACATCGTGAAGATGCGACCGAATGACATTCATCTTTCTCAATTGTTCTCTTTTGGTGATTGTAATCTTCGTGATTGATTGCTTTCTTAACGACATTCTTCCTGACACCTTTACATTTCTTGTGGTCCGCTCCAACCATCTTGCACGAATACAGTTTCGATCTTAAACCAACAAACACTACGATCTGTTTACCAGCTGCTTCATCTTTGAACATGCCAATGACCTTTCTGTTGATGCCAGTTTCTATACCAGAGGGATGGTTTTTAGGATAGTCGCTAGTGTCGAACCTACTTCTAATGTCGGGTGCTATATCGGTGTAGAAGTCTTCGGTCTGAATTTCATAGACTAAAGAATCCGTATCTGTAAAAAGTAACTTTGCTCTATCTTCGAACTTTTTATTGATGTAATTATAATGAAAATCATACATTATAGTTTTACTCAAGTCTAAAATACACATACCAAGATATATAGGCTTGTTGTAACATAGCTTCGTCCGTTTCATGTGAATGGTGATTAGGTTTTCATCAAAAATAGTTCGAGTGTCGTAACTCGCTCTCGCTGCTAGCTTAATGGCTTCCTTCTCACTGCACACCAAGTTTTTGTCTACACGATTCTCAATATTCTCAGACGTTTTGCCAAACACACTATTGTTCATTAGTTTGAAAAAGTCTTTTTCGAAATCGTGGGTGGCTCTGGCCCTCAGATTAATATTTAGATCTATGTAATTTTTCAGCCAAGCACTTTCTTCAAATTTGACTCCGCGATGAATTTTCATTATCTTCAAACCCAAACTTTCATACTGCTTTAAATTTTCGTAATGGACTATATACTTTACTTTATTACACAGGTTTGGAATGAGTTTTGACACATCCGATTCTTTGGCTTTAACACTCTCTGGAGCAAGAGGATAGTCGTTGTGAAGATCGTGCAATTCTCTAGGATATTCCAAATCGACTTCTAATATACATGGTGAAGATCTCCAATCGTTTAGCTCATCATTACCCATCCACTGGAACCCATGAGTTGGTAGATTCTTACACATTGCCCATCCGTACAGGTTGCTCGTGTCTAAATAGGTTATAAATGTTGAAGGCTTGCTATCGTCAAACGCTTCTCCCATATACTTATTGTTTGCCTGTCCATAACGGTGCGAAATGGTGCTAACACCTCCCCTTATCCCATGCTTAACCATTAGTATCATATTATAGTCGCTCAACAACTTCAACTTTACTCCTGTCAACTTCATTGCAGCGTCCCAAGCAAGACCTGGCGAAGTATAATACCAGGCGGGATCGAGGCCATAGTTCTCACTGCATACATCTCTAAAATTCTCAAATACATCAGCAGGCAGGAGAACATCAGCCACATTATATAAATCGTAGTATTCTCTCAACGTCTTGAATCCGAATTCTTTCCATACCATCTGTGCATGGTTGTAGTCTTCGTCACTAATACCCGAGTCGCTAAGTGTTGAGTAGAATGCTGACTTTGGTGGTATTCTGTTTCGTTCAGTCGCTCGACGGAATGAACATAATCGTAAGGATATAATCCTTTTCTAAGCAAGAGATCGAGCTGATTACCAGAATATTGTTTGCTTATATTCTTACACTGATCTTTGCTCAGGTTCTTCGTTCGAGACTCGATGCCATGAATCTAAAACTATCGATGAAACGTAATTCTCGTTTGGCAGTTTTTAACTAATTTTTTCATCTATAAAATAATCAATTACGACTTCTCTACTGAAAGAGATATGCTTTTCTTCGTTGCTAAGGAATGCAATTAATCTTTTCGTTATCATCACCTCGTAATTTCTTTACGAATAGATGACTGTCGTAACCGGATAGATTATGGAACAATACTGGGAAAAGTTTGAGAACTATATAATTTAGATTACAATTCTTATGAGCGGCGCCTCTATATTTTCCAGTGAAATGGCAATATTCTCTAACTCGATCTTGACCCAGTTCTCCTTCGCATATGTGACAAACGATTGCGGAATCGAATAGCGCCTGTTCTTTATTTCCAAATATCATTTTCTTAAGAAATTTAAATCGATCATAGATATCATTTATGTTCTCTATAAGACTGTCTACGAATATCTGTGCTACATCATCGTCTTCGCTCTTTACTGTGAACGTCACAGGAGCTTGCGAATATAGATCATCGTCAAAACATTTTATATAATAGCAGAAAGAACTTGGAACGTGTTTTTGATATCTGTTGGTGTACGACATGTTGGGATCTGGTTGACAGGTGTCTATAGGTTTTATGAAAGATTCAAAATCGGCGCACACGACAAAGGGAACTCTCATCTTGCGATAATAATTTTTAAAACTCAACAGTTCCTGGCTCTGGAAGCTCTATCTTTTGAGCAGCGTATTGGGAACAGTACTCGGTATATTTATTTAGTGACTCTATATTTCTATATCCTATCAAACATCTTTTACAATAATGCATCGAATTGCATGAGTTTTCTGTGTGAACCGCCATCAATCTGCTAAAGTTCTTTATCCAACAATAATACTTCTTTTTTCCATCAGAAATGAGTAATGGATCTACACCGATATCGCTCTCGTGCCTCGATGAATATAGTGGGAATAGGTAAACGTCTTTCTCGTGACCGAAAACTTTAATACTAATATTATTATTTCTCTCAAACTTAATTATCAGGTTAGCATCCGCTGCGACTGAGAATTCAATGCTGCACCAATCAAGTTCCTCACACTGTTTTATTAATTCTTTCGTTATTCTTTCCGAATGTTCGTCAACAGGGTTTAAGGCTCTCGTTACACACCACTTGAAGCAATCTTCGTCTTCCTTCTTCATATTAACAATAGCCTTTTTACTCGCTAGACATTTCGGTAGTGGAATGTAAGAACAACCCTTCAGCGGTTTATAAGCAACCGTGTTGATTTCTAATTTTTGAGCTGCTCTAAGTCTCCAGTTACTACCTCGCATCTGGAAGGCTGCCATAGACTCTAGGATTTTATCTTTCGCATTGTTGTAAATTTCGCTCGTATCGGTGGAGTCTAGAACCACCTCAGTCTTTGAACGAAACGGAAAATCCTCGGTATCTACTTGCCCGGATTTCATATCAATACGCTCCATTGTGCAGGTAAGGATGAAATTAACCTTAGTCTGTCGAATTTTAGTCCACAAGTCTACCGCCTGTGCTCGAACGGTGTCAAGAAAAGATGTGGCATCAATTCCGTTTGCTCCTTCGACCGTGTATTGTTTCGTAAAGCCCTTGATAGCTGTGGCCGTCTCTTTTATTTCGCGTGTTTTCATAAGAATTTTACCGAACATAGAATTCACCTTAGCTTTCAGTGCTTCTATATTCTCGTTCACCTTTCTCCTTGGTTCTTCAGGTATGTACCCTTCAATCCACTTTGCGAATGTATTAATAGCAGACTTAGTCTTAACGAATATTTTTCGTGCTGTCGTAGCTGGCATGGGAACGAGTGTTGAAACTCTAATGTCGGGAACGGGTGCGTCCATCAAACTAGCATTGGATGAGATTGGAGTAAAATATGAGGGGATGACTGTTTGAGCCCCGTGAGCTTCAATTTTAGCAATCAAATCCGCTTTTCGTACTCGTGTATAACCTACAATTCCGCTCTGTTTCGCAATTTTTATTAATTCAATAACAGTCTTTCTTGTGTATTCCATTTTATATTGTGTTGGCATTCCTTTAAGGGAAAAAAGAAAAATATTTTCATTCATTTTATATATGAAAGAATGTTTTTTTTGTTTGCTGAGCAATGACTCATCATCGAAACTATTGGAAATTCCCGTGACTTTTGACCTATTGGCGGACATTTTGAGCATGAATTGTTACTCATTTTCAATGTTATGGTAGCCTAATTTGGTTGGTATTAGAACCATGATGTGGGTTGTTGTGACTGTTGGTGATTTTGTAACCTAATTATAGGTTAATAATACGTTTTATAACCTATTAGGTGGTGAATTGACCACAATATTGGTCAATTGTCCTAGTTTATTCACTTTCCTACTATCATTATCACTACTACTTCCACTACTTCTAATATTGTTATTGTCATTGTCAATGTCATTATCATTATCATCATCATTATTGTTGTTATTATTTTTATCATTATTATTATTATTATTATTATTATTATTATTATTATCTTTTATGTCACGAGGTATACAGGATCCCTCAGGAACTTTGCTGTTGTTACTATTCAGGGCTGTCAACAATACTGGAAAAAAGTATTGTGATACCAACACCAATACTTCATCAAAAAAGGTGTTACAATACCGATACTTTTTCATAAAATTATTGCAATACTAATACCAATACTTTCACAAATACTTTTCGACGAGCAAATTTTCGGCCTATTCACACAAAACATGTACTGAAGAAAAAGGAGTATAATTGCAATGTTAATTTTACATGCAATAAAGCAGTATAATTACACTTATTATTTTCACATATCAAAGATCAGTATAATTGCAATAATAAATTTTACATAACAAATCAGAATAACTACAATTATTGTCAAAATTATTATTTAAAAAATGTGTACTACTCAAGCGTGCTACACCATGGTCTATCGGTAATGCGCTTGCTCGCGTAGCATGCGGTTGACTCCGTGTAACGACCCTGGGCAAGTTGTTTGCGCACACGTACCTCTGTCACCAAAGTATGTTGGCAAGTAAACGGCAAGTCCTGCGATATCACTGGCCCCGTGTCCAGTACCTTGGGATTCGTCCATTGCCGGCTCAGGGGCCTAGGAAAAGGAGATGAGCACCTCTCCAACGTTCCGTATGGAATATAAACTGACTCTACTACTCAAGGATGTGCGTAGAGGGAAAAACACTATAATTATATCCGTTCGTTTCACTATTTCTAGATTCCTTCCATTCACATCATAGATCGTAGATTGCAACAAGAGCCAATTTTATGAGCGTGATGATTTATTGTTCGCCATTTCTTAGTCGCAAATAAGTGGAAGAGAAATATTATAATTTATTATTACGGTGAGAAAAAAGTATTGGTATCGAGTATCGAAATACTATTGATGACTGCCAAAAAATGGTATCGTGATACACACGCGATGCCGACCAAATAAAACTCGCGATACACGCTGCGATACTGCAAATAGACTCGCCGACACCAAAGTATCGCGATACTTTATCGTTTTATTAACAGCCCTGTTATTATTATTATTATTATTATTATTATTATTATTATTATTATTATTATTATTATTATTATTATAAGTCTATTACTATTATTATTTATATTGTTATTATTATTATTATTATTATGTCACATATAGTGTTATTCATCATTGGCATTGCCAACGGATCTGTCATCAGGCCATCTGGGTCGCCGCTTGTCAGTGGATTGTAATCTTGACATAGTGCCCTGAAAAGCTACCGTATTGAAACGTTGGACCAATGCCGACAAGTTCTGGAAAAGGAAGTTTGTCTCTCGGGTGTCACCGGTGGTTGTCGAAAGTCGGCGTCCAGTCTCAGACAGAAAGGCGAGGCCCTCACTATTGAGGTGACCTAAGGTTTCAATTGCGATTGGAACAAAAGTGTATTTCTTCTCCAGCTCAGAATATTTTGTGTGTTTCCTTGTGGCTGCTATCTCCGCCGCTCCTCCGGCTGTGGAAGCTGTCTCGGGGATATAAGAAGCGGCCACTGTGTCCACCACCGTCGCGTCCCAAAGTAAGGCCCGCCACCCACTCCGCGGTATCAGGGTCTGCCCGTCCGGTCTTTTTCCATCTAATCTAGAAAGACCTGATGGTTCCTTGACCGCTGGAATACCGGCTCTGTTGAGACTGCGTAAGGTCGTTGATATTACAGTGTCTTGCTTGACGGCCAAAACCCAATGAACAGGACAGGCCATGTGCGCCTCTGGCAGAGACGAAGACGCCGCATGCGCAGGTGTGCGGCTTGCAGATGGCCACCCCTAATCGTAGGCCGACCGCCACCCTCACGGTATCGTCCTCCAGTATGAGATCGCGAGAAACGAGCGGGAGAGCGTATAGCCAGTCCGAGGCGTGCGGTGACTGCAAGGCCCTTGGTCGTAGGGATCCTGTAGCTTTTTTTCTAGGGCAGACAGAACCGCATTTAACAGCGGTCTGTCAAAATGGGCTTGTTTATGGCCTGGCGTCGTCGGGGCAGAGGCTTCGGTAAGTTGAAACCAGGTAGACATCGCCGAGTCGCATGCCTAGTTCGGTTTCACCGCTGCTGAATCTAAAACGAGGGACTGGATCTGGAGAGTGCCTGCGGCTGAAGCCAAAAAGGCGGGAAGCGCCAGCGAGGACGCCCTCCTAATTCCCAGTCCTCCCATCCTGATCTTATTATTATTATTATTAGGTTTATTATTATTATTATTATTATTATTATTATTATTATTATTATCGTCGTCATCGTTATTATTATTATCATCATTATTATTACTATAATTATAATTAATAATTAATTATAATAATGATTATGATGATGATAATAATAATTGTGAGGAGTCTGTGAGAAGTATGAAATAGTATGAAGACAAAATTATTTTGTCTTCATACTATTTCACTATTACAGTGTACTCCTCACAGACGATATCTCAATACACGGCCTTCAGTCTTCTCACTGTCGTTCGTCAGATGGCCAATCGTGCTGTAAATGTTCCTCTAGTCTTCTTTGAGCCAATTCTAAATACGATACCTACAATGCCATGGTACAATACAATACAACGCAAATGTAACTTTATATTGCCCTTCTTACAATTACAATTAGTTCAGAAGTGCACACATGCCTCGACGGCGCAACTGCAGTTGTAATGCATATATAGCAATTGTAGGCGAAGGACTTACTTAAGGTCCCATCACAGTGACTCCTCGGACGATGATCGCACTCGCTCTCTTCGCAATACGGCCCGACCGCGCCGATGAATAAGCTGGTCTCCCTGACGTGGCTTTTGTGGGCGCTGAGAAATTTTCGAAGATTTACATTACATTGATTTACATTACATTACTGCTCTCTGAAAGAACTCTTCTTTCTCTTTGTCTCTGTAGCTCTGTCTCTGGTTGTCCCTGTCTCTGTCACGCTCTATGTCTCTATCTCTGTCTCTGTCTCTTTGTAGCTCTGTAGCTCTGTCTGTGTCTGTCTCTGTAGCTCTGCCTCTGTCTCTGTCTGTCTGTCTCTCTTTGCCTTTGCATTCCTCCCTCTCTCTTTTCTCTCTTCCCTAATATACCGTCTAGCGACTCTAGCCATTTGTGCGCTGCGTCCTCATTGGAAGATCGTCTTCCTTATCACGCATTGCGTAATCTGTGCAATTTCGTTTCTAAAGTTCATAAACTGATTTCAATTCTTTTAATATCGCCTTTCATCAAACATTCTTGACATGCCTTTCTAATCTGCCTATCGTAAATATGCCACCGATCTTGATTACGTCGGACTTAAATGATTGGTCTATCAAATCTGCAGACCACAGAACTCGATCAACTCAAAATCAAATCATTTCGCTATATATGTCTTGAATTGCTGTGTTCCATAAGGCTCTGTTTTGAGCCATGCTTCTGTTTATTTGGTTCACTGCTCACTGGTGGGTCTCCATGTATGATATACAGTCTGTCACTCCATGCCCGTTACATCATCTCCTTCATTTCACAGTTCCACGTCTAATGCCACTTTCCAGCGTCGTATAGACGGCGTTTTAGGTTATCTTCATTAATGTATGGCCAATTAGAAACTTCTTTGAGTTCTAACAAGACATAAAGCCATTTTCTTAGGCAAAAATTCAGAAGCTTAATTGGATCATATGAATTACTTGTCAGTTCTAATAGAATGTGCATGCAGTCTGAATATACTTTACTCCATCGAGCCAATAACTTTACTTGTTCGAGCTATTCGAGCAATTATATGCAAATCAATTCAATTTCATATAAAACCTATTTGTAGAATCATAATATATTGTGTGGCACAGTGGCCGATCGGTTAGAGCGGTCGGCGCGTAACACTCAGTGTGCGTTAAGTGAACGGGTTCGACCCTCATCCGGGGAGTCACTGTGTAGGGACCTTGAGCAAGTCCTTCGCGAACAATTGCTCTGCAGTACAACTGCAATTGCGCCGTCGAGGCGTGTGTGTGCACTTCTGAGCAAAGGATGTTGGAAGAAGGGCGGTATAAAATTTCGGTAATAATAAATAAATAATATATCACACGCTCCAAATTGTCGCCTTGTTATACTACCAGTGCCATAGTTTAGAATCGATTTGACTACCACACTCAAAAAAATAGTACCAAAGGTACTATACACCTTTAGTGATTCTCTGTCCAAAGCCATACCAGGAACTCATAGATATTGCCCCGTATTGCGTTTATTATACGCTGATCGCCT
>OY365810.1:22974405-23026905 GCA_959347315.1 Bimastos eiseni
CAGATTTGTTGATTGTGTGTATATAATATGCACACATAATACATACTTATTATGTACATACATGTATTGTACATGTATGTATGTATGTATGTGTGTATGTATGTGTGTGCGTGCATGCGTGCATGCATGCATGTATGTATGTAGTTGTTAAAGTAGCAGTAGGAATAGTAGTATCAATTCAGGGAAAATAAGAACGATGATCATAATAATAATAATCATAATGATGATGATGATGATGATGATGACGATTATGACAATGACGATGAAATGTACTTGTTGATTTGCAAATTGTTATGCTGTTGTTGTTGGAACAATTAACACATTGATTGATTGATATCATGATGCATAGATGGAGTGTTGGTTAATTGGATGGATTGACGAATGAGTGGATGCATGGATGATTGGATGGATGGATGGATTGATTAAGTAACGCAAGCCATTTCTTAGTAACTTATTAGCTCACGATTATCGTATTTGATCTACATCTGTTAGCGCAGCGACACCTGTTTGGCTCATCTCAGCGTCCAACGCTTCCTGCGATATTTATATATATATGCGTGACGTTCCTTGGCTACAGGTATCTCTTCGACTCAATTTATGGCGGTCTTAACTGATCTGCTACTGCATGATTCATTGGGCCCTATGCCTGGCACCCATGCGTCAAAAGCTGAGTCTCTATTTCTCCTAAAAAGGCAGGTCGAGTGTCCTTCCTTCTAAGTTGAGTGATTTATAAAACCCAGTTGAGTTGAACAATTAATATTTATTTATTTGGAGGATTTAGATATAGCGCCCCTTCAAGACATCTACCCATAAGCGAATGAACACAGCTCTAATATATGGAAGGGTCTACAACTGAGAATACTCGGTGTTGCTGGTAGCCAAGCAAACCAATGGAACTTAACGTTCACTCCTCGTCACAGGAACTAAGCACCCGACTCGCTGCGACGCCGGACACTAGGTGACAAAGATCACATAGATGGGATGGAGCACATGCCAGAGGGTCATTATGTGCATCATGCTTATGCTTATGTTGATCCTTCGTTCTGATGCGACCTCCTCTGCGAATCGCATCACGGTGCTAACTGTGGGCATTACTGTCTCTACTTGTTGTCTAGAAATCTTTCCTTTCTCATGGGGCTTGCACTCTCAGAGCGCCTCTGATTAGGTTGTACTTTGAAAGAACCTTAAAAGTTGTTAGATAGGATACAATACGATACGTAAGCATAGAATTACGACGTTTAGTAGACACCCCCCTGCAGGGACCGTCTGGCCAATAGCAGCATTTATACTAGAGTCATTGGAAGCTTTGGTCACTGACTCTGGAAAATAGTCAGAAGGATTTTCCGATGCGCAACACAGTGATCGAAACTCAGGGAGATAACTTTAAAAAAGAAATGACAGTTTAGCCAATAAGTGTTATAGACAATACTTAAAAACAACGAAACAAATCCATATCGAGGCTCTACATAATTCATAGGATGAGGCTTTTCTGCTGTTCATAAAACTGACAATTCATATCATCACCGTATTTCTAGTCAGACAGTTTTTGCCCTTTCGTTGTCTGAAAACTGTTCCAGCTACTTATAAGTTATTACGACGACGACACCTGTCAGACAGGCGCTACATAATTGCATGACATCATCACTGGGATTATTGTAACCAGCCTCGGTAGTTGTATTGGTAATTTTATGTCATCATACTGCACCGGAGCATGATCACGCTGCAATGCAACATGGCGTGATGTATCGTAACGATGTTAGCATACTGTTACGGAATCAAAATGTCATAGTTCCATCTGAAGGGAAGGGAAATCCGACTCCAAAATTTGCTCCAGTGGTGTAGGCATAGTCCCTGTGCATTATCCTAATAATTTAGTGAGACATGCTACTGCCAAAAGAATTTGGCAGTTGTATGTCTTTGCTTCAACTGCACCAATCAACTGCGTCACAACGAAATAGATTTTGGTTTAATTACCAGTGCACTTATCTAAGCGTCCCAATCCATTGTTGCATTAACTAAACAGTGCAATTAGTGGCCTCGTTTTACGGATACGGAAAGAATTGCAGCTTGTTTGAATTTAATATAATTGGAAAAATTGGATCAGTGGAAAAGGTGGTTCTGCGTTGATAGACACTGTGAGTGAATTGTGGAAACTCTACGACTCTATCAGTCGTGACAATCAACATGGTCTTAGATATATCGCCTCGGATCTGAGATCCATCGCCTCGGATCTGAGATCAATAGCGTCGGATCTCAGATCAATAGTCTCGGATCTCAGATCAATAGTCTCGGATCTCAGATCAATAGTCTCGGATCTCAGATCAATAGTCTCGGATCTCAGATCAATAGTCTCGGATCTCAGATCAATAGTTTCGGATCTCAGATCCTTCGTCGCCACCTGAACTATGAGATGTGTCAGGATCTAATGGATCTTTTGCTGCAAAATCCACGATATGCATCATATCTGACAAATTGTTAGTTAAGTCGGATTAATAAATTGACAACATCAGTTATGGATAAAATAGAAAGACGTAGGGCTTAGCTTGGTAAGAATTTGGAGTAAAGACCTAGATCCCTGGATGAACAATATAGTCCTCTGCTCCTCAAAGCTTTGCAAATGAAATATCTCGTTCAACTTCATCGCTGAGACTTTTTGACTTTGATGCATCTGTCAACACGTCACTTAAACTTAATTACCTCGTTATGCATGCATGCGTTGGTGTCAGCTTATTCACAAGGAACACTCAACTACCCACGCACTGAGCCATTAATAAGTTATTAGCTGGATTGTCACTGTTGCTGCATCTTCACTGTCTTCGCATGACTGCTTCGTCTCTTGTCTGCATGTTTTGCAGACTTTGTTTGAATTTTATTATTCAATGTCGTTACTTCGCTGTTATATGATTACTTTCTATTATTGGTGTCTCATTCTGCGTTTGCAACTGGTGTATTAAAGACAAAGCTCTAAAAGACAATATTGATACCTTATTGGTGTAGATGACAACCATCGGACCGCACAGTCAGTCAGCGTCAGAGAAAGAGAACGACTCGAGGCACAGCAACAACCAGCAGAAGGGAACGGGGACGGGTGAGTCGACTAACGCCAACATGGTTGCCCTGTCGACCGCCAGTCCCCCGGTCGTCGACGCCATCGCCCCCGCTTCACCCACCGACTCCAACGGTGCTCGGTCGTCCAGAACATGCTGCTTCTGCTGGTGCTGTTGCTGCAGTTGTTCCTGGTAAGTCACGCATTCAGTCACCCATTCCCTCGGTCATTCAATCAATTGGTCAGTCACTAATTAATTAACTTCAATCATTTTAGATATTTTTGTATACTAATTCATTTATTTTTTATATATTTATTATCTATCTGCCTAGTTATTTATTTTCTATGTACTTATCATCTAATTATTTATTTATTTGTTAATTTATATACTTTTTTAGTTTTTTAGTTATTCATTCATTTCTCTGTTACATGTGCCAGGTTAGTTATTAAAATCTGATACAAGTGTGTCCAGATAACTTGACCAAGATCATTATTGTGTAGCACGGTGGCCGATCGGTTGGAGTGGTCAGCCCGTAACGTTCAATGTGCGCTGAGCGAGCGGGTTCGACCCTCGTCCGATGCGTCACTGTGTAGGGACCTTGAACAATTGCTCTGCAGTACAACTGCAATTGAGGCGTGTGTGTGTGTGTGTGTGTGTGTGTGTGCACTTCTGAGCAAAAAAATGTTGGAAGAAGGGCGGTATCAAATTTCGGTAATTAATAAAATTAAAATAATCCATTGAACAGTGGCGGCTGAGCAGACTCAAAATTGCAAGTGTTGTAATAAGGATCCAACGCCCTATCGAATAAACCAGCAATCCAGCATGCTCTACACAGTGCAGCAAAACTATTCTGAACAACTAAAATCCTATGAATCGCCAGATCATAAACAGATCATAAACAGCAAGCGAACTGCTCCGAACACAACCCAAAATAACGAGCAACACTAGGAGTACTTAGAATATATAAGTATATAAGAAACCAACTTAATCATCGGGTTAATTGCCTATATATATATTCCAGTATTACCTATCAGTCTATTTACCTCTCTGTGTCTTACATTGTCGCCTGTCTGTTGCCATTGGCTGTTTCCGTGCATTCTCGGATTTACATCTGAGACATGTTTCGGCCGGACTCAATTGGGCGCCCATGGTCTTTAGCAAAGACCATAAAACTGATGATGTTCACAGTAATTTCTGTATTTAATAATGGCGCTATTTAAACTCTCAGATTATCGTCGTTGCTGCTATTTCATCCTAGAGATTATATGCCAATAAGAAGATGACAAAATTAGGTTAAAAGGGTTTCTCGTCTGAAGAGCTCGGTCATCATTCATGTCAGGTTCCATAAGATGCCAATGCCGAGTCATTGCATTTCCCCGAGGTACATGGGATCCATCGGAATTTGAATCGCATTGAAGATGACAAACGGCATCTTGAACGATATCTAATCGTCAGTTTCTGGCACAGAGCAATTGCTATGCAAAAGCAATAACTTTGCTGAAGCGACGAATCCTCCCTGTCAAGCTTTGACAGCTATTTAATTACTATATACATCAAAAGGCTTATTTTATAACTTTTCTACAGGCTCATATCCCAGAGGTAAAAATAATGTAAAATTTATGTATACACGACTTGCTTGGGATGGAACTGCACTATTTACTATTGTTATTGTTATTAGTATCTTTATTAAAATTATCTCAATATGCACTTCTACTACTATTATTGTTATTCAAGTTGTTCTTGTTGAGTATAACTTTATTGTTGTCTCATATGACTTTAATCTTAGGAGTGAGCGTCAGTTTGATGGACTTCTAGTCTACAGAAATTAGCATATGTATTAAATTATAATTACTTCATCACAGAAATTAGCACATGTATTAAATAACACGAAAAAATAGGCTAATGTATGATGGTCATTTTGCAGTCGATCCTTTACATTCCCTGTCACAGGTTCAACTGATTATTTACGGTTTTGGCATCATCGAGACCGAGTTGGTTTTCAAAAGTCTTGGTTTTGGTTTTTGCTTTTTAGATTCAAAAACTTGGTTTTGGCGTTGAGATTCAACGTCTTGGTTTTGGTTTTGAAGTCTAAAGTCATGGTCTTGGTTGTAGGTTGAAATTCTTGGGCCTTGGTTTGGGGTTCAAAGTCTTGGTTTTGAAGTTCAAAGTATTCGACCGGGGTTCAACAGTTGACTGTCAATTCCGACGCTGCTTCAGTTACGAAGCAGTTAGAGAATACGAAATGACGACCCCATGCAATCGGCCAAGACAAACATCTATGAACGAATGCGACCTTATTGGTCATGAGCTAAGAAAAACCATTTGCAACAGAGATAGTAATGCTGTATCTGCAAGCCCTGCCAAGAATTTTTCATGATCCAGTTGGTTTTATAAGCCATTGGAGGATTTATAAGGATCCACGATTTGTCATTTACATCCAGTGCGTGAAAACTGCTGTTCGTACCGTACACCAGCTACACAAACACCAGGTTCTATAGAACGTATTTTGTCACGTGGTTGAATTTTTATGAGGTCCCTCAAGACAAGTCTTGGTCTTGAAATTCAATGTCTCGGTCTTGGTCTTGAAGTCTCAGGTCTTGACAACAAGGCTGAATACCAAAAGCCGACTTTAAGGCTTAATTGCATATTGCAATTATATCCAAGTGTCGTTCTTGGTGCTGTAATATTACGATTTTTGCCTTACTGTAAAAGTGACTGTGCCTCGTATCATAATAGCCACTCCTCCGTTAAATCGCCTTTTTACCCTCTTTTCTACCACTTGACTTGCGTAAAGTTTGACATGAACGGATCGTCGGAGTTCTTTCAACTCTTTTTTTCGGTATCTTCCCATCGACCTACAGAGCTGAAATTTTGCGCACATTTCACGCTTGCATGACGCTGCAATGTATCAAATACTTATGGACATAACTTAAAATTGAGAAAAAATCACAAAATCCAAAAAATTAAATACCGCTTAACCACTCGAGCGAGTCCTCCTCGACGAGCTCCATCCGGCAAGTTTACATCATCAATGATATGTAATCAAAAATCTCTTAAGGAAATGGATCGGTTGCGCCATCTACCAGATTACCAGAAGTCAGTAAAAGAGGGTCCTGAAAAGTCATGTCTTTACTTTAACTTGTATAACCGACAAGGAATGAACGTAAGAAGATATTTGTCTTTACTAAAACAATCCAACTGATTGGAAATGCTTCATTACGACGATGAATCATTTTCATGTGAAGCATAATCGTCGAGATGTATGATATGTTTATGCTAGCATAACCGTACAGAGCGGTGACCAGAGTTCCTCGTGTCAACCAAGGAAGAAGCCAGAAGACCCGGATGTCCCATACAAAGTGGAAGAGCTGTGAGTATGCCTACACATCGACATCACTTTCAAGCTCAAACTCATTATACATTGGACTGCATGGCCATCTACTTTAGATCATGACCAATTGTAATGGACGCTATTGCTATTGCTTCAAACCAGAAGCCACCTTATCCTGGCTTCTGGCTTAATATGACCTCTCGTTCTCTCTTAACTGAGATACATCCGTATATACCTAATAAGCAGCTGCCTCTCTTGGATGGTGCCAGTCCGAAGCCTGGATGAAAGAGGAGGGCTTTGAGCCAATGTTTTGCTAGGCTGCATCATCGATGAACATAAACTACGTACCTGGTCACGGACGTACACCTTAGATCCCACCTATCCATCGCTTTTCAGGAGCATCCAAAGGACGTCGTGAGTGCAAATACTTACTAAGGGCCCACCCAACAACATCCATGCACACACATCTACACACCAACCTACACATACCTTAATACTACGCACTTTTATATATGCATTAATACATATGTATGCATGGATACATATGTTCATTCATCCATGAATGCACACATGCGGTACCTAAGTAGACGTGTATGCGTACACGTGTGATCAGCTGTTAGGTGAACAGTTAATCATCGTCTGATCTGTTGATCTAAAGAAGATTTTTTTGGTTGTTTTCGTTGTTGTTTCAGTTCAACGCAAGACGAGCTGAAGGCATGGGGCGAATCATTCGACAAGCTCATGCAGAGTAATAGTAAGTTACAAGAACCATCTGTCTGCTTCTAGATTACTTAGTATTATGACGTCATGTCAGTCAAGTCGTTTGGCAAGTGACGTAGTTTTTACGAACCGATGACTGTTTGTAGCCTCACTTGATGACCTTCTTGAATTTATTCGTTCAAATGTTGGATGTATGTATTTGTGTATGTGTGTATGACATGTATGTATGTATGCATGTATGTATGTGCTATGTATGTATGTATGTATGTATGTATGTATGTATGTATGTATGTATGTATACGAACACTTATAGACCGCCCTACAAGAAACTCACAAAGGCGCTAGATTCTGTTGCTTCTTTGCTGGAAGAGTTGTTCTAGCTTTGTTGGTTGCGCAAGTGATCAGTTGAACGGATATAGTTCAAAATACATAGCTTAAGCCAGTCCAAAGTTGTGCCGACCTATTAGTGGCCAAAATCAAAGCACATTAAGTTGGAAAGTACAACATTATATCCAAATATATATTGGAAAGTACAAAATTATATCCAAATATATTTTAGTAAGTGCAATATTATATCCAAATATATGTTACAAAGTATAATATTATATCCAAATAATTATATGTTGGAAAGCACAATATTATATCCAAATATACGCTAGAAAGGTCTGCACTTGTTTTCAATCGAGGAACGGGTTTGATTCATGATCGGCTCATTTGGGCGATCTGTGATCGCTCGTTTACATCAGAGAGACATGTTAGTCCATCGATTCACTTTGAACGCCGATCTGTTTTACCCTTGATGGATGTCAGGCTCCTCCTCTAAATCAATTCGAGTTTATCTGGACTTCTGATGGATCTTGGAACAATATTCTTTTATATATATGTAGACTAGTATTTTAATCATTTCAGCCCAACATTATATTTGATGTCGCAATCGACGTCATAAATTCTAAATTGCTGCAGCAAATGGTTTTGAAAAGAAGTGAGTGACTGTAGAGATAAACTAAGGCTAGAACTTTTCCCTAGGAGAAAAAAAACAGAGCACCTCAGCTATTGAAGAAGATGGAAGAGGGTTTGGAAGTGGGCTGGAGGAATTCAAATGGAGAAATAGGTTTACAGTTTTGGAGAGAAGGCGACGATTATAGGATCAGGATTGCCCCAATAAAGCATAAAATCTCTTTTTTCCATAGTCAGAAGATGATGGTGTTTGAGAGCGCACTACACTCTGCAAACTCCAGCTGACTCATTTCTTTGCATTTGTTTCGATGAATTAAATAGCCTTATTCATGCGCTAGATGAATGTATTGTTTAATCACCTTACTGAGTATCTATTGTAATCCTACTCTTTGTCCTTTTAGTGCATCACATTAATTGGTTTCGGTTTCACCACTTTGTCGGAAATCTTTAGGCTCTTCGGTGATTTTTCGATACACATCGATAGCTTCAATGAATAAATTGTCTACTGTTCAGACTATGAAATTTTTGTTGTAGTTGCTTGGGGCACCTGTAAAGGTAATTAAAATTTATGAACAAATTTAGCAACATATTTAAATTGTAGAAGGAAGAGAGAAGTTCAGAGAATTCTTACGATCCGAATACAGCGAAGAAAACGTTCTTTTCTGGTTGGCCTGTGAAGAATTGAAAAAGCAGACTAATCCAGAAACCATAGAAGAAAGAGCTCGCTCAATATATGAAGACTATATATCTATATTGTCTCCAAAAGAGGTAAAGTCATATAAAGTCTCTCTCTCTTTCTATGTCTCTCTCTCTCTCTCTTTATGTTTCTCTCTTTATGTCTCTCTCTTTTTCTCTCACTACAACCCTTTTACCTTCTTCTATCTGCCTGATTCGTGACCTATCTGTGTCTATCTGCTAATGCTCTCTGCTTCTCTGGTTCTTGCTTTCACTGTTTTAAATATTACGTCTGTCTCTCTCTCTGTACCTCTCTACAACTTTTCCCGTATACTCCTCTTTGTTTGTCTGTCACTTTTTTTAATAAAACCTTATGTATATAAATATACATATAATGTATATAATATAATATGTCTAACTCTTTGTATGTATCTTTCTATTTGCCTGTCTCCTTCCTGCAATCTTTCCATATCTTATTTTTATGTCACTCAAAGATAAAGGTGACTTTTCTGTTCACCCTTCTGAGGTTTCAACGTACCTGTGATTTTGCTGATTTGAATTCATTTTAAACCTCAGGAGATCAGTTTAGGCTTTGTTTAATTCTATCAACTAACTGAATTTTTATTTTTTAATTTTTTAACGGCATATGTTTTAGTTATTATGTATACAACAGTAACTAAGCTACTGTGATAGGCCTACATGTATACCTGTGCTGTCAAGTATTGTCCACGCGCCATATAAATACCAAACTCGCTGGTTCGATTCGATTCAAATGTGAATTTTGCAGCATATTAAAGTCTAAGTTCAACTCAACTGACAATTTGGGATTCGCTGGTCCTTCCTTACTTTTTAGTTGATAATTAATCTTTAATACGTAAAAGTCAAGTTCAGATCGTTAAAAACTACACAGGTCGTTTTCGTACTGCTCTTACGATGTTTGGGTACAGTTCAAACGGTTGAATGTCTTAAAAGAATTTTCTGCGCATTTGCACTTTTATTGCAAATTTAGACTCATTTTATACCATTGAAGCGAGGTTGGATTTGTTTTTCTTTTATTCCTAGGTCAGTTTAGACTCTCGTGCCAGAGAAGTGATCAATAAGAACATGATGCACCCATCGCCGCATACTTTCGACGACGCCCAGCTACAAATCTACACTTTAATGCACCGCGACTCATATCCGCGTTTTCTCAACTCAAACATATACAAGCGACTACTCACGCAGTGATGTCTCCTCGTTACTCTTCCTGCCTCCTACACTCCCTCGCTCTCTGTCACTCTTCGTGGGATCATGTGTGTACGTGCGTCTCTGCCTGTGTCTGTCTGACTCTGTGTGTGACTGCAATCAGCAAAACTGAGGACTTGAAACGTCACGTTCGGTGGAACACACTGCCGTAAAAAAATGGACAATCACTTGCTATTCGGATCAGCTAATTAACAATAATAAGGGTACTGGATGAAGGAATGGAACTAGAGCAAATGATGAATCATAGGAATCCGGATAAAACAGATGCAATAAAGGACGGAATAAAATAAACAAAATAAACCCAGCAGATAGAATTGACTTCGGGGTTTAATTGAACGCAACGCATGAAACAGAAAACTTCAAGTTACCCGATCAACCGAAAGTCGTTTAGAAGCAGCACAAAAATGGATTATGCACATTTTATATAATGCTAGGAGAAAACTCGAACTGCGTTTGCACTGGAGTAAAAAAGAAAACTAAAGCAGATCAATGGATTAAAAAAGAACAAAGGAAGACTTGATCCTCTTAGGAACATGATGGAACCAGTATCTGGATAGCGCCACTAAACAGGTGCCTACAAAAACATAGGATGTTTATCAGTTGACTAATTGCATCCGTATGCGTGGAGAAAGAGAGGGAAGAGAAGAAGGAGAAGGAGAAAGAAGAGATCGCATTTGAAGCGGAAGAAATGCGGCATCAGGTACCATTGTAGCATGACTAAGAAAGAGGGGCATCTCTGTTGCATGGCTAAGTAGCAGGCATCTCTTTTGTGCGAGTCAGAGAAATGAACTGAGCGTGGTTTTTGTTCCTGTCTGTTGCCCTCGTTTCTGCCACACTTGAAGTATGAGAATCTGCGGTAGATGAGAAAGATTCGCTATCCGTTGTTGCGTCTCGAATCATTACATCATCGGCGACTTCCACACTCGTGTTGTCTCAAAACAGGAACAGTGGTGCATGTACCCGTGCTCATTCTCGGGCTTAATAATAAAGGCCCTCTTATATTCTCACTTAATTGAAGCCGCATAATATATATACATATAATTATATTATGCGTGCGCATGAAGAATATAATATAAGCTTGTGATATCTTCTGCGATTATAGCCTAAGAGGCTTCGAGTCGGTGCGTTAAGGTTGCCGTGCTGTTTTGAACTCTCCCTTCCGCAGACGTTTTAGACGCTGGCGGGAGATAGCATTGCCGTTCTTACTCGACGAAGTGCGTTGCTCTCATCACTCGCACGTTCTGTGACTAATGGGTTGTGTTGTTATCCACAAACTTCTTCTTCTTCTTCTTCTTCTTCTTCTTCTTCTTCTTCTTCTTCTCCTTCTCCTCCTCCTCCTCCTCCTCCTTCTCCTCCTTCTCCTTCTTCTTCTTCTTCTTCTTCTTCTTCTCCTCCTCCTCCTCCTCCTCCTCCTTCTCCTTCTTCTTCTTCTTCTTCTTCTCCTCCTCCTCCTCCTCCTCCTCCTTCTCCTTCTTCTTCTTCTTCTTCTTCTTCTTCTTCTTCTTCTTCTTCTTCTTCTTCTTCTTCTTCTTCTTCTTCTCCTTCTCCTCCTCCTCCTCCTCCTCCTCCTTCTCCTCCTTCTCCTTCTTCTTCTTCTTCTTCTTCTTCTTCTCCTCCTCCTCCTCCTCCTTCTCCTTCTTCTTCTTCTTCTTCTTCTTCTTCTCCTCCTCCTCCTCCTCCTCCTCCTTCTCCTTCTTCTTCTTCTTCTTCTTCTTCTTCTTCTTCTTCTTCTTCTTCTTGGACCAGCGGATATCAGAGACCTAAGTATTTTGATAGCGTGAATAAAGTTTTTACGCGTATAGAACGATTATACTTTCTAAGATATCGTCCATTCTTTGTCGGAACTCTCTGGCGTTGACTCTCAGAGTAAGTGCATTCCGTACATTAGTATAATGTTGACTTCTTAATTCGTTTTTGTATGGCAAGAGCATGTTCAAAATGTGCACGGGTCCATTTCCTCGTTCACACGCATATGCATACCATGGACGATAACTTTCAATGGGCCAAGGGTTCGAATCCAGTAACAAAATATTTGGTTGGCGGTCGCTGATTTGACTTAATTTGAACTCTCCAGATATTTTTTAAATAATAGCTCCATGAGGACCATGACAATTTAGTTTTTTTTCCCTGGGAGCCATAAAACATGTCTATAACCATGCACGTGGTGGCAGACGATCGTACACTTCGTGTATAGCGCACAGCCGGTGAGTTTTAACCGAGGTAACTATATACTCCAGTTAAGGTATAGTTTCTGCATCCAATATTCGCCGCCTTGACTTCGTTTTCATTATAAATGCGTTGGCGTACACGTCTCGGCGAGATTTGCCTTATATCGCTTTAAGACATGGTTATAGATATATATATTTCAGACTGCAGCACATTTTTACTGAATCTCTTATCGACTTACAACACACAAGATTTAGTGTTTGCCTTTTCGATAAGGTATTACCACGCCCGTCTTAATAATTATTATAAATAATAATATATAAATATACTGTTTAATATCAAGTGATTAGGCACATACATAAACATGCACAAGTTAAATACAATGAATATATATATATATATACATGTATTCATATGCAAACCGAAGTTTGCTGTAACAAATAACAGTTAAACACGGACGTGCATTTGCTCAACGGTGGTAATGTAATACCGGTAATGCACAGTATTGTCATCCGGGATCATCTATACGATATTTTATTCGACTGTTTATTGAAGTCAATGACTCATGAGTCAGTAAACTGATATTGGCTCAACGTGGCTCTTCATATACAGCACTATGCATAGCCCTACATCATGCATATAATAATGTATGCGTAACTTAATGCACATAGGCCTACCTGTATTATGTGAATTAAGTTATGAACGCTTATATGCGCATTCACATAAGTAAATAACTACGTAAGTAGCCTACACGACTAACTAAGTGAGTATATACGTATGAATATAAACTCGCACGATCATTATGTACGCATGTGTGTAATTGATACATACATTGCTTTACAAAGTTTATCACCTCAAGTTCGTCGAAATTTTGCTGCAGTTGAGAATCAGACGTTATTTTAATTAGAGTTTCGTTATCTTTCGTGGAAATATGAGGTGGTTTTTCTTTTATTTTGAAGGGATTTCGAACCCAATTATTTTAGTCGTTTACAACTTTATAGGGTCAATGTAGTTAACCAAGTTGACTTCCAAGTCATGAATATCCGTAGTAGTTAATCCAAAGATGTTAGAGTTGTAGACTGGTTAATCTGTTTAACTGCTTCATGCCTTGCAGCTTTACATCTTATTATTTACATTGCTCACGCCAGTTTGTAAGCTAAAATATATACAGGACACTTTATAAATTATATATAGAGACCGATATAGATAATCACAAAATCCGCGGAACACAGTTTGGGAAACGTTGAGTTAGGTCGTTATTTCTACAGGACAGAAAACAGTACATCCCATTATACGTGTATACATGGTCTGCCAACCCGTTACGTTATTTGAAATTCAGGTGTTTTTTTTACATAATTACGTCTGCATAGACTACATGTTAAACGTCTTTGGCATTTTGAAACTTAATCTTAACTAAGCATGAATTACAAAGCTATGAGTTGTCATTGAACACTTCCGAAGAAATTTTGGTCGATCAGTTAAATTTTGAATTCCAAAAGACACAACAGTAAAATGGTTAAATTTACTACCATAAGCAGAATGCAGAGGCCATAGCATTGGACATTTTTGCAACCCTTACCACTCCTGAGGCCGCTGTGAGCAGCCAATTTTAATGCGTTTGGTAAAATAATTGGAGGGGTAAGGGCAAATGTCAGCGTCAGTCATAGGGGTATAGCGGTTACTACAGCCCATATTATGATACCATGGTTACAGAAAAAGTGTTTGTTTCCCTTGCAGTTTGCTGTATATTGCATTGAAATAATGAGTCGCCGTGTCAATGTTCCTCGCTCACTCTTTATGCCAACAACCAATGCCCTCGATCACTCGACATCTGTTTGGCTACTATAGTGCCTCGACACTTTTCAAATAGCCTAAAACTACCACGGGTGCGCTCAGCTCTAACAACAAACATCTCTTCTGGACCCAATACGGGGAAACCCCATATGGGAACACGCGTTCCACATGAGCTCCATGTTGGCATGCAACATAGAAGGAAAGAAGGTTCCTGCGAAACGCAGAAAGATGTCATAATTTCTAATAAAGTTTAAATCATGAGCATGCAGCTGATTCTTCGGTCATTGACCTACTCCATGCATGCTAGGCCCATTCTCCATTCTGATTGGCAGTGTCATTTGCAACCAGCTTTAAAACGGCAGAGAGTCACTTCGTCACCTTGGTTCAAGTGGCTCCATTGGTAACACTGTGCTCCACGATTATTTTTAAAAGGAAACAAGTGAAAAACAAAATACTCAGCAATGACATTATTTAGGATTTAACCTTGTTAAATTTAGTACACTGTAAATATACATATATAGAAAACCGACTCAAGGCACTAGCTTATGTTACTCTAATCTGACACTAACCTTACACATGTCCTATAATTATTGCAACTTCTCTGTTTTAACTATAAAACAATAATATTATGTGAATAAAAAAGCTTGCAAAGCGAATTCGTTATTATAGAATTGATATGGTTTAACCATTTTTTCATTTTTAAATGAGGCGCCCTAAAAACTACACCCTAGGTCGCCATGGAGGCCGATGTCTCCGCCCGAGGGTGCCAAGGAAGCCTCATAGCCAATAGATTAATCGTTTACAAACATAAATTATTATTTTAAAGTAATTGATTGTATCATAATAATATAAGTATCATAACTTAAAGAGCATAATTAATTATTTCCTAGTAACTAGAAGAACAGTGGCAACAGCGTGGTTAGAGAATGACTGGTATAGTTTCGAAGACCACGATATTGTCGCACCGGAGTGAGAGGGCGGTCGACACGGGCCTCCATGTATCGGCTCAATGCCTCCAGTCCCGTTACCGACGACGTTCGTTGGTGAGCAGAGGATAAACACCTGACAATTCTTGGTCCCACTTGATAGCTAAGTTAAAGCAATTCGTGGAGTGGCGTCACGAAGTCCTAGATCAGGAACACCCGGTGGGCGGAACTGAGGAGACCCGTGCCCGGGCTACAGCAGGCTCGCAATCGACCATGATCGTAGCGATGCACGCCAGTCATGAAGTCGAGTCAAACAACTGGAGCGTGTCGCTCCAGTTGAGCGTGACTCCGGCCGTAGTATTTAGCCTACTATTTACCAAATGCTGTCGATAAGTTAACCAAAACTGACGCGTTGTTTCCAACCGCTAGGATGTCCTCGTACCGGAAGTTAAGCTGGCACAACAGCTGTACAACTTCACCAAAAACTCTGGAAAAAGTGTGCTAACGTATCGCAACTAGTGCGGCACGCGTGGTAGACTGGCATAAAGTTACGTGTAGGCACTTACACTGTCAGTAGTCTGTGACTATTTCGCATACAGTTGAACACGCATTATCGCGCACTGTCATATATCTTCAGCAAAATATCGTGTCCTCGATGAGTAATGATTGATAGGTATTGCAACTGTAAAGATTTTTATGAGGTCATCATATTATTGTGTTCAGGTAAAACACCTTTATTTAACTGGTATTCACATTTCTGATATTTCCACGTTTTTTTTAAGCGACAAGAATAACAAAAACTACGATGTTTAAGTAAATATTAGTATTTGTTTAAATAAAATTCATAACATTTATGTATTTTTATTGCAAGTAATCCTGCAACTTCTATGTTGTTATTATGACCTTTCTGGGTTCTGTTTGTCTGATCGTGGATCCTTCTTGCTTCGTCTGGAGCGCTGCTGGTAAGTTTCTTCCCTGAGTTCACTTATGTTGTATTACGTAGCCTATATTATATTATGTGTTGGCAGTCCTATGCCTGGATAACGGACGAGATTTCTGCATTCGGTTTTTCAATCAATCCTTATACAAATTCGAAACGTTTATAATTATTTTGTAAATTGAGTCATCATAGTCATCCGACAAATTTTCTTCTTCAACTCCCTTTTGAGTCTTGTCAATTCCCTATTTTTGACTTCCGTAGCATGTTATTGCCCTCTGAATCGTCCGAATGAACTGTGTTTTTGAATTAGTCTTTATTTCATAATCCATATAATCCTTTATACATTTAATCCACTGACGCAAAAGATTAATTGGATCAGATTAAGTTAGAATAAACTGGTTCAATTTGGATTGTGTTGGATTGTAGGTCTACTGTGTTGGATTGTTTTGTGTTAATTGTTTTGGATTGTAATGTGCTGGATTTTACTGTCTGGTTGGCAGTGTTCCCTCTAAGCTGTGCGCATGTACGCGCGCGCGCAAGACATGTAGCCAGCGCACACAAGAATTTAATGTGCGCACACAAATTTCTTTCTCGGAAAAACAAATAGGGTCTGTTAAGATGAACTGTAAACCAATACTTAGCTGGTCAAAAAATAAAATCACAAATAAATTGAAAGCTGATTACAATTACGTACAACATAATGTATGCATCCTGTGCTCTAATACCCAATTCACACAAGAGACTTTTCTTAGGTTGTCAGATCTTTTCACCATAGACTTAAAGACAATTTTTTATGGTCTTGATTCTTGATTTAACTATCATAGCATTGAGCTTGAACCTGCGCACAAAAGTGTGAACCATTTTTAAAATGTTGCACACAATAAATTTCTTGCGCACACGGTCTCCAAAAAAATTAGAGGGAACATTGCTGTTAGGATATTGTTGAATTTGATTTGTTTGCTTGTGTAGGGTATGATTGTTATGGAATCGATGAGATTGGATAATAAGTATCAGATTAGCGTATACTAAATTTCGTTGGATTGGATTGGATTGCTATGAATAGAACGGATGTAGACTCACAATGTACTACAATTAAGCAGCCAATCCATTTCTATCAATTACGTAATGTTTGCTACTCAATGACACTCGGAGGAACTTATGTTACATCTGACAAGATGTAACTCTTGTAATGTCTCGTTCTTTAAATATCTTTTCAGACACTATTTAACCATATTCTTTTCCATAAGATTTTTCCAACTTGGCCTATCATTGGGTTGGAACTTTTAACAAAATTCATAAAGGGCAGTTCCTATTTATTTGAACAAAATGGAACAACAACAACACGGACTGTCAATTATAAAACCAATAATTACACCGCATGAAGACGAACACTATCACCTAGCGATTACATGTGTGTCTAATAAAACGCAAAATGGCAAATCTATTGTTAATTATAATGAATGGACTCCATTACCTCAAGTCGTTCATTGTGTTCTTAATTCTTATATAAATGTTCCAATATGGAAGTGACTTAGTCGGCCTATTTTTTTTTCAAAAATAAAAGCTATAAGCATAAATAAATCGACGTTTGGATGTTGTCAACGCTTGGTCCATTCTGAATTTGATCAAATGGGAGCGAATGAATTGCAGAGCTTATATAGTTCAAAAGACAGGTAGATGTCGGCAATCAGGAACTTTGAAAAAAAAGCCCCATTGATCAAAGCTCTGACACAACACTATTGTATCTAAGCCACTTTACGACATATCAACAAGTTCTTTGAAGCTCCATGGAGGATGAGATTTTCTTCACGAAATTGTTACAAGATGCAATGCGAAAGATGACGTTCCTGATTTTTACAGGACATTTTCCTTGATATCGGGCTATTGGAATAAATGACAGTTAGCTATCATCATGATTACCGGCGCAGTAACAGGTTATGTCAACAAATATATTTCCCAGCAGCGGCAATACCTAAGTGGACATGCTCTGTTCTTGCATCGAACGGTCACCTTTTAAAATCACATACTAAATTCTTGATAGCATATGACATAGTCCAATTTTAGAGTAAATTACAATAACCAGGTATACAATAGCCTACATGTATTCCAAATAACATAATTGTTGTACCGCCTTTAGTAAAAAAACTGCAAGAAAAATAAGCAATGCTTTTTTCAAAAACCGGGTAAAGGTTGAACACTACCTGTTACACAAATACCACGATATGTTGTTCTAATTTTGTTCATAAATGACTACACAGAAAAAATCAGATCTGCATCAGATTTGCAGGGTATACAGAATACAACGCCTATATTACAAGCACGCTGGCATAGGGCCTACCATTTTTTACCAAGTTTGTCGACATACCTGAACAAAATTATTTATTATATTTAACGACAGCCTTTCTGAACGCATAAGAAATAAAGAGATCATGATGATTACAATTGTGAAATAAAACTCGACTAAAATAAAATGAGAAGCAAAACAATACAATCAAGTCCCATATACAATGTATTCAATAAAACAAGGCATAAGTAAACTTACATCTGCTAAGATGCCATGAAACTCAAGACCAAAATCTTCATAATCGACGGGAATATTATTATAGTAATCGTTAACTTCTAATTTAGAAATTAGACGTTAACTCCAAAACTAATAAAAGAGAGGTGGCAGAGCAGCTGCTAGGGATGGTTTCGATGAGGACGAGAAAGTGTTCCCTCTAAGCTGTGCACGCTTGTGTGCGCGCACGGGCCACGGAGTCAACGCACACAAGAAGTTAGTGTGCGCACACAAATTTTTTTCTCAAAATACAAATTGTTATGAAGATGAACTGTAAACCAATATTTTACTGGGCAGAATAGAAAATTGCAAATAAGTTTAATACAATAATGCGCACGACGAAGTATGCTTCAACTGCTATTAGGCACATTTCATAACACAAGGGACTTTCGTAGGTCATCAGAACTTATCACCGTAGACAATTAGATAAGATCTTAATTTTACTATCATCGAATTCAGCTCAGATTTGCGAATATATGTACGAACCATGTATGAAATGTTGCAAACAAAATTTCTTGCGCACACGGTCTCCAAAAAATTAGAGGGAACATTGCTTGGAAGGCGGATCATCAGATCTATGCCGATTTTCCGTTAACGACGAACTGCAGAGGTTTTACCATACATTTAAGTCGTTAAAAGATTAAGCTAGGAATGGCATCCTTCAATTTTTAATTTTATGACAAATTAATATCTAACGTGAAGTCCGTTCTGCCATTCCAATGCTATGAATATTTATAAATATAACCCAGCTATTATGGGAAGGATTGGCGAACGGCTCGTAGACGTCTATATACATGGAGAATGCCAAGCTCTTGATTACAAAATCCCATGCTTAGTGTTTGTAACAGTTGAAGAAATTACTTATATTTTCATACTACATGTATAAATATAATTACTTACGAGTACTATATTATTATAATAACGTTCTACTTTCTTGGTCTTGGTACGTAGATGACGTCGCTCGATCCTCTTCCTCCTTCTCCCCCTCCTCCAATTCTCATCGCGCCAAGTCTCTCTACAACCTCGTGCCGAAGCTGCTGCGGACCTCCGGTCACGTGTCCCGGATATCCGTCGCCATCGTACCTGTAACCAGAGGGTTGCTGCGCCCCTGGCGGCAGAGAGGGTCTGTAGTAGTCATGAGAGGCGGATGTAGTAGGGTCGTACGTGAAGGCGCTTGAGGCTGGAACCACGTACCTTTCGTAAGAGATGACCTGCTGCCCGTTTGAGTCAGGATACGGACGGGGTGGTGGATAGGCTTCCACGTGAGCGGGAATAGTAGCCACCCTGTTGGGAGCAGACTCCTGGACGTAGTAATAGCCAGTAGGTGGTTGATTGGCAGCCTGTGGCGGAGGAACTTGACGGGTGGCATTGCCTATAGGAACGGGTCCTGGATCTCGAGGAACGGGTGCCTGGAGCGTGTAGGAGTATTCCACTTTGGGTGCGCCACCGCATCCACACGATTTAGATCCACCTGGAATTGTCGGTGGTTCTTGGGTGTAATAAGTAGCCGCTGGAACAGGTCTCACTGCACCTGGAACAGGCGGACCACGAGCGTAGTAGTACTCACCAGTTGGATACCTCGATGATCCGGTTTCAGCTGGAGGCCCCTGAACGTGATAGTATTCAACTCTTCTAGGTTCTACTCCAGCTCCTTGGCCAGTTCTGATGTAGTCCATCGTATTCCCAGCTGGACTGGTACGGGGCACTGCATTCCCAGTTCCTGGCGTGGCGTATGCCTGACTTGTAAGTCTAGGATACTGTATGTGAGGGTCCAGGTAGTATCCAGTGTTGGATCGTTCCATGATCTTGGTCGTTCTGTTGCTGTGAATATGAAATCGTGCGAACTGAGTGTGTGCTATTCTCAATCTGTCTCATTTAGAAACGCTGTCTCAGCCGACGCCTTATGTCCATAATTATGATTCTTGAAAATACTAGGGCAGGGCTTAGACCAGCGATGCGTGTCCTGTATCTTGCCGACCGTGAAGACAGTTGATCGTGTGAACGAACGCCCGTTGTGCAATGTATGGGGCCATATACACATATAATATATATATATATATACTCGAGCTCATATATATATATATCGTATATATACAGTGTATATAAACGTATATATACTAGTAATATATTGTATGTAGATATATTTATGCATATCTAGACTCTATATATAGTGAGATTAAAGGCACTGACTTTGTCCTTAAACATGCGGTTCAAAAAGGCGTCATGTTCACGTAATACCAGACGATCTGCAATTTCCAATTAATCGATCAGTTAGTCGATCAATAAATAATTTATTCAGTCAATTAATCAATCGATCAACCAGCCAATCACTCTTTCTTTCAGGATCTCAATCTATCAGTCGGCGAGTCAATCAGTCCATCAATCAGTCATTTAGTCAGCCAAACTGAAAGTGCTCCGTTTTGTTTCACTGTTTTCTATTCCAATCTATTCTAATATGTTTTAATTTTTTTTAATCTATATGTTGTGTTTAGTTATGTTCTGCTCTAATCTACTCTACTATGTTTCGTTTTAATTTATTCGAATATATTCTATTACGCTTAATTATTTTAAGCCCTAATTATTATGTTTCTTTATGTTTTACGGTTTTCCATCATAATCAATTCCATTATGTTTTTTTAATTCTAACTAATCTATACTATATTTAATTACATTATGTCTTATTATTTTATATTCTAATTAATCTATTTTATATTTAATTAATATTTTCTATTCTATAAATATATTCTATTGTTGCCTATTAGTTTCCTTCCTAACCAATTCTAGTATGTAATATTATTATTATTATCATAATCTATACTGTTATGTCTTTTTGTTTTAAATCGTAATCACTTCTACTGTGTTTTAAATGTTTTACTATTTCCTATTCGAATTTATTCCACTATTTTTCAGTATTTTATATTTTAATCAATTCCATTATGTTTAACTATTTTATATCCATCTAGTGTCCTTTGTTATTTTCTATTCTGATCAATTCGATTGTGTCTTTTAAAAATTTTTCTGTCAATCAATTCTATTACTACTACTACTACTAATAATAATAATAAAAATAATAATAATTATTATTATTATTATTAGTAGTAGTAGTAGTAGTAGTAGTAGTAGTAGTAGTAGTAGTAGTAGTATTAATATTAGTATTATTGCTATAATTAAGAGTTTGTTCACAGAGTTCGTCAAAACGAATTCTATTACTATTTATCATTTTATATTAGGATCCATTTTATTAGACCCTTCGTGTTATTATTTTCTGTTCTTGTCTTTTCTGTAATGCTTTATCATTTATTTAGGCTAAGATGTACTATTTAAAGGTTATAGTGATGAGAAAGATACGACACAAAGATATTGCATAACAGACACCATACGTTGAGCTGTGTATTACAGGGATTGAAGGTATTGCATGCAATTAGACAATGTGAAACGCAGCCTTATACCCGATGAAAGCATCATGAGCAGTCACAGGCAAGACTTCGTGAACTGCACGACAGCAGGAGGTTAGAGGTTTCAGGTGTCTAGTTGACGCTGGGTCTGCTTAAGACCCATTAGTATTAGTACCATGATGGTGAGTCACAGACAACTATTGCCAGGTGAGTGATAATTGAAAAGACAACCGCACCTGGTTGAGAAATGCTTGAATGATTAGTCATGCAACCAATACACCGTGTCGATTCTACAACTATACTACAATTCTTGCTTACGTACAATTTGACGAAGAATTAAAGAAATGTAATCGTCAATGTGGTTAATGAATAGAACTGAGGCACATGAGCCACACGTAGAACGGAGTCACATGAGTCATACTTAGAGCGCAGGCACGTGAGTCATAAGTAGAACGGAGTCAAATGAGCCATACATATAGAACTGAAGCCCATGAACCCTAAACGTACGTAGAACAGGATCACATGAGCCATACGTGGAACGGGGGCACGTGAGCCATACGTAGAACGGAGACACATGAGCCATACGTAGAACGGAGGCACGTGAGCCATACGTAGAATGGAGACACATGAGCCATACGTAGAACGGAGACACATGAGCCATACGTAGAACGGAGGCACATGAGCCATGCGTAGACAGTTTACATATCGCTCTCTTTTGCAAGCCTCAGACAAATACTTTTAATCTCACATATCAATGCTAGGTAACAATTATTCTGATATCTGTGTCAAACAAACCTACGGATGCCGGTCAGAAGCGCTCTTATGCGCGTTCTGCCTTACTTCTTCTTACTAGGCTTGTCATGCTTGCATGCATGCAGCATACGTACATACATACGTACATACATACTTATAAACATAAATACATACATACATACATACTTACATACATAAATACATACATACATACATACATACATACATGCATACATGCATACATACTTACGTATATACATACATACATACATGTACATACATACATACACATATACATACATGCAAGGAGATATGCATACACGCATACATACATGTATGATATGAGGGATGGCCTGTTGTCGAATTGTAGGCGAGTTTACACATTGACCAACAAGCTTTTATGTAGACCTATGAAAAAGGTTCGTCACTCTTTTACCGTTTGCTATAGATGACTAGAGCCGAGATGCGTCTTCGCTGTTTATACGTCATCTTAGATTATCATTTTCCCGGTACACGTCGTCTACTAATAGTTTCCGTCGTCATTTCCACGACCATTTGCACTAGAAGTCTCCTAAATACAAATTAACACTTTACAGACAATGTGCTGTGATTCATGATTCAATGTGCAGTGCATTGTAATTGACTTTTGAAGGTAAATTAATATAATAAAACTCCATCGTTATCATGATAATAAATTATCCATTTACCTTCCACAATGATTTAGGTCAAGAAAGGTTAGGTAACCTTGGCAACAGTTGCTTCCAGATATCTTCAGAGTCTGTTAGACTTGGTCACCATCTCAGTTCATCAGTGAATCAGAAAGGCATATAATAAGTTTGATTACTATAGAATACAATATCGTTGATATCATATTATAGGCCTAAACATATGTTTATATTTGCAACAAAACGCAAGCTTAGTAGGCAACAGTTGACTGGGTAAAATATAAGTTAGCCTATGTAAATAAAAAAATTATAAAGTAGCAATACAAAATATAGCGAATTGATAAAACTTAGGCATATCAGTCGCTACATGTATTTGCCACAGGCCCACTTACGAATCAGTATTATTTCTTATATTTTTAATTCCAAAATCATTTTTATTATTTGAATGTCGCTCTCCTTGCTACATTGCACATGAAATAAAACGTATTTCCATTGGAGATACCTTCTCCTTCCATAGCAATTTTCCTGTGCCAGAACGGTTTATATTTTGTTGTAAAACAGCGCATTTTATGAGATCACGTGCTCCGTGTAGTGTGCGTATGATCCCCTATTTCTCATATTTTACTGTTTATGCAATGAGTTTGGAGGCGATCTTATAGATGGTTACCCAGGGCGCCAAATTACAAGGGCGCCAAATTACATGAGGACAGCTATGGCTATTGTAGGGAACGTTTTCAGTTTTTACTCTTAACGCTAATGCACACAAAATAATTAGTAATTTAAAGGCAGTTAACCTGCGTCTGTCGTTGGCTCAATCAGTTCATTGCAATTCATGTCAACACATCAGAAAGCAAGGGGGTTGATCCAAACATAAATGTCAGAGTTACATGGTCTCAAGACAGTGTCTCTGTCTCGAGACGTCTCGAGACAGCTTTTTAGTGTCTCGGTCTCGGAAGCCTGCTATCTCGGTCTCGGTCTCGAGGTAGTGTCTCCAATTTTTAGAAACTGTCTTGAAGTAAAAGTCTTGCTATGTCTCGAACAAGCGGTCTCGATAAGTTTCGCGTTAGCTGTATTAAAATTTTGCGCTAGAAACTGAAACCGGAACATACGAAAAACGGTAATTCTGGTTAACGCGCGAGTCACGTGATACTGAAATCAATTCAATTGTCTTAAAGTTGAAAAATGTATCTTAAAGTTGAAAAATGTATTAGAGAGAACCTGAAATTGTGAAGTTCGCGTTTACGCAATTTGAAGTTAGGCCTATTGACAAACAATAGCTATTGGCTTGTCGTTGATGTAAAACCACTATAACCGAAACGATCGGAACAACTTCGAGTTTCTTAGGATGAGTAAGGATATGCGCAAATTTATAATTTCGTTTGGTATCGATTTTCTTGTTTAAAATCGTCCAGAAGATTTCAGACGTGCTTTCTTTATACTATTCAGAAGATAGGCCGAAAAAATATGGAAAAAGATAAAGCTCGGCAATAAAAAACTGTTCTTGGGAATTGGTACAATATACATTATAATTAAGCTTCAAATTGAAATTACAAATGAACCTTATTCCTGAAAACTGATACATTAGTATTTTACAGCCTTTTATATAGGATCACTTGTCTTTTACTGTCTCGAACTGTCTTGAACCTAGCGTCTCGGTCTCGGTCTTGGTCTCGGTACCTCACTGTCTCGGGCTCGGGCTCGGTCTCGGTCTTGGCATTTCACTGTCTCGGTCTCGTCTTGGTCTTGAAGTTTAAGGTCTTGCATACAATACTGATAAATGTGACCTGTAGGAAATATGAAACCCTTGTAGTAACATTCCAACATTGCCCTTTAAGCCTTTGGTTACCATATGGGACCATATGTAGGACTTATTATACAGCGCCCTCACTGGAAAATTGCCGTCTGGGTTTCATACATATGTCCTGCATATGGCGTTGATGTTGGCGTGTGTTCACTCATGCAATGAGATGGTATTTTGCACACACTCAACATCACTCCCTTGTACCTTTACCCATTCAATGTCAGCTGAAAGATAACTTGATAACTTGGATCCCAAATGGTTGGCGTTGCTGTAACATGCATCAATTCGAAACGATAGAAACTGGGGAACCAATTGCGCTAGAGTGACTTTGTTCGGATGCTAAAACGGATCTCGCAAGACAAAGCGGAATATGAGACAAAACGTGGATCTGATAAACGGCGGAAGTCACGTGACGATCGCTCATGCCGTCGTTTGCGGAGTTGCATTCGATATGGATTTTTCCATACGGCGATCGTTGCCGCCATATAAATTAACGACGTCCGACCATGAACAGCCGTAACTCATGCGTTAATACAATTACTGGTCGAATGAAAGTCTTGAAATTCCTCCATCAGACAAAGCTTCTCTCTCGTGCCACCGACTTGGCATCTGTCAATTTAGCCGCGAGAGACGGAGGTGGTCTGGCGTGCCTCGGGAGGAGGAGTAGATTCACCACCACCACTACCACAACCACCACCGACGATATTGGCCTACATTGACTATTCAACCAGGGAGGAGGGTTCAGTAAAAGTATTCAACGCAATCGTTATCTGTGACGCTGTAAGAGAATTCATCAACATTTGACGATGAAATGCAGGTCACATGTCACTCGAAGCTCTATGGCTTTCTCCCTGTCTCTGTCTCTGCCTTCTCGTCTTCCTCTAGGTACCTCGGGTGTCCGATTCAGCATCTCTGTATGTTGCTCCTTGTGCCTTTGTTGTAATTCCGTTCCGCCTTTCTCTTCCCTTCACTTAATTTGATCTCGTCTCGCATCCTCCCATTCGACGACCATCGTCTCTGTCGTCTACTAAGGAACCTTCACTTTTAAAACGAGCTTTTTAAGCAAATAGTTTGCCGAATATGTCTGACATCATTGGGTATTTTCGGGACTCAAATATTAAGGGGCCGTTCATATATTATATAACGCATAAAATCCCAATTTTTGACCCACCCCTACCCCTAATAACGTTATATAACAGCAGCTGTGACCCCCCTTCCACCCCTATATTATATAACAGATATGCTACCCACCCCCTACCCCACCCCAACCTATAAGCACATTAAAAGACATACAATCGACAATAATTGTATTGCTCAATTTGAAACTTTTATAACAATACAAAGTTAGTTAGCACTTTAATGGTGACTAGATTATGTTAGTTAGTACTGTAATTTAGTTACAAGACTATGAAAATTAGCACGGTAATCGTTTAATACTAGAAATGCTAGATGCATTTTAAAAGTTAACTAAAACAGCATGAAGACAGCAGAGCTCAAACCATATTAAAACCCTTTAAAATGTATATAATGTAATTAGCTTAATAATCGAACTTTTAATGGCACTAAATTCACTTGTACTAATTAACGGTAACTAATTGGGTAGTCGACGATTGTCACCATGTATCTACATGTAGGCCTACTATTACAGTATGATAATACATGGTAGTGATGCAAATCCCATCTAAAAACACCATTTTTATTTCCCTGCTGTTTTGCGCTAGAAACGAGAATTACAGTATTACACAGAATCGAATGGTTTAATATTGCACTACCAGGTATTTATCGATAGGTTCGCGGTACAACTCTACCTATTTAATAGCGTATATACAGAGTGTAAACTACAACTAAAATTGGGTATTTAAGCAAACATATAAACTATTTATAAATACTGTAGAGAATGAAATCAAGCATCTTGATAATACCTGCCAAAATATTTATTTCAAGTGAAATAATTTTGATCTATACCAGAACCAAAACAAATCACACAGAATTGAATTTAAGAGCGTTTAAAGCTATGCACAGGAAATTGTTAAGTGTGGATTTATAAATAATTAGTAAGAACGTGAAATTAATTCGCAAGGTGGATGATGGTCCTAGTTTTGGTTCACAACGTATTTTAAACTTCGATTAAACAACAAAGATCCGTGGTCCATGAAACTTCCAATTGGCAGGCTAAAAAGCATAAGCTAAAAAAGTTTGTTATATAACGAAACCTTCAACCTACCCACCCCACCCTACACAATATAACGCTAACAAAACAGGAACTCACCCACCTACCCCTTGAGCGTTATATAATATGTGAACGGCCCCTAAGCTTATGATTACGATCAGACTCATCTAATTATTCACCATAGCTAACTGACGTTCTAGTTTAATAGGTCGACTTTTCTGACGAGTTTCATGGTAACGCGACTTTACATTCAACATGTCGGGAAGCTATGAGTCCATTGAAAACCAGTTGCCATGAAAACTGTAATATAGACAATCGAACGTGCACGTACAGAATTAAACAGGCTTAGAAATAGAGTGAGAAACTAAACTGTAAGAGAAATAACGTGAGAAACTGAGAAACTGAACTGTCATGCTGTCAGCAGTAGTCGTCTATTGTACTCAGACTAGGATCGGATTCGCTAATATCAGCATTTCTATCCGAGCAGTTTCGACACAACTCAGATGATTTGATCTGCTTCACTGAACAAAGAATCTCGCTTCGCTTCACAGCGTCTCACGTCCTCACTGAAAAATTACAAAGTGAAGCTGACTGTGGAGATTCCGTTGTTTGGCATAGGAACACAAATTCCGAGCTCCAAGGCTGCTGACAACCACAGAAAGCGTTTAGGCTCGATGACTGCCACCTAAATTCCAACAATTGCACTTCGAAATCCGCTTTCTGCCACACAGTAGTCTCTGCTGTTGGCAGACCTTACTTCAATGAGTCTCTGTGGGAGCTGTGCCTAAATTCGTTTTCATCGGACGAGAAGATTCTCCCAATTTCGTGGACCTCTAATACAATTCCTAACAGTGGCCGATGTATCTCTTTCGGGTCCCGGTTGTCCTCACTCCTTGCCCACCACCACCAACTAATGGACGCCCGGTGACCAGTTGACGCATAGTTGACGCATAGAGGAACAACTGAGTTAAAACGTACGAGGGATGAGGGACGTTGGGAGGGGGTTTCAAGTGCAATAAGATGATCCGTCAAAGGCGATAATGGCATCGAGTGGACTTTCAACGGTGGAACTAAATATCGACGGATGGATATCTTTTCAATGAACCGGTCTATGAACGGGTAAATCGCACCCTGTCATCACTCTATGGTGTTGAGTGAAACATCAGCGCAATGTTGTAATGGTGAGATATGTGTCATGTGTGTTGTAGTGAAACGCCTACTTCAGAGCGATGATGATCCGTGTCTTCTTGTTTACTTAACTGTTTTTGTTTTTCTGTGGTTTAGAGCCACATTATTACTGATCTACGTGAACGATCAACAATAATATTATCTAACCATTGAAACGGACTGCCACGACTAATGCGCACGCCAGTCATAAAGGCGAATGCAGCTTAAAAAAGGGCGAGAGCGAAAAACAGAGCGAATGAGGCAGACAGAGAAAGAGAGAGAGAATGTGTCTGTGTGTGTGTGCGTGCGTACATACGTGCATGTGTGTGTGTGTTTGTGCGTGAGTGAGATGGGAAGGAGGCAGAGGGCACACTTTAATTGACTGGATAACTACGCATGGGCACGGTGATGATTAAAACGAGAAGTGGGATGAGTGATGGGAGCACGGGAAAGATGGCAGAGGTCAGAAGGAATCTGGGCATCAATCAGTCTCCGATGAGTTGAGTAAAATCAGAACGAGGCAACTGAAGCGTTTCACATCGTCGAAGGCAACTATATTTTTCACTCGGCTGAAGTAAAATCAGGTTGAAAGATCTCATTGCCATCAGCCGTTGATCAATTGGTAGCCTTCACAAAAGACAACCACGTCAGATGGACTAATATTGTTCTGGTTTTTCAAGCTAACAAGCTCTTGCGTGAATGCAATCCTTGAGCTGAAAGTTTTGATGCTCAGAAGACCACATTCAGACACTTTCGATGTACCTCGTATACAACTCGATCTTAATTCTGAGACTTGTAATGCATTCTAGCAGCAAATATGGGCAATAACATCTTTGACTAGTATAACAATTTGGAAAGAAAATCTAAGCAATTTATTGAACTGATAAATCCTTGACTCGTCTTAGAAAGAAACCATTATGTTCATCTGTTCATCTTTTAATAGTAATTTGGATCGTGTGAGGCTAGGAAAACCCTGTACTGTATACCATTCCACTGCACGTTAACACAGTAAATTGGAGCCAGATGTGTCATAACACTTGTTAGGCTTCCTAATAATAGTAACTGAGTGATCAGAAGAACATTAAAAAATAAAAGTTTAGTAGGCAGAGTTCCAGATGCCACAAGTCCGTTATTGCCCCTGCTCTCAAATGCTAAATACCTATTGTGAGTGTAACTAGGTCTACTATTGTTTGATTTCTATTTACTCTAGCTACTCATAGGAAGTCTGTTGTGTAATTGCTAGTTATAATTATTTTATGAGAGTACATTGTTTTACTCTAACTACTTTGAGGATGTCTAATTCATTGCTGTATAATTGCTTGATATGTTTATTTTGAGAGTGTACATTATTTTACTCTAACTATTTTGATGATGCCTAATTGCTGTGTAATTGCTTGATATGTTTATTTTATGAGTGTACATTATTTTACTCTAACTATTTTGAGGATGTCTAATTGCTGTGTAATTGCTTGATATGTTTATTTTAGGAGTGTACATTATTTTACTCTAACTATTTTGAGGATGTCTAATTGCTGCATAATTGCTTGATATGTTTATTTTGAGAGTGTACTTGGTTTTGAACGTTCATATTATGATGTGGACGCAGTGCGTTTGGTAAGCGGTTCAATAAAGTACATACATACTTACTTACTTACTTACTTAGTCAAAGTCTTCTGGCCAAACACATAGTATCGTTATTGTGCCTTAGGAACCTCTTGCAGAGTTGAAACTGTTAATTGGTGAGATTTCTTGTTGTTTCAGTACTAGGTCAAAGTATGAGTATTTTCAGTCTTCTTATTATGTCCTGCAACAAAAACTTAACGCAACATGTCTCCTGTGCCCAATTTGATGTTGATTGTATCGATTATTGTGCAAACGACCCTTTTATGTAAGCATTCGTCTATGGATATTTCATTGAAAGTAGCTTTAGAGGAGCATAAACATGATTTACTATAATCATAAATATTTACGACCTCAGGCATCGCGACAAACGTAGTTCGGGTTGGAGCTGTAGCTGAAATGTTGCCGCAAGTAACCTACACCCACACAATTATAAGCATTCTAACTTGGTCACTGTCTGCATAAAAACATGCGCTTTTCACATAAATATTCTGCAATTTGTATCTAATATCTGACATTCAATCTGTCTGCGCGAATGAAGCGATGTCTGGCAGGGAACTACCAACTATGGCACCTCTTATTCCTTCATCTGTGTTCCTACCTTTCTAACCCTTTATTCCTATTCCTAGTCAGTTGGTCTCCTAGTCAATTGACTCCTCGTCAAATCTCTAGGCTGCGAGTCACAGACTTGTAGCTGATTATGTTAGTAAACAAAAGATTGATTTTAAAGATTTGCAAAATAACAAACTAATGCCCAGGCTTCGTGTCACTCCGCGCTGTACGTATTAACCGATGACGGCCGTTCGAATATTCTTCTATATCTCAGAGCAATTTCTCATGTATTTCATGCATAGACCCTTATGCTTAAGACTTTAGGCTAAGAAGCTAATCGTTTCATGACTCTCAATTACGCTTTTGTAATTTTTTTATATTATTTTTAAATTTCGTGCTCTTTTACATCGTTCTTTTAATAAATGGAGAAGGTCGCAAGTGGAACGTCAATGTTGGATCAACTGACGGGGATTAAAAGACTTTGGCTTTGACATTGACGTTGGCTTTGGCTTTGACTTCAGCTTGGCTTTGGCTTTGACTTTGGCTTTTGCTTTGACTTCAGCTTTGGTTCTTAGACCCATCATTCACAGCGCAGTTTATCTTCTGTGAGCTTCCCAACAACTGAACAACTCATTGATTTTCATCCTCTCTTACCCATTTAACATCTTTTTTAATACAGCGAAGCTGCTTAGCCTACAAAATGTTTTCACTGCACTTACCACATTCATGATATCCGCAAAAGCAAATATCACATTCCATTTTCTACTCTCGGTACAATACTTGGCCGTCACCCAATGGAATAGCATTTCTACGCAAATGATGGCTATGCTCACAAAGGCATAGAAATATGACCAAATGATCGCTGTGTTTAAATAATTACATTGGCTTCCATGTCGGCAAAGACTTTCAAATTGGAGCTTATGGTTTATAAAAAGACCACATTATTTATAATCGGTTCTTATTCCTTCATCTCATTACTGTTGTCTCAGAGAGCATCGCCTTCTTTAGTAGTGTTAATTTCCCCTCCCATTTTGAATTGTGCTTTATCTCGTACATGTTTGCCTTGGTCTAGAACTCGATATTCGGATTAACGGTCTTGACCTTGATTATCTGGTCTTGTCAACGGGTTTGTATATAGTTGTATACGCGATACGGGGGTCTACACTACCAGACCCAGTGCGGTTGTCCTATCGTTCTCCGCGTAACCTTAATGCGAAGCTACTGAGCATTGTCCTTTCTGTACGCAGAAATAAATGCATAAAATGAACATTGGGTTGGCGTGTTGCAGCAACCTCAGTAGCAGAATATAGTACCAACTGCTTTCGACCATTCTGATAAATTCTTCGCTGTCATGTAAACAAGTTTCACAAACAATAAAACATTACCCTTAATTGTAATTTAATATGGGCTAGGAAATGAATATTGTGTGACGCAATGAAAAAGTAAACAATTTGCATGACCTAGATTTTATTTGAATTTTCAATCGTAAAACTTGTAAAAGTGTAATTTTCGTCAATGTTTCAATATCATGATTATTTACGTCACATGTCTTGCTGAAGACAGCTGATCGTGCATATAAGCTCTCAAAGCAAATGTAGCTTGACTTGACCGAACCTTCATAAATGGATGCACATAGAACCTATCTCAAATGTTTCTCTCCACCTTGATCTGTTGGGCAAAAAACATGTCATAATTATTATTATTTGAATCCAATTTAAGTTTAATGCAAACGGATTCTAAGCGATGATACGACATTCGTCAATTCAAACCAAAATTGTCGAACTTGGTTTTGGTTTCTAGTCGACGCGACGACTATTATAAACTACTATTATAAACTAGTATTATAAACTAGTATTATAAACTAGACCTACTATTATAAACTCTCTTCTCATTGATGCGACTACAAGAAATTTCTGACAGATAAAACAGTTCGGATTTTCCTCTTCAGAGTAATTACGATGACTCAATTCACCAGCAGTTGAGTCGTGCATTGCATTCTCCCCAATGGGTACTAATATCGAGCCAGAAACTCAGCTAAAATTACCAATCATACAGTTGACAATACTATAGCGAAATTAGTCAATCAATCTGCGACTAGTTCACGCCAATGTTCCCTCAACTTTTTGGGAGATAGTGTGCGCCGGAATTATTTTATGTGCAACATTTTATAAATGGTTCAAACTTTTGTGCGCAAGTCTCAGCTGGTGATACACGTATGTTCTGATGACCTAAGAAAAGTAACTTGTCTAAGGGGACCTACAAGCCAAGGAACCAAAGTTTACGGAGTAAATTTTGCCGCTTATTTAGGTAGGCCCAGTTACATCAAATAAATCGTAACTCGTAAAACAAATTTGTGCGCGCACACTAAATTGTTGTGTGCGCTGGTTCCCGGCCTGTGCGCGCGCATTATGCGCACACGTTAGAAGGGTATCGCGTCAATTGATCCCCCGTCAGTTGATTCCCCGTCAATTGGTCCCCTTGTCAATTGATCCCTCGAATCTCTAGGCTGCACGTCACAGACCTATTAGCAAACAAAAGATTGATTTTACAGATTTGCGAAATAACAAATTAATGCCAAGGTTTCGTGTCACTACGCGCTGTAACCGCTCACGGCAGTTCGGAGATTCTTTTATATATTATCCCATTGATAAACGCTTATTCTTAGGACTTTATACTTATAAACTAATCATATCATGACTCTCAATTACGCTTCTATATTTGTTTATCATTTTGACATTTCTTGCTCTTTTACATCGTTCTTTTAATAAATGGAGAAGGTTGCAAGTGGAACATGAATGTTGTATCAATTGGGTTGGGTTCAATAGGCACGGGGTCAAGTGACGAGGGGATCAATTGACGGGGGATCAACTGACGGGAGATAAAAAGACGTAGAACCGTTAGAGGGATTGTTGGTCCGCGCCATTGGAAGCAAGAACTAGTGTGCGCGATCACTTCACCTTTATTACACATCGGCAACTCTGCAGCACCATCTCCCTCCTCTCCCTCCTCTCCCTCCTCTCCCTCCTCTCCCTCCTCTCCCTCCTCTCCCTCCTCTCCCTCCTCTCCCTCCTCTCCCTCCTCTCCCTCCTCTCCCTCCTCTCCCTCCTCTCCCTCCTCTCCCTCCTCTCCCTCCTCTCCCTCCTCTCCCTCTTGCCTCATTCCAACCCCTCCTTATATCGACTCTCAATTTGCATGCCTCTCTTTTGCTCCCGTTTCCTTCTACGCTGTTTTTCTCTCCTTGTTTTAGTTAATACATATATACATATATAATATAACATATATATATATATATATATATGTATATATATATATATATATATATGTTCTTGTATACTCAGTCCGTCTGCCTGTCCATCATTGGTCTGTTTGTCGCTGGCGTAGATACCGCGTTGTTGGCGTATTGAGCGTCGACGGTGAAAGATTATAAGACTGAGTGTTGCCATCGAATGTAGGAAGTCGCAGATACAGCGGCGACAGCAACAACGGCGCTGATATGAAAAGGTCGCTTCTAACTTATTTACTTACTTACTTACTTACTTACTGACTGACTGACTGACTGACTGACTGACTGACTGACTGACTGACTGACTGACTGACTGACTGACTGACTGACTGACTGACTGACTGACTGACTGACTGACTGACTGACTGACTGACTGACTGACTGACTGACTGACTGACTGACTGAGACAGTGTTCGCATCCTCTGAGCAGTAGAGCCGACTGGTGATTCCGTCGTCATCTTATACTCTTACGGACACGCAAAGCGATAATCAGAGATTAACACAAGACACGTTTAACGGATCCAAGTTAATCGATAGGAAACATTCAGATCGATGATAATCAGCGATAAATAAGCGGGAAGCATTGGGTGGAAGCAGCTATAGCGTTATGAGTATATATTAAGTAGTCGTTAGGAAGTTACTCTGTCTAACTATTCAGGGTAATGGTCTACCAGTGAGCTTATAAAAAAACTTATCAGAGGAGCAAAAAATGTGAACACTTTAAAGAGAGGGGTACATTGAATCTGTACATGGCCTAATGGCACCTATGAAACAGAATGATTAAGAGGAAACTGGACTGAACCGATAATATAGAGTATAAAGAGTATAAAGAATAAGGAAAACAACAAGGAGAGCAAGAAAAGGAGAAGTCGTAAGAAGACGACTTCCGTTTGGATGAAGTGCAATATACTAAAGTCACAGAAGGAGTTTTTATTGACAAAGTAAGTAACGATCAACTTTGCTTCGTTTTTCTAAATCTAGGCACATGATGAGTCTGGTGGAAGATCTTTCTAACTATCTTAGTCTGATCTTCCCAATGGCAGTTGCTGAGGTCATTTTAGTCGTTATGGCTTAGCTTGCTAGTGGAATGCGATATCTCCGAGTTTGTGCCCTCACAGAGTTTTGTACCCCCTACCGTTCGGTCCATTGTCCAACACATTAACCAATAGACTATCAAGAACTGTCGGAGGCGAAAAGCGCAGTCACCGTTAACGATCGAAGAGTTTGATTCTGCTGTAGACTGACGGATCAAGAGATATCGATCATTTCATGGATATTGGTAGCTATTAATTATATAATTGAATGTAACAGTCATTCGATTAATTCGATATTGTGAATAATCTAACAGAACAGTTTTTTCCAGTTTTAGAGAAGAGCTATTGGCAGTTTCTAAACAGAGGCGAATCTGAATTTCTATAGGACTGCAGCTGACCTGTTTGAGGTTGTAGACCCTGTTAGGAAGTCGCTGGACTTTCAATAAAATTATGTAACAGTGCACGTTGCCTCTTCCTAGTCTTTCTTATACGGCTAATTTGCTGTGGACATCTCCATTAATTAAATTATGATAACGAGGTAAGTACCGCAGACTGATTAACAATATATATGTCAGTATGAGAATATGGTGCAGTTCACATGCCAGGGATGTGGCCTTAAGACCGCGGTCTTGGTCTCTAAACTGTGGTCTCGGACCATCGGTCTTGGTCTCGGTCTTGATCTCGAATGCGTCGGTCTTGGTCTTGGTCTTAAAGGAACGATCTTGGGATTGGTCTCTGTCTTAAATTGGCGTTATTGGTCATTTGCCGTATCAGAGCAATTTTTCAATATTTGTCGGTTATTTTCGATTATATATTAGAGACACTGGATGGTTAGGCCTCACGCGCTTGCTATTGATTTATGGCGTGCTGACCAAACTAATGGATCTTTATATAGGCCTACATGCTACTATGGACAAAAAATGCATTTGCAGCGGACCAGCCATTTAAAAATTTGCTTTCACAAATTTCAAGGTTGGGAACAATCCAATAATTATGTGATCTGCCACATGTAGACAATATTAACCTACAAGTCCGAGGTCCGTGGTTAAAGTACGCCATTCAAACGAAACGTTATTGTCACGCACGACACTCTGGACGATGGCGCTATATAAAAGTCATCGACCTGCAGCACAGGCGTGGGAGGACTACGGATGAAGTGTCTACCTGAAACCTGAGAAAGGAGACCTCAATGGGTTTCGCAGGAAGCAGACGGCCTCAATCCAGACGGCGAGGATTATGCAAAGATCAACGGGGTGTCAAACAACGAAACCCGACACCTCGAGGCAGATGTCAGAAACGACTGTCCCTTCCATCGCTAAGACCCATAAACAAGAAATTCATGAATCAGTTGAAGATTTGATCTGGACCGGCTGGTTGACACGGATTATGAATAGGGGACAATTCCGATACGAATGGCGCAACCCATTAGGCGGTATAACAATAATAATGAAATTCGATCCCTAGGCCCTGTTGCTTGTCTATGACGCTGGCAAGGCCCAGCCATAGCAGCCGCTAGTCAAACAGTAACTGGACACCCCTAGAAATCTGACGTTACCCTAGGGACGCCAGGACCCGAACAATCAGCGATTAGTAATAGTTTCTGCAGGTGACCTGTCGTCCAATAGAGATACTAGCTTTGCGTTTGGTATGGCGAAGGAAATCTCCTCTAGAAGGACTCATATAGAGTAGCAAGCAAAGGAACAGGGACTTGTTTCGGAACTGGGGAAGACTTAAGGTCGTTCTGACGATAAGGGTAATCAACGTAGTTGGGAACCACGTCTCCAACGTAAACCAGGGAAACATTTCAAAAGGACACTAATAACTCCAGTAAGTGTAGATAGGATGAGAGGTATATATATATATATAATTAAATATACATATTAAAACCATCAATTGTGTCGTGTTGCTGAGCTTGGTGATAGAGGAAAGAACCAGCGGATACTCTCGTCATCAAGAAGAAGGAGTGGCTAGAGTGAAACCCGCCACAGTTATTCTACTTGTTCAGATGTCTTAAAGTATTTACCTATCGTATACTGTAAGTACAAATATTTATGGTGTGATATTCTCAGGCCGAAGTCAAGGGCTGAACCCGCAAAAGTTCAGAATGGCCAGTAAAACTGTTTACAGGACCATTATTAAAATTAGTATTGTTCATTAATAAAAATTAATGTTTTAAGCGTGTTATTCCGTTTTAGGGTCTTAATAAATTGAATTGCTTATAAAAAGGAGTATCGGTCTTGATCTTGGTCTCGAACCATCGGTCTCAGTCTTGGTCTTGGTCTTGGATCTCTCAGTCTTGGTCTCGGTCTTGGATCTCTCAGTCTTGGTCTTGGTCTTGGATCTCTCAGTCTTGGTCTTGGTCTTGGATCTCTCAGTCTTGGTCCTGGTCTTGGATCTCTCAGTCTTGGCCTCGGTCTTGGATCTCTCAGTCTTGGTCTTGGTCTTGGATCTCTCAGTCTTGGTCTCGGTCTTGGATCTCTCAGTCTTGATCTCGTGCCCAACACTGTCACATGCTCCCAAGCATTGTATATGTATACACATACATTATAATCTTCTGAATATAATCTTATGTGTATATATATATGTATATAATATATTATACAGATGCGTGTGTATAGTCACGTGTGTATTTGTGTATATATGTGTATGTGCTGATACATGCATAGGGCGCCTGGCCTATTTATACACAAGCAAATGAGAGCGAATATTAATTTTCGTTTTACGTTTAGAGTGTCTAATATCATTTCAAATTTCGAAATAAAGTTGTACTAGGTTTATTGATCTGTCAAATTTATTAATTTATCCCGATTTGTATCCTTGTAACAACATCGAAATTAATCGTTGTTTAAATGATACTTCCTCTTCACTATCGATATGAAATTATGGACATGTCTCCTGCTGCCATTTTGGTCGTATCTTTTTCTTATTCTGTCAATTCGCAAGTATTGTTCGTATCGGTACATATTTTGTGCGATAATTCCCATCTGCTCAGAGTGATGCGGTGATCATTTAGTCGGCTTCTCAGTCTATTAGTTCTTGCCTGGCACTAAAACCTCATCGCCACAGAATGTGAAAAATGTCTTAGTTATCAGACAGTCGAACCTCAGACATGCAGTGGTATGTCTCTGATACGTCAATCTTCGATTGTCTAATGTAAGGGCTGGACTGTCATTAAACCACATTGTCCGTCGATGAGATAAAAGATCCAGAAGCAACAGGTCGAACGGTGGTGGTCATGCCTGTCCTGGTAAGAACAAGACGGTTCTACATTATGGATTGCGCTGTTCGCGAAATAATTATTGATTGGCTGTCGTTTTTCATCGTTGCTTGTTACACGATTCAAAGCAGTGAACAGCCTGTCGATTGGGAATCATTTACGCATATGCGGTGGCTCTTCTTATGCCATTTTTGTGCTATCCGAGCTTTACTTACATGCATTAAGATGCTGATCTTGATGACTATTAACATTACGTGCGTCATCGCAGGCATCGCCATTGCTAAGCACTTGAGGGCGGCAGCGTCAAATGTCCGGATAAATGCACAGTTCAAACTAGACTCATGGTCGTAATTGGAAATCGTCTAAACGTTGAACTACCATCATGAAAGAGAAGTTTGGCATTTCTTCCCACTATGTAACGATTGATCTGGGTCAATGGATGCAGAATATTACCATGTATACATTGGACGCCAGTATTTAGGACTGTAAGTTTCTGGTCATGGCTCTGTGTAGATCGAAATCTGCGAAAGGAAAGGTTATCCGGGTGGCAGTGTAGATGCAAGGCATGCTCTTAATGAACATAATCCCCGGCAACGTCTTCGGCAACACCAACAATTACAATAAACAGCATCCTCTACAGGGTTGCAGAGCAACCGGTCTTTCTTTCATCGCGCTCCAAATGGGACTGTGAGCCATAATAATTATTACGCATGTGGTGGGGTTTTGAGCAAGATCTAAGGCAATAGTCGAGCAACATAGTTTAAGTCAGCGTTTCCAAATCTCTTTTTGGCCGTGGAACCATTTTGGGCTGAAATTTGTTTGGTGGAACCCCGTCCAAAGCTAATCATATTCTGTTTTAGGTACAAAATGCTTGAGAATTCATAAATTAAAGGTTTAAGCCTAGATTAGATTAATAGCAACACAAATATTAATTGCAATGACATATGAATTCTATCTCACATAAAGTTTTACACATAATTATGTTTAGCAAAATTCTTCATTTGTTACCTCTGAATGTTTTCCGTGGAACGCTTGTCTTCACCTCGCGAAACCCTAGGGTTCGTGAAACGCTGGTTTAAGTGATCACTATAAACTAATAATGTAGTAGCCCCGATAGATTTCTGGTTCTTATGCAGATACTGTTTTCAACGACTGAAGTTTTACTTAATGTTTGCAAATCTGACATTTGATCTCTCACGGTAAATCCTGATTTTGTCATGTATTTCGAAGAATATTTCTTGTAAAATGCTATTTGAAGGGTTCCCTTTGCTGGAGTGGGGTTATTGGATAAAGTAATAGATTTACAGGACGTTCTTCGAATTGGACAGTAGACATATTAAAAGCACAGGCCTATGGTAAGTTAAACTAAATCATACAGCAAAAAATTAAAGCATAGATGATATCAAACTCTTGCCAATGAGAAAATTTATTATTTGTCTGAAACACTCGTTAACCGCTAAGTCAGGCGCTGATTAGTTTTCATTAGGAACTAAGACGAAGGAGTGCTGGTTCAGAGCGAAATTGAGGAGTGACTTGTGGTGTAAATGTGGTAATGAGATGGCCATTGCGGCTGACGATACCGAGTGCAAAGAGCTCAGCAGCTGAAAACATGTTATAATAAGATGGAATTCATCGTAGGATTTAGCAAAGGTTGGTATTAGGGGGGTCTAAAGGTCAGACGTGAGATATAGTGGCCCCTCTGGCGCGTTAACACTGGTCAGTCATGACTCTGTTTGAACGCTCCTGATTAGGTTTCTTAAGAGCGCTACATAAATTCTGAGTATGAATGAATGAATGAATGAAGCATAGACTAAGCTCAAACTTATTATGCCATTCAACATGAAGAAAGCGAAGTTCACGAATGCGATCCAATGCATTGGTGATGAGAGGGGAATTTATAAAAACCCTGTAAGGAAGGAGTGTCTTGAATCACACGGAACTATGTTTGATTGCATATGGATTTACATATTTATCATAAGATATCTTAGTGGCATTATCTGATAGAGAAGGAAACAATGTAGAACACAACTGTCTTAGCCATGTCATCAATCGTAACATGCTAGGATATGACATAATAATCCCATATGGTCAGAAACGAATCCTGGCCTGCCTGTGCCTGGTTCAGGGATAATCTAAATTGAGTTTTCACTATTAGTATTAGTTTCCATAATAAGCTGTTCTATGGTTACTAAATTCTACTGGGTCGCGGGTTACATTCTTTCATAAACTGCAGCGTTATTTCTAGTAAACGTGGTGTATGTGTCACTATATGTCACGATGTTTTCTATTCATTGTTTCATCAGTTGAAGAGTCGTGGCAAAATTAAAATATCGAATGTAAAAATCGTATGAAATGAAGGTGCTTGATATGTATAGCTGGACCGGTCTTAAAACATCGTGACAGGTTATTCCTATTGCGCCTTATAAGCGGCATTCAAATTCTCCATTGATTGCAAGGCTGTTGCTCACAACAGAACCAGAGAAATTGATTCGTGCTTGTGATTAACTGCTTCTGGTCTGTGTTGCATCGAGACTTCATGAGGAACTCAACCGACCGCAGAACACGATTGCGCTCACCTACTGAGGGGACTTCTTGAATTGATGGGGGAATGATATCTTAGGAAGTGGATAAATTCCAGTAGAATTCTTACGTTTGATTTGAAATCCGTCAGATGAACTGAGATTTGTCGCAGGAATAGGAGACCGTCATCTAAATGGAGTTGAGGTTGCCATAATCGTTTAAGTAATCACATTTCACGCGTTTTGGTTTTATTCGTAGGCCTATAGCGAGTGTAAGTTATAGATTAACGGGTATCAGTTAAAGTATAAGTTACACGCTCTTCCACCCATCACCCTTGGGCTTTCACTTGATATTTAAAGCCTCGTCTCTTCAAGAGCTGTTACCACAAATGAAATAAAAACACTTTTAAATAACCTCTCGGATGCCAAGCATGGGGCATTCGCCGGATCATCTTCCCTCTAATCCTCTACCTATGCAACACACCTTAACAGCTACATGTACTCTTCCCCCTCTGATCCTCTGGAAAACAGGTTCGTACCTTCTACGGACAACTCCTACGACTTGACATGGCGCTCGTAAATATGCTGGTGCCCCATGCTTGGCATCCGAGAGGTTATTTAGAAGTGTTTTTACTTTCATTTGTATTAATTTCAGTTAAACAGCACTGTGTGATAACAAAGCTAATTAGAGTCGCTCTTCTACTTCATACAGGCTTGAGACAATACGGCCAAATTGAGCTGAAAAATCGAACTGATTATATATTGAGCATTATATATAATTATTAGTCTGCCACAATACGTTAAGTAAATCCTGACAATCCGAAATGGTTCCTGCTTTAAACTAAGGTGATTTATATATATATATACATACATGTATATGGGAAACTTCAAAGGAAATTCTCGAGGGGGCTCTCCATTACATTGATGCACTGCGTGACTTCCTGGCAGACAACGATGGTTCCATGGCGACTCTATTAGCGATTATGGACGTTAAGGATGAGCGTAGGTCACGGTTGGAGAGGTTGCCGAGTGATACGTGGCGCCTTCTCGTCTCCGCGTTCTCGGTTTGAGTTCTAGAACACGGATTTCGTTTCTTTGTTTCGCCCACTGCTCGGAAATCAGAATGACCGCTCAGCTGGAATTGATAATAATGTCAATTAGTAGCCAGGTCATTTGGCTTGTTACCGTGCTGCGCTCTATGAAGCTCGCCTTCTATAAATTAGTAGGCCTAATCGGCGCATATACAAGAGTCGAATAAGCTATTCGCAGTTTGACTTAATTTTCTTTTCACACTATTTTGTGTTATATGTTATTTTTGGTATAATAAATAAATTATTGGTAATGTAAATAGTTCATTCATTCATTCATTACGAAGATTTATGTAGCGCCCATTCCACGGCACTACTCAAGAACGGTGCGTGTATTGTGTGACGATAATGATATGCGAGGCCAAATAATTGTTTGTTATTGTGTGTCGATAGGAGGAGTCTTATGCTGTCGTTAGAATGAGATGCCAACAGTCGCCGTAAGCTCCATCCTCGGTTGTGTCAATTGAGACGCTTTCTTATCAGCGGTCGACAGAGGGAGCTGTGCGATTACGAAGGCGCCATGGAAGCTTTGGTCGTCGCCAGCATCGTTGCATCAGCAGGTAAACACTGCTTCATACAATCTTATCCATACTCGAGATCGTCTTGTATAAAGTATAATGTAATGTAATCTGATTCAATGACTATATGATTCTATATATATATACATTTAATATAATATATATACATGTACTATATATATAATAAATATATATCACTGGTTATCAGCAGTTAACAATAAGCGTCAATCAGTGGCTGCTTTCAGTTGAGTTGTAGTAAGTCTCAAAATTGCACGAGATCCATGATTCGTTACTCCGAATTCCTGATGGGTCAGAGAACCGCACATAATTAATCAGACTACGATATGTAAGGAAACCTGAAACGTCGCCAGTAATGTAAATATATGCGGATGTAATGTAATGGTAATATGTTGAAATGTTAATGTAATGGCAATGTAATGCAATGATAATGCAATGCAATGGTAATGTAAATCTATTCCGATGAAATATATAGGCCTACGCTATGGTGACGACCACGTGGTTGAATCGAGAGCCTCGTTTCCAGCTCCGTCACCGAAGTCGTAAGTTCAAAACTTCTAAAGCGCAGCTTGAAAGTCAAGCGCAGGGCACCAGCCTGTTCACAAGCGCTTCGTCAAATCAGAGGGGCTATCCAAAGGGTAGTCCGAGGAAGGTTATAGTTCGATTTTCCAGAGGGTAAGAGGAGTTAGAGTAGCTGTTAAAACGGGCGCCATTTCGGTCGAGAATTGGAAGTTCATTGCATTACATTTCTTGGTATTACATTGGCATTTACATTATATTACATCACATCGGTATTTGCGTTATGTTATATCACATCGGTATTTACGCTATATTACATCACATCGGCATGGCAATCGTAGCGTGACGGACTTGAATTTGTGTTGCGTGTGAAACGAATGGTGCCAACTAGGGATTCCATAGCGCTATGATTACACTGACGACCGGATGCAACGAGGAACTCAGTTGCTCAGTAGGAACTCGTCACTTGGTGAATACTTGATGTGACCCTCAGCGCAATGTATCATATGCAGCGTTCGCATCTAACAAACGAACGATGACTCTGTGCAAAGAATCTTCACTCGAGACCAGCAAATAGAATGATGCGTAGCAGTAAAGAGATAGCACATCGACTGTAGCCTACTTAAGACGAAAGAAAGAAAGAGGGATAAAGGAAAATGTCCAGCGCTAACGGAATTAGCCAGTTTGCGTTTCCACTCAGCGACTGAATGCAGGGATATATATATCCCTGCCTCTATATATACATCAAGTATATACACACACACCCAGTGTGTATGCATATTCATGGATCCGAAGTTCCTATCTGAATGCTCAAGCTGTGTAGTTGCTGGCTGCTCTAGTTGTCTTTGGGTTCCCGCCCCATTTGGTGTATCCAGGCTCCCATACATAGAGCTCCTGTTCTATTTTCTCTATAAGCAGATTTCTGCTGTCTAAGCCTACTGACGACTCAGGGTCCTGTCCTTTCCTCCTTAATCGCTTTACATCAATTTCATTTGAATCTTTCTATGAAAAACTCGATTTATTTGGCTGGTTGGCCGTCGGCACCTAGGGGATATTGACTTGCCACAGCTTGCTTGATGTTCTCCTCAAATAATTCATCGTGACCTGGGTGTCACCCTTGACCGAGAACTTAGTCTTTCCCAACATGTGTCAGCTTCACCATGTCCGATTGGTCTCTCGATGTCTTGCTCATGATGTTCAAGTGGTCGTTGTGCATGGTTTTGTTAGTATAGTAGTCGGAATGATCACCGTTGGTCGATCCACGTTAGTCCTTCTTTGGGTCCTTGGGCAATTAGATCGGGTTCTGCGCTCGGTCGGCAAATCCGATCAATAGGCGAATTTTGGAATTTGTCCCGGTCTCTGACTTAGACCAAATACGTAGTATTTGTACTCAACGGATTTCATATCGTACTGCTGCATTGGATTCACGCAGAGTCCTTGGCTCTGATCCATCTTACCTACATGCATGTGATCTCTATTGTTCAGTGTCCGACGTTGTATCGCGTCGAACGCTTCGCTCCGTGACGAGGAACGAACTTCCAGTTCCACTGGCTCGCTTGTCTGCCTATATATGCAACGTCTGGCTCTTTCGGTTGCAGATACTCCTCTTCATGGTGAATGGCCGTCCATCAGAGCTGCATTTGTTACCTCTTAACAATTAAATCACGTTTACTAAGTCACTCAGATTTATTTTATTTAGCCATGGACGGACTGGGAGCGCTCTTGAGTAGGTTACTTGAAGGGCGCTTAATAAGTTCCAAGAAGGAAGGAATGAATATTTAATGTTATTTAAGTACCCTGTAAGTAAATTCGGATGTATTCGAAGAAAAAGAGCAGTCTCTTAATCTAACATGATAGACAGTCTGCTGTGATCTTGCACCGTCACTTTCTTTGCCTCAGCATATGATGCAAAGTTGGATGGTGCAAATGTGGAAGGTAACGCATCGTTAAATCGAGTTCATTCTTGGAAAGCAACCCCTCACTAAGCTATTAGACTGTGGGCAAACTGTTGCTGAGAGATCTTTGACGGTCAATTGTTAACTTGCTTTGAAAACCCTGTTGTTGTGATAAGAGTACGCAGAAACCGAAATGTGCGGTTTTACGGATTCTGAAACCCGTGATCAGAATTTCAGAAAGACGAGTCCAGAAACTCTGCAAAATGGCGGCGGCGGTGATCGTGTGATTTAGAAGCGTCTTAGCCAACAACAGTTCTTGATGGATCCGAGTAATCAGTGTACGACGAGGCATCTCTCCACCAGTGTATACGTCACATGTATTGATTTACTGTTTCATTACGATGCCACGCTCCAACGTCCCTCCCTCACTCACTCACTCACTCACTCACTCCCTTCCTACTTCACCCCTCCATCATTCGCCCCATCCTCGCTTTCTTCGCCCTTCTATCGTAGGCACAAATATATTCAACGAAGACCATAATGTCTTTATGTCTTCATAATTAACCGGATTAGATTTTTAAGCAACCGCCTGTAAGTATCTAGTATCCGAATAGATGATATATTATGTGTGTGGAAGAAAGCCAGTCGACGCCACTGTATGCGTGTGTGTGTGTGTTTGAATGTGAGGGTGTGTGTTTGAAAGTGTTGGTGTGTGACAAGGTGTGTGTGTATGTACGTGTGTGCGCCGGTCTATCTACGGTTCATCGACGAAGCATTGGCACACATCAGATGATCCATCATTCAACTCTGCTCTTCGTCCTCCTAAACATACAGACACAGCAGTATACACACATCAACGAAGATATATATATATGTATAATAAATACATATATATATGTATATATATATCTGTACATAGGTGACACACTGCTTGTAAGTATCCATGAATGTCCCTATATGCTGGGTGATCTAATAGCCTATAGCAATAGCAGCTATGGAATCTATTACTATATAAATCTCATCTACAACTGTACACACAAGGACAATTCATGCCTACTATGGAGTTTAGAATTCGTGCATATGTCCAAGAGTTAGACCAGTGGAAAAACGATACGTGTAGCAGTGCACCATGGCTCATACGAGCGAACACGTGTACCGTCTTATCATGATTAATTCTGTTCTTACGTGTAAGAAAGCCATTGATCCTGTGGTGCAGCCTCAAACAGAACTTTCAGAACCAGATTTATATACGTGTAGACCTACGCTGCATCGGTATATTCTGCTTTAAGCAATCAATCACGACATTTGGAGTTATTTTGACCATAGGCCTGCATATGCCTACATGCATATGAATGAATTTGGAATCTGAGAACATGCAAATTCGCTAATCCAGCAATTAAACTCGTGGGAATGTCGTTGGATCTAGAATTTTATAGCGAATCCAAATACGACAAGCTAGACCACACGGCAGAAATTGAAAAATCGAAAACCAAGAAATAAGCAAAACACATTTTTTTTGTTACCGAAATTTCTTACAACTTTTTTGCTCAAAAGTGCACACACACGCCTCGACGGCGTAATTACAGTTGCAATGGAGAGAAATTGTGCGGGAAGGACTTGCTGAAGGGCTCTGTACAGTGACTCCCACAGGGTCGAACTCGCTCGCTCAGCGCACACTGAACGTTACCGGCCGCTCTAACCGATCGGCCACTGTGCCTACAACCCGTTTTTTGCAAAGATCGATTAACTTTTATCATATTTTACTTGAACGAAAGTGTTGTAGAATATCTCTTGGAAATGTTGTAATCTTTTATGGGTTTTAATTCGGTTTCGACTAATATTGATTCTGTCGATGACGTGTGACCGATGTGACCGATGTGATGTTACAGTTGGTACCATGTTGACATGGTGTGTATCTTTCTTTATTGAGAAAAAGAAAATGTCGCTGTCAAAAAAGCAGCGACTGACAAGTTCATGACATACTGCCTAAATAAAACATTCAGCACCTGAGAAAGGAATTCATTCCGTGGAATATAGAGGTTATATTCAGTTAAACATATAATTTAAGTTCACATAGCTGTGTATTGTCACAATATTTCATTGACATAGTCTATTTGACTGTTATGACACCTAAATCTGTAAACATTGTCTAATACTGTTTGGCGTTATAAACTTCTGATATCGACGGATACCGTAGAGTACTCCATGTGATAGAAGATTGCCTCTCACAATTGTAACATTGTTTCGTAGTTAAATCGTTTGGTGTTTTATGAACACGATTTTCTTTGCTTATTATTACAACAGGTGGAATAAAGTTCTTTTTTTTCGTTCACACATCTTCTGAAGTTAATTTGTAAAGATTATAAGAGTGTAAAGGTAATGCAAACGTAGGTTAATTTAAACTCAAACTGCTCTATGCTCTCTCTCGCTCTCTATCCATCCATCCATCCATCCATCTATCTATCTACTTTGCTCTCTTCCTCTAGTCTATCTTTCCTTTCTCTCACGCATTCACCCACACTCGCTCTCTTCTTCTCTTTTTGATTATGCTCTATATATATATATATGTATGTATAAATGGCCTATCGTTCTCTCGTCTCTTACACATTTTTCGTCTGTCTATTTTTATCCGTCTCTGTTTGCATGTAATAGCCGATTAATTAATCCGTTCAATTAGTTTGGGATCTCAGTGGATAAGAGCACAATGAAAACGTGACAAACGACTGGATCTTGATCATCACAACGTCCAAGACCTGCTTTAGAGAGAGACGGGATAGAAATAATTGATATGGTGTCCAGCAAATCTGTCTTTTTTGTTCATTTTTTGGCTTCATTATTAAAACTATTCTATCCGGTCTTTCTTTAGCAACTTTGTCATATAATAGTATCGTGTTTCGCGTAGAATATGGAGTGCAACGCCGATGATGGCGAGGAAGTGACGAACACGAGAACAATGATGTTAACGTAAGTCTCCAAAATTACTCAGCCCAACACAAAAGTGGCGTCAAAGAGACTGCAGCTAAATTACCGACACCATGTCAAATGAGGAGTCAACAGGAGTCGGGTTGTTTGAAAGGCTTCAGCGCCTGGTAGGAGTCCTAGTGGAAGAGATCAAGTCGAGAAAATGGCAATGTACTTCGTTGGAACGGATGACAACGCATATGACCTTAACGGAAACAACGACAATGATAACAACGTTGAATGCAACAACAATTATTATCTGTAGTATCACTATGGCTACCTACCAATAATTATATCAACACTATTATCACCACTCCCATTTCCACTTCCACTAGTACCACTTCTACTACTATCGTTGTTATTATTGTCGTTGTTATTACTATCCCTGTTGTCGTTGCCATTGTTGCTATTGCTGTTATAATTTTCGTGGTTTTTTGTCCTTGTTGCTGTTGTTATCTCTATTGTAGGCCTAATTGTTACTGTTATAGTAATATGCCTGTTATTATTGTCATTGTATAGTTAATTAGCTTAGCTTGTTTTGCTGTTGATTGCAATATATGAACAATTTTACAATAATATATTTCGCGATTACGATCGTTAGTTTCTTATTTTTTCTATCATTTCACTACAAACTCTTCCGATCTATCTCCTCCGCGCTTCTTCACCATCTTCCTGCCTTTCCTCTCTCTCTCCCTGTGATCGCTCTTTTCCTCATTCTTATCCTTGCTTCCCGCTCTCACTCTATCTATCTTCCTCTCACTCTCTCTTGCATACACACATCTCTCTTTCCTCTCTCTCTCTCTCTCTCTCTCTCTCTCTCTCTCTCTCTCTCTCTCTCTCTCTCTCTCTCTCTCTCTCTCTCTCTCTCCTCCTATATGTATCAGTCTATTCGCGACCTTTGTCTATCAATTGGCCTCTTTGCTTCTTTTTGTCGTTCTACGTTTTTTAGCAGTTTTACCGTGTCCCATGCTTGTGTCGGTCCTTTCTTTCTGACTTTCTCTCTCTGTCTCTGTCCGTCTGTCTGTCTCTCTTTCTCTCTCTCTCTCCCATTCACACCTGGTCTTCTCTCTTATTAATATCGCACATATTTCGAAAGAAGTTTCGATTCATATTTCTGGCTTCGTCGTCAATCCTTGATCCATTTTCCAACTGGATCCCACCAATTTCACATGGACAGGAGTGTAGCCTTCGATGATATACATGTTGACTCTCCCAAGATGACCTCCAACGCAACCGATTGTGACGTAGAACTGAGCCAGATGGCGCAATCTTTCTTGACGCCAAACGCATGACGTCGACAATTGAACTATTCTTCCGTTCTTCAGACGGTTAACTTCTGACCCGAGCACGTTTCTTCCAAGCACCTGTTTCCAGATATTCGCTTTCATAAGCGTCTATATAGATAATATCTTGAGTCATGTCTTTATGAGTGAAAAAACAAGGCTATGAAAGAAAGATCTTCTCGATTACTAGAACTTGTTTACATACATAAACTCGTTTATTCTGTAATTTGCATTGAAACTCTGTGTAATGGGTTGCGGTGTGCCAACCTAATGCTCTATTACGAAAAAAATTATTATTTCTAATTACTATTAATTATATATGGTCTTGTGGTGAACTTAGGGAAGGAGAAACTATACGTGCGTTGTTTTGTATAATTAAGACGACGAGACCTTGTAGATAACTGTTGGTCATCTAAACATAGACGTACAATCCTAACGTTAAAACCTAATCATACTGAGTATCCTTTCTTGGTACTGTGTTTCTCTGGTACATAGGGCCCTACCTAGAGGAAGCCTGGTGCTACCCAATGAAAATAAATAAAATTAGCTTTATTGATTGATTTAATATCAAAATGCATGGGTAAACCATTAGTGTTTTATTTTATTTCTATTTATTATTAGATTTCTCCGTTCAATTCTTCTGAATTCGTTTCCCAGTTCCATATAAACTTCTAAGAAAAAACAAGAATTAGACTCGGATGAAGCACATATTATTATGATCCTTAAAGTTGTATAGGCCTATATCTGTGTTTAACAGTCTAAAAGGTTAACGATTAAGCATCTGATGAGTTAATTTATTTCTTTATTTATTATCCTTTTGAAATTTCTCCGTTCAATTCTTCTGAATTCGTTTCTCAGTTCATTGTATCCGTCTGTATCTGATTCATTCCAGATCTAAACAGCGTTCTTATAATTTAATTAGTATTAGTTTCATCGTGATGATGATGGTTACAGTGTTGATGCTGACGATGATAATCATTGCCATCATCATTATCATAGCCAATCATCATAATCGAAATAGCCAATTAAATTATCTTCAGTTTGAAATAGAAAAATATTGTTTCCCGCCTCCTTCCACGGCGTCTCTTCCGGTCAGATGGATACGTGTAGGTATGATTTGGATGGGGAGCCCTGGAGATGGTGGTTCTGGCCGAGAAGACGATGACTATGAATAATTCGCTGATGTCGACCTGGAGTCGTGGAAGCAACTCCATCATCTCCACCTCAATGCAATCGCCTGCAGGCGATTGCATTCAAATGCTTTTCCTGATGTGTCGACGAACAATATTTCAGATATCGCCGCCATCTGCTCTTTGCCACTAGTCATATCTAGCGAGCGGTCGCACATGCATCAAACGTATGCAGTTAATTAAGTGCTTGTTTCAATCTGATATTGGTATATCAACATTTTTCATATACATGCAAGAGTAAGGAGTTTGTACACGTGATGATGACATAATTAATATGCATGTAATGTGACCATGTGATGCACCATGTGATATGACCATGTGATATGTCATGCGATTGGTCCTGTGAGCATCGCCCTTGTTATTCACAAATGTGTGCTATATAAAGTTTTTCATACATATTTTTATGGTATTAAATGCCTGGTATTACAATTAGGTCTACATGCACATACCTAAGTTTGAATTTGCATCTACGAGAGAGAGCAGGAAATGAATTAAGGCTGAAATCGAAAACAATTGTATGTCTGTAGAGTCTGTAACACAGCGCCTACTAAACGCTATTTAACTTATTTTCATTGTAAAAAAATCGAATGTTGGGGTACCACCAGAAGAGGTTGGATCCAAAAGAGAAGACGAGGGCGAAGTTCCCGAGCAATTAATCTTAAAGGCACAACTAAGTTCCGTGCAGGGTCTGGGTCGTAGTTCTAACTGATAAAAACATTTTGGAGCATATGACGAGAGACGGTGTTTCTTTTGAGATAAAGTCGAACATGACATTGTGGGGCCCATATATAAAAAATGCTAATATTAACTTTCGTTAGTTTTCAAACTGACAACAACACAATAAGTCTATGATTACAAGTAGGCTAAGATATGAACCGATGATGACAAGTTATTACTAGCTTTTCATATGTCGCCATAGCCGGTGAGTAAATAAATCGATCTAAAGAAGCAATCCCATTTACTGTGTATAGGCTTGAAACATGGCCAACCAGTCAATCTCTGCTCTCTACTCGGCCCTTGTAAAATTTGAATTTGGTAGAGTAATGGTTTCTATCCAACGACACTGTGTGATGACAGAGGTCATTAGCGTCGCCCTCCTCCTTATCCAGGCTTGGAACTGGCACTGCCGGAGTACACTTGATATCCTTGCACCGATCAATTTATGCCGGGACTCTTTATTTGAGTCATGGCTGCGAAGAGGTTCAGTTCGCGGTCTTAGTCAGTCGTTGGTTCCAAGCCTTGGAATAGCTGTTCCATTCGGGTTCGTACCGGCGTTTGTTTGATGTCCGGCGCTTAAGACACGTCTCCTTCAACATGCGTATGGCCAATGGATGACGATTTCTGATTACGATTTTACTCCAACCACATCTGGTGTAATAGATTATCATATTTACATATCCGATATTTCTGAAAATCGCGTGAGGGAGACAAGCTCACTTACCGGCGTTATATAAAATCCGTGACAATCGGTCGTCGCTGCTTGTTCCGCGATGCCAGGACAGAATAAGGGAGGTCAAATATGGTGGCAATCGGTGATGATGGTAGTCTTATGGTGGCGCAGGGGTAGAATCAGGATAGGGTGGCTTGATGAGTTCGGTTTCACTCGTTATAAATTGTTATACATCAATCGCCAATCTTCACAGAGTTTTTCATGGTTAGATTTTCTTATTTAACCGGCCAAGTTACAGTTAGATTGAATACGATTGTGTAATTATGTTCAGTCTAGTTCCCAAAGCCTTTTTAATTTTCGTACCCTTTTATACCTTTCATGCTGCGACCTTTGAGTAGGTTAAATGTCATCTATAGTGCGATTCTCAAACATGCATACCTTTCAAACGGGAAGAGGTATTCTTCTCGTTTGGGATGAGAGGAAAATTCTTTGGGAATCTTTCCTGATAACATAGTTTTGTTTAATTTGCTTCATCAGGGCACTCTTGAACTTGTCACATAGCGTCAAACTTTTACGTCAAGTGACACTATAATGACTAATCCAGTTTTTAGGAAAGTGCATTTGTGCCTTCACTAGGCTCAAAGCACCGATATAAAAAAATCAACTCAGCTAACCGAGAAGTAAGTAATTGTCTTGCAAAAACTGCAATTTGACTGGATCAAAACGAGTAATGTTTCATAGCGATGTCAACCCGATGCGATCATACATGACACATGAAACTGTGTTTAAAAAATGTCTTTGCTCTTAAAGCTTCCAATATAGTCTGTTCCATGCTATAGCGTATTATACTGGGTTGCATATATATATAGTATATATTGTATATATTATATATATAAACACACATATAGGCCTATCTGCATATAAACAACTACACACGTTTAAAAGGAAGAGACGAAGTAGAGACCAGATGTAAGTCGGAGTGAAATAGTATGCGCAGTCGACAGACCGACGACCAAAGACTGGTTTAACATTCATAACATATTCATAACTGATCCATAAAATACTCATTACATATTTAAATGAGCTGACATTCGGGCCACGCCC